>VZTD01005870.1:1556930-1642574 GCA_013397725.1 Rhagologus leucostigma
CCCCGCGCGGCGAGCGGTGGCGGCGGGCGTGGTGCCGCGCTCCCGAGGATGTTTGTAGTTGACACGCTGGTTGATGTTCGGCCACAGCGCGGGTTCGGGGGTCTTAGAGGTCTCTTCCAACCTNCCACCCGGCGGCGGAAGTGGCGCGAGGCGGAGGCCGCCGACTCATTCCGAGGTCGCAGCGCCGAATCGGCTCTTTCGCTTCCAGGCCCTTCCCGCCTGCCTGCCCGGCGCCACCCCGCACCGCCCCGCACAGCGGGCAGCACGAGCAGCGCCGTCTCCGCCGTCTCCGCCATCCCCCGCCTTCCCTCCCCCCTCCTCTTCCGGGCTTCCAGGCGCCTCCTTCCCCGGTTTCCGGACTGGCTCCGCCTCCTCCTTCCCCGGCCGGGACCTATTTTGCCGGGAGGGGGCGCTGGCGGGTCCGGCAGCAGGAGCCGTCGCTGCCGCCATCGCTGCGGGACGGTTTCCGTCTCCTCAGCTCCCCAACATGGCAGCAGCGGCGGGAGGCGGCCGCGCACCTCGCAGGCCGGCGCTGCTGACCCCTCGCGGCAACGGGGACCGCACGGTATTCCTCTTCGACCGGCGCCGGGAGCAGGCGGACCCGGACGAGAAAGTGCTCAGCTACGGCAAGGACAACTACCGCGCTTTCCGCAGCGCCGTCTGCCAGGTACGCAGCAGGGCGGGCGGCGTCGGTCGCGGCGGTGCCGGTGCTCCGTGTGCGAGGGTCCGTCCCGGCGGTGCTGGGGCTGGGGGGTGGCCCGGGGCGGGGCAGGGATGCCACAGCCTACTCGGGGGCCGGGACTTTGTTGCCGGGACAGGTGGGCGGCCATGGAGGAGAGACCGCAGTCGCCCCGTCGGCGTCGCCTTTCTCCNCGGTTCTGTGGCTCTGTTTCTGCTGGCCAAGGTGTTGGTGATGAGCGCCGGTCGTTTCCCGTCCGCAGCGGTGGCTGCTATTTAAATACCGCGTCTGGCGGCGCCTTTGCCGTGTCGCGTGTCCTTTTGGTTCTTTTTCCCTGTCGTGACGCGAAACGAAACTTACTCCTTCTTCACAGCTCGGGAGGGTGGAGGTTGTTTTCTACATACGGGCTGTTTGCTGTAGTTTGCTGGTGCTACCGGTAGGCATCGCCCATTTCTGTCATAGTTTCGTTTTCCGAGCGAGTGACACATGCCATAAACCTGTTAGCTGCCTGCGTGTTTTACCATGTGAAATGCGCAGGAAAATCGACTCTAGATTTTGTACTAATTTAGTCTGATAAAAAAGTTAATTTTACTTCCTTTCTCCGGTATAATTTGCACTTAGTTTTCTAGCATGTAAATTCTATATTTTACATATAGATGGGATATAATAAATACCTATTTTACATTTTAATAAATAGAATTATTTCTAAATTTTATAAAATTTATCGATTATTTATGAACAATCTAAATACTACCGAATCTATCACTTTTATATGTAATATAACTATATCATGATTAAATATATAATTAATATAATTATATGTAATAATAAATAACTATATATAAAATATAGATAAAATATTTATTGAGAAAAAATAAATAGTATATAAATTGTTCTGTGTCTGGACAGTGTTTAATGTAATGGCTTCCTACTGTGATGGAAGCTTTGAGTTATCAATGTGAGCAGGAATAGCTGTCACCTGTGGTTGCCTGCTCCTTTTACAGTTCTGTTTCAGTGTTCAAAATAGCATATCCATCATCTGGTAGAGGCACTGAATCTTAAGGTAGAGTCACCTTCCCTAGAAGTGTCCAAAAAAGGAGTAGAGGTGGCACTTTGTGATATGGTTTAGAGGGTGTGATGTTATTCACTTGAGGCTGGACTTGGAAGTCTTTTCCAGCTTTTTGATTCTGTACTCAGAAGTAAAGTGGTTATGGAGTGTTAGCACATCCCTTGGTCTGATCAGTACCCCTGGAGTTCATCAGACTGAAAGGAACAAGTAAACGAATGCAATAAAAGACTTGAGTACACTTTATGCAGTGTAACATCCGGAGAAGCTGTACAGTGGGGTGGGTTCATGACCTTCCAAGGGTTTGTATCTCCTATAAGTAATTATGAGTATTACATAATTTTCTCCGAGAGTTATCTTAATGGATCCTGTCACAACTCTACCTAGCAGATGAATTGTGAGAATACTTCATATTTTCAATCTTTGAGGCAAATATGTGGATGATGAACCCACCCCTCTTTTCTCTTAGATTTTGTAATTAATTGATGGGCTGAGTTTAACACTAATTTACAATTTGTTCTAGAACAGAGTCTGTCTTTTCATGGCTTTTTTAATATATACTGCACACTCCAGTGACTTAATGTTTCCATGCATCTTCATGGTGTTCAGTAGTTCACAGAAGTTTTGGCATATTTGCAGTTTTATAAAGAAATAAGCCATCATCGCCAGCTGTGACAAATCTAAGGTACAAACAGCTTCGGGGATTTCTTAACCTGAGAAATGTATTGACATTTTGAAGTCACTGCTTTAGTGCTTTTAGGCAGACTTCTCGCATGGGCAGCAGAGCGTTTGAGAAGCCTGGTCCTGCAAAGCAGATTTTGCTGTGTTTGAATGTGGCTCCTGTGAAAGTAAAATTTTCAAATACAGTTTTTTTAATATGTTTAATATCACAAGCCTTATCACCAGTCCTGGTGGCTGTTTTGAATGTTAAGGATAATAGGGTTTGTGCTCTTACAAACTTACGCAGCAAGGACCTCAGCTGATCATTCCCTTAGAGAAAGACCTTCTCCAGTAATGTGTTGACTGTCTGTAGGTGCAGTCAGAGATGCCTCTGTCACTGCTAGTTTCAGTGTGATGACTCTGTGCTTTGGAGCTTTCATCATCTGACATGTGGGACATCTGACTATGAAAGGATGCTGAGGTGGGTGGATTGACATGACCAGTAAATACTGGTACAGTGAAAACTGGGCAGGCAGAGGGTTGGGGTGTTTGATATCTCATGTCTCCCACACTAACAGTATGCAAATTCTAGTTGGACTTCTGGAAGAACATTCTGGTTTCTCAGTGCCCCAAGAGCTTTGTGAATTGCGTTTCTCTGAGTGTTGTACTCCAAAATTCCCAATTTCTGGCATCTTGAAAGTTGCGACTAACTACTTTCAGGAAAAAGTGATGAATGGGTTTACCGGCTTGGGACAGGCTTTCCTAGCTTCGTGGTGCTGAAAACGCAGCGGGAAAGTAATGAAAGCTCAGGAAGCACGATTCTTTTGTTAAGCGGATTTTGAGTTGGTTCAGACTAAGGTGAAGTGGAATGCTGCATTCACTTTTCGACAATTAAAGCTGTTAGACACTGTCAGACTGCTTGATTGGGCAAATACCGCATATGCAGCAGTGTTGTTTCCACGGGTCTCCTGTCTGGTGGCTCAGCCTCAGTACAGGCTCAGCTTTCAATGAACTTTCATTGGCAATTTGTCATGCAACTGAATGATGTTACTGTAGAAGCAAAAGTGCTCCCACGTTTTCCAGTCTGCCAGCCTGGGCTGTGAATGTGGTCATGGCTGACAAGGATGCCAGAAATATTAAGCTGTTGGAACTATTTATGTTGTGAACATCTTCCTATGGCACAAGAGAATTCTTTTGGATAGAACTGGATGTGTAGGTGTCAAATCCTGAAAAAAACTACGAAGTTAAACCTGATTGCAGTATGTGATGATCCTGAGTTGAAAATACTTGAGTACCTGAAGGCATGGTCTTAGGCTGCTACTTCTGAGACTTAGGGGGTTTTTTTGGTAATGCGGAGAGAAGGTATTTTCTTGTTTGTGTAGCAAAATAACTGATTCATCCACTTCAGAGGTTGATTTAGGAGCTGATGCATGTCCTCTCTGTCGCCATGTAAAATATTCCTCTATTATTACTAAAGTATTCTTTATTAATTTTAGAAATTTTGGGGGGTTTTTTTAAGCAAATAATTTTTTACTGTCCTCTAAGCAGTTAATACATGTCTGTGTTGTTGGAAGTGGCTTTATATACTGATAAATTAGCCTTTCATTCTCAGTGTTGCAGGAGGGAAGATTTAGGAAGAAAATCATATAAGAGGGTGGAGCATATATAGTCTTCATTCTTCATCCTTGTAGTGATCAATCCTAAAGCAGAAACCTCTTAATTAAGAATAGTGCTATCTTGAGTATTCCATTTGTGCACTGTTGAGCTTATGTGGAGCAGTCATATGATTTCAGTCTACAGAACCATGAAGCTTTAAGGTGAATAAGTGGGTTAAATACTGTGTTTTGCTTCTTCTTGGCAGTACTGTTTCTTGTGCACCTTCTTGTGTCTTCTGTTAGGTCTGTGCCCTACTGCTTGTCCTGATGTTTAGAAAATACTTACTGGCAATAAGCAGAATGGAGCTAAACTGTTGGCAGCTAATCTGAGATTCCTTACTCACGTTATCCAGGTACACAGTGAAGCTGGAACTCTTCAGTTTGTTGCTGAGATGGCAGAAATCCTTCAGACACTTAGAGAGGTCACACTCCTTTTAGGGGAGAAAGGTGTCTGTGCTGGAAACTGCACAGAAGTTTTGCCATGTGTGAAGGGATTTTTGAGAGGCTTTGAGGTGAACTACCAGTCCGAAGAGAGTTAATGGTACTAAGGTAGTGTTACTACTTATATAGGAACCGACCTCATAGGTAAATGCTTCCCTCTTCTGAGACTTCTCCTCGTTGTTGTGATCTCCTTGTTTAAAAAAGATATAGATCTGTAGTCTGTATAAAAAGTACATATCTGTAATTTAAGTAAATACTCAAAAAAACAAATATCACAATAAACCAAAATGTTTTGCTTTTAATCTTTTGCCACATCTTTTGTTGAGCTTCCCATTGTATCATAACCTGTCCATTTACTATTTAAATAGATTATGTTGCCAGTCCACCCAAATAAATTCCAGTGTCTCAGTGAGCCAAGAGGCAAAAAAGGATATTCATTAAGATGGTGTATGGAAAATAAGCATACGTGTAGTAGAAAATCAAGACAAGAAATAAGTGAAAATTTTTGGTGAATATTTGCTTGCCAGTGTCTAATAAATAAAGTATAATCAAATTATTTGAGATCAAAGCAAAAATAGTAGCAACTTTGGCAAGTTTGTATCACTGAAACATCATTCTGATAAATGCACAATAGAGATACTGCCGTTAATGATGAGATCAGTCCATCTTCTAATAATAGTATTTTTGTATTTTAAGCCATATGTTTGTTTACACAATTTTAGCAATTCTGTATAACCAGAAACTAGACATATTTTAAACATGCTATGCATAGGCAAAGCAAGTTTTTCCTTGATTTTTAAAGACACTGTTGGAAGTACTGTAAGATCTGTATAAGATGCAGCAATACTGTGCATTTTTTCCAGAAGTATCACACTGTATTTCAGACTTCACTGAAAATCTTGTGTATGGTATCTTTGTTACTGATGTTTTGGTGGGAAGAAGGATGCAGTTTGCATACCTTTGTCCACTTAGGTACAGCCTTATGGTGTGTCAATTGATTTGGCAAGCTGAGTGGCTTCTAGGTTCCTGGTCATATTCGAGTGTTGGCAACACAGTCAGATGCAGAGGCTCTGCAATCTTCAGGATAAGTTATCCAGGTGCAGTTTTTAGATGTGAGCAAGTATTTTCTGTTTTGAAGAGTGGTTTCTGAATTTTTGTTCCTTTAACAAGTGGTGCCATACAAAGTATTTTGATGAGAGAAGCTGGCACAAAGTTAATGTTAAAATTTTGGCTGATAGCTGCACTGAGTATTTGTGATTGTGATTTAGACACAGTGGTTTGTGAAGGTCTTGTGGAAGTTACTGTCTAGACTCAGACTAAGCCTAGTAATGACAGCATGCACTTTGTAGAAATTCTGGGGTCCCAAGCTTCTTTTTGCTTGTTAAAAGTTGCAAATCTTGAAAAGATGTCTGAGTTAACGCATCGTTCTGGGCAAATATGCTTGTGACTTCTGTAGAGATCTTGTGTCTTACAGTTTGTCTCTCTTCTTTTTCTCTCTGTTTTTCGGTCAAAATTGTGATAAAGCTTTAAAAAACCTCAAAAATGTAGTCTATTACTGGATCTTGTGATACGTAGCAATGTTCTAAGTGTTTCTGTTGAACTCTCAGTTCGCTTCTTAACATCTTTCATTGATTGCTTTTTGTAAATATTTAGAAGTGTATCAACTGAACTTCTAGAAATAGTGAAACGTTTAAGGAGGACAAGGACCTTCAGGTTCTGCAAATGTTATCCTCTGTAGTTTGTTCTTTAGATGGAGATGGTGCTTTCAATAAAGGATGGTTGGAAAATGTTTTAGAACATTAGTGTTCAGTGCTAGTTTTTGTCTGTAGATAGTCTCTAAAAACCATTTGACCAGAAGATATGGGCTCGTGTGTATCCCTGTATTTCTGTAATATACAAGTATTTGCTTTGAACTCCAAGAAATGCTTAGAAATAATTTCTAGCTTTTTTTTTTTAATTTCAGCTACTTCTATAGAGACTTTTGGACTCCTCTTGCTGTTGGTGTCCAAAGATATTATATAAGAGTTTGTGTTCTGATATTAGGGAAGCTTGTTGGGATTATGGTTAGAGATGATTGGTATCATACTTGCTCTGCTACTATGAGTGCTTGGTCGCAGGTTCTCACTAACAGAGCCTCAGTAAGTTGTCATCACGTCGAGAGCTGACCTAACAGTGGATTGGAACAGTTTACTTGATCAGCATTCTTACGAGTCACATAGAGTTGTTCTCATTTACTTCCAGCAAGGTTTCCACTTAATCTTTTTATATCTTAGTTTTTGTATCTGCTACTTTTATTAATTACTTTAAAATTATATAGTTGTATGAATAATTGAGAGACATGATACAAAAGACAGTTCTTGGCTTGAAAATCTGTCATTTGAGAATAAAATTGTTTCCCTTAAATGTGTACTATCATTTCATTCATTTGTTGATGTAAGAAATTTCTCTCAATTTGGACTGTTAATTCTTCATTAAGTGGGATAGCTAACTGATAAATGTGTGTCTTTCAGATGGTAATTTGGCAAATAGCATGGGATATTCAGTTAATCACATGTGGGATTACAGAAGGCTGTAGGCTTCTCAGTGTTTGGATGTGGCTCTTAGCTTCATTTTTTTCAGATTCCTCAACAAGTTTCTGCGAAGGAGCTGCTGGATCAATTTGAAATACTAAAAAAACTGTGCTGCTTTTTTCCATGTTGGGTAGCTAAGTAAATAACTATGAAGGACAGCGTTGAAAATGGTATTGCCAGATCTCTTTACATTTAGCTGATACAGTTTAGGTCCTGTTTAAGAGGTTTGCATTGGCAATGCAGTTCTAGTAGTCAGAAAAATACTTCTGGGCTGTGGAATGGAAGGTGGCTCTTTGGATATTATGTCTCTGTTATCCTTTGGCTGCATCACCAAGCTCTGAGGCCATTTATTCTCATCATTCTCATGCACTGCCTGCTTGGATTGGTTATGGTGGGAGGAGACAGAATTTTAAGGGTATGGAAGTTGCATATTGTAGGGAACAACTGTTTGTGTTGGAAAGGTTTGGATTCCAAGGGGTTAAATGTTTTTTCTAAAGATATTGTAGTTTTGGTTTCACTGTTTTACCTTTGTCATGTTGGAGAGTGTTCCATTCCTTCAGTTTTAAGTCACCACCAGAAATTCTTATTTTATGGTAGTAGGCTGAAGTACCAGAGGAAGCAGGCCAATGACTCCGTGCTTAGAGCATGTTATTTCTCCTTCACTTACCACCTCAAGCCTATTCATGTGACTGCAAGCTGTGGTGGTACGCACACAAAGTTAAATATTTGCTTGTTGAACACCTTTTCCAAGGCAGATAGTAAATCCAGAGGCAAAATCTATGTTGACTTCATGCTGAGTGTTTTAGTTGGCTCAGTAGCCAGGTAAGCCTTGCTGTGCATGTGCAGATCAAGTAGCAGTAAAACTTTTGAGCTTTTGTTTTGAGACGTGAAAGAGAAAAGAAACAGAGGCCTATTTGAAGGGGTGTAAACTGCTGAGGAGTTATCTGTGATTTGTGGGGTTTTGTTTCGTTTTGAGGTTTGTGGCGTTTTTTAGTTTATAAAGAAAACCTGTGACTGAAGCTAGTAGATAAACTGAACCTTGCTTCTCGATTCAGATTTGAAGGTTAAAGATATCACAGTTCGTTCACACTTTGATGTATTGTACATGTGAAGTGCTCTGCTGAAAGCTTCTTGGGCATGTGACATTGTCTCAAACTCCTTTAGCATTATATTAATCTCATGTCGTAAACATCTACCAACAAGCTGAGATCTATTAACTTTATTTATCATGAAGCATGGATGGTGCTCCAGACTGATCTTCCAGTTTATAAAGAGGGCATTTCTCTTGTTTGTGCAGACAGCTTTTTTGCTTCTGTATCATTCCATGGGTTTAAGGACTGATATCCTGCTGTGTGCAAAACAAGCTCAATTCAGGGATTTTTTTTCTTAATTTTAACACAATTAACAGAAACTTCTGTTGATTGATTGGGGGAAAATTAATCGTTTACAGAAATACCTTTCCTTCCCCTTTTCCAAACTTATCTTCTGTCATACACCTTTCTTTCCCCGTTCCTGGTCTAATCTATCCTTGTTCTCCCAATGCACATTGTGTGGTCAATCACACAGTTCCTTTGGTTAGACAACACATAGTGTGAGACATCAGGGCATGTACAGGGCTTTATTCTGGTGCTCTTACTGTTTTTTTTTTCTGCGATGATGGATTGGCCAGAGGTCACAGCTCCATGGGAGTAGGAGGACAGAGAGGGGAAATTCTATGCCCTGACATGGGTCCTCCATGGACTTCAGCACCTTTGGGACCATCCCTGCTCTGGTGTGGAGAAAGTCAGTGTCTCCTCTGATGCATCCCCTCTGTTGCTTCTCATTTCTTCCCTGATAAGTTTGAGCAGAAGCCATATGCCCTTCTGGTTGAAATTTTGGTGAGGAGTGAGTTGTTTCCATGGGTTTGAGAGCCGTCTGGAACTGGCTATGGGCTGTCTCAAGGCAGTTGATTACCTCTTCTCACACTGATCACCCCTACAGCTCTCTGACATCAAAGCCTGGCAGCGTACACTCAGTACGCTAGCAAGTGTGGTTTAGCAGCTAATTTGGTTTTCAGTCAACAGCTATGGTTGTTTTCCCAGAATATTCAAAATTTGGTTTGTTGACATAATCTATACTTTTCAGGCTTTAGGTGTCATTTTTCTTTGCTGTATGCACATAACTGTTCATCTTTGTACCATTTTAACTCTTGCATTTGCATGTAGTGATAATAAGTAACCAATAGTTTAGGTATCCTTGCCTTTTCACACCTTTCTTAGCTTGTGGATTTATTTGAAGCTTGTACCTGTTTCCACCCCCCCCCGCCCCCCGACATCTCTCCTTTTGTATACAAAAAGATAAAAGCTTTCCACTTAGTTGTTTTAACACAATGAGCTCCAAACATGCTTTCACTGTGAATGTGCAGAGGCATTTCTGAGCATAGTGATTGTACTGTACTCTTGAAGATTTTGATGACGTGACAAGCTGGATCATGGCTGTGTGTGTGGATTATCGTAGAATAACTCACAGATTTATTGTATGAATGTGCTGCTGGGTTGTCTCATGAATCTTATCAAATTGAGCTGTGTGCATCTTCAGTACTTACTTGGAAAAGGGCAAATGCTGGGCTGAAAAAGACATGGCAGTGAAACCTGAACTTCTTATCAAGGGAAGATATAAAGATACCTCTTGCATGCACAAATCTTCCTGAGAAATGAAACGTTTGACCAAACACTGTCTATCAGAACTGAATGAAAATCACCAACTGTACAAGTAAATTGCCCGGTAGGTTCACTTTAATTCAGGAATGACCGGCAGCTTCTCTTTCTGGAGATCTCATCCACATACAGGGATAGCTGTGCAGCCCCGTCATTCCTACGTGGTGTAGTGGGAAGAGACGGGGACTAGGATAACCAAGAATGTAGGACAGAGGGAGTTAGGAAGTAAAACAAGTAGGTCTTATATAGAAGTGAAGCATTGAAACTGAGAAATCCCCAAAGCTGGCCAAAGTTTACAAAGGATATGGCCTCTTAAACTGTAGCATGGACAAGAAAAAAGTTATCTGCAGTTCGGATTGCCAAACTTGGTCCGTGTACCTGCCTAGTAGCCTGTTAAGTGGAAAGGACCTGCTGCCAGTGGACACAGAAATGCTGGGTTCACCCAGGAAATTAAAGCATAGCCTGCCAGGCTGTTGAGGTTGTTTTAGTTAAGGCTCACCTGTGGAATGTAGGAGAGGACCAGGAGGAGGCTGCCCCTGCTCCAGTAGCAGGCTGCTGTCTTGTACATTCACGAGCTGATCCTAACTTCTTGCTGCCCTAAAGTAAATACTACGCTCTTCATAATGTTTTGAGAGCAGAAGAGCCTTTGGGAGATTGAGAAGATGGGGAAGCTGTGATTATAGCTGGAGGGAAAGATGCTTATCTGTGCTTTCAAATGTAAAACTCTAGAGTTACTCTGTATTAACCACTGACCTCGAATGGCACAGTAGAATGTTAGCTTTCTTACTTTTCTTGCCCTGAGCAATTTTACATTTTTTCCTGCACAGATTTGCGATGTCGAAATTTTTGTAATGTGAGAGGTAAAATTGAAGTGATCTGAATGTAGAAGAGTTAAAAAGTATTACTCCAGGTTCTTACGTCTGAATATCAGTCTCTGTGTCATCTCCTTTTGTTTCACTTGCACTGAGTGCTATGAGAAATTCAACAATTTTTCTAATTTTGCTGATGGATAACTGTAATGATAATAACTGTAACTTTAATGTAGTCACGGGGAGAAAGTAACTGAAATATGGAAAGTAGGCTTCTAATGAAACCACAAGCAGTGGTTTCATGAGTCTAAGTAATAGGAATGGAAAAAGAGATGTGGGAAATGATGAGGGCAAGCTGCTGCAGAGAATGCTAGAGCTTCCTTCAGGGAAGAATCTGGCTAAAAGTGTGTAAAGCATCTGTCTGAGTTGTCACTGCAAGACTGAGTGGGTTGATGGAGTTTAATGAGACCAGAGTTGACTTTTACTTGAGTTTCAAAGTCCTGGAAAGGCAGGAGAAAATACAGATATTTATTTTATTGTTTTGGGAAATAGATTAATGTTGGATGTCGGGGTGCAAAAATGAGGGCAAAAGTAGAGGCATTTAAATGCATGTAGAAAGCAGGATAAAAAGTCTAAAGCTACAGTAAACACATTCAAAAGAAGTCATCAAAGTGGCAAAGATTGTTTGGGTTCAGAAGACTAAACTTCAGTGTTTTAACAATAAAGAATTTTTCTGAAAAATCTTTTTTTTTTTTTTAGATGTATGATATAATTGAAGAACAAAGATTTTAATATCCAGCATTAAGAAATATTAGGTTGGTTTGATGTTTCAAGAGTGCACTTAAATATGGGATACCCTCTAGATCCTAACTGTTGCTGTTGTGGTTTCGCAGTCAGGAGTAGAGCTGATCAGTCTCGTTCCTCTGCCCTCAAGGTGATTATCTGTAAGACAGTTCCTCCTCAAAATTAGCTAGAGCGTATTTTATGCAGGTAAAAAAACAAACCACCCTGCTATGGACAGATTTGGCTAAATTGAGAAAACAAGTGATCTTAAATTCAACTGTGTTCCAAGAGAGAATGTCTGATTACTCATAGCTTGTGACAAAGTAAGTAAACCGTGCCTTTTTTTGTTTTAATGTATCTAAATAGTTTTTGGACTACTTAGTTAACGTAACTAAATAACCTTCAATTTTTGTAGGCATTTGGCATAGCTTCTGATGAAAACTTTGTTATCACCACAACAAATAGGAAGGAAATTACAGAAGATAACTTCAGTAAGTATCTCAGATGGCAAAATAATTACAGCTATTTCTTATATTGATCATAAAGGTCACATGATAATTGTTTGTGCTCTGTGACGTACAATAATTAACTGAAAGTACAAATCCTGTAATAGTTTGCCAAGAATTGTTAAAAAATTATTTTCATGAGCGTGTTTTTGACAAGTTAGTATGATGGCAATTATACTAAATATCTTTCATCACAAATTGGGTAAATGATAGGAAAAAATGATATGTACATAGCTGTCACCTGAGAAAACTTGCATTATTAAGCTTGGAAATGTGAAAAGATATTGATTTGAATGTTGTTGTTAGATGCTGAGCAGGCCTAAGAAAATGCAGAGATTACTTGCGGCTAAACCTGTACTTGTTTTGAGAGCAGAAGCTGCCTCATGCAGTGCTCTTCAATGTACTCCGTGTTTCATCTTCACTGCAGGCGAGCTTGTTCAAGATGGAGTTACTTTATATCTGCTACAGTCAGTTGATCAAATGTTGCTTTTGGCAACCAAGGAACGAATCGACTTTCTGCCCCACTACGATACGCTTGTCAAAAGTGGCATGTACGAGTACTATGCCAGCGAGGGCCAAAATCCTTTGCGTAAGTACCTGTGAAAGTAATCTTGTGTAAATGATGTTTATATGAATATAATGTGGTTATGAGAAATTCGACTTCAAATTATAGCTGCTAAAAAAATAGTCTTAACTGTAAAAGAAGAATTAACGATGTTCTTCATACAAATTTTCTTCTAAAAATTATTAAAAGAAGCCACCTAAGAATCCAGATTTACAGAGGTACGTCCTTCAAGAAGTTTGAATATTTTAGAAGTAAGATAACTTTAGCCTAAATAATCTTGTGCATGTCATTCATACAGGTCAGGATTGGTGTTACCAGGTTTTTGTCTTCTGTACTAAACCAGTAGACTTTGTGTTTGAATTTCATGAACAGTTTTTGTATGAGCTGCTATAGAATTTTGTGTGCTCTCCCATCTGGGGTTCTACAGGGTTTGACTTACCAACAAAAGCAAGTATTTCTTTAAAAAGATGCTGCTTTAATTAGTTTTTTCTAAGTGATGTATGAAATATGTAACCAGCATTTTGTATTGTTTTATTGAATAAATTAATTTCTGTGTATGGCTTCTCTGAAAATTCTGTCTGTGGCTGTAATTACTTTAAGTATGTACTTCTTAGGTACAGGTTCAAAATTGCACAGAAAAAGAACGAAAAAAATCAAGACTCAAGCATTATACCGTTCCCATTGTTTTAAAACAATATAAAAAATGTCTATAAATAGCAGCTGTATTTTTAAGGACCAGTCTTTCCTCTTTGTGAACATCATTTGTTCCCTGCCCCAGCAAAGGCGCAATATTTTGGTTCTGGTTTGGGGCTACTCTGCTCAAAGTGCACTAATAGTTGAGTCAATGGTACGTCTCTCCCTGTGCGCAGGAATTGCTGTGTGAGGCCACACAAAGCATTCTGTGGAGATCTGTCCTTTGTTGCTGCCAGCAGCCCTTAGTGGACCTGTGGCTCTCCAACGCAGAGGAACTTACTGTGAAGGCCAAGGTGGGCCTGGTCTGTAGTGACCATGCCCTGGTGGAATTCGATTAAATAGGCAAGGTGTAAAGTATTGTAAGGACTCTAAACCTTAGGAAAGGACCTTTCAGTTGTTTAAGGGCATGGTGGATGGGAAGCCCTGGGATAAAGGAGCAGAAGAGTGCTTGCAAGTTATTTAAATACAGGGCGTGGAAGGCAGGAGAATAGCATGGCTGAGTAAAGACCTTCTGGTCAAACTAAAACACAAGAGGGAATTGCATAGGTGGTGGAAGCAGGGGCATGAATGATATTGCCTGGGAGTGTAGGGACGAGATCAGGAAAGCTAAGGTACAGGTAGAGCTAAATTTGGCAAGGGGTGTGAAGATGAATAATAAGGGTTTCTACAGATACATTACAAAAGGATGACAAAAGTTGCACCCTAAATAAATGAAATGCGGGGTGAGGGGGTCCAGTGGCAGCCAACATGGAGAAGACTGAAGTAGTAAACAATTTTTTGCCTAAGTTTGCGCTGGCAGCAAGTTGCAGTTTTGAGCCTGTGTAAGTGTAATGCAGCTGATGCTTCTTATTTGCAACACCTCTAAGGGCAATGCCTAGAAGGACCATTGTTCTTTGATATGGAATAGTAAGTATGGATCACATAACTGATGCTCAACTACTCTTGTTTGCAATGAAGAAAGTTGTAAAAATGTGCAGAACTGTTTTCATACTTGGATAACAACTTGAGGGAAAACGCCAAATGCTTCAGCATTGCCGCATTACACAGGTACTCAAGAGTTCTCTTTTACATGTCTGAAGTGCATGGCCAGCGTAATTTGCGCTATAGCATTCTGAAGAACTCTGCAAATTGTAGGAAATAAGCTTTCCTTTTTGGAGAGACTGAATGGAAATGTCTGTTCTCTAAGGCTGATCAGGCAGACTGAATTAATCTGAACTTGATATATTTTTTTCAGATTGATTCTGTTGTCTGAATTAAATGCAATTTTCCAGTAAACTTAAGTAGTTTTACTTTAATTAGGTAAGGGCTCCAGGCATTAATGGTTAGAAACAACAAATTTGTGCACATAGTTTGCCTGACTATTTCTGCTGTGTAATGCCATGGATCTGACAGAGCTTTCGTTGTATTTACCATTCACTGAAATCCTTCAACCATTTCTACGATTTTCTTTGTGTTTTTTGTAAACAATTAAGATTCTAGTTTTAGATGTTTCACAAAATTTCAGTTCAGGTTTCTTCAGTTAATTCGTTCTTCCCTCAGTATTTTAACAAGTCAAAGTCCATTTTTTACGTATTTTGGACTCTCATATGAATCATAAAAATTAATTCCTAATCACGAAAAGGAAAAATCTGTCTTGGTAAGGAAACTGTTAGTTCGTCATTGTTCTTTCCAATAATTGTGTTCTTACCATTAAGAGAGATGTGAGATTCAGTGATGAAACAAATCATAAAGTATATGTACAAAAGCTTTTTTCTTTTTTAAACAAGATGTTATGTGATTTTGATTGTTCTGACAGGCCTTAGGTCTTGTTTTCATTCAGGTAATGTGTTATCCGAATTGCTCAGAAGAAACGACTATAAGTGGGTGTCTGTTTTCTGAGTGCTAATAGGGTTATTTTTCTTCAATTTTGTTAGCATTTGCCCTTGCTGAGTTGATTGACAATTCTCTGTCAGCTACATCCCGAAATACTGGTATTCGGAGTATACAGATAAAACTGGTAAGACGAAGAAACTTTAATTTTTTCAGATACAATTTGCATTATCCTTTTTTTCCTGTTGCTCCTTGTTGATTTGTTTGTTTGTTTTTCCCCAGTTATTTGATGATTCCCAAGGAAAACCAGCTGTTGCTGTGATCGATAATGGAAGTGGAATGACTTCTAAACAGCTTAACAACTGGGCTGTATATAGATTGTCAAAGTTTACGAGACAAGGTGACTTTGAAAGGTTAGCAAGTTCTGAATATTTCTACAACAATTAGCAAACTCTGCAAAGGTCCACAAAATATGCTTTTAAGACATAGCTGTATACCAACACTTGGCTAAACCCTGTCATTTTATGGTTACATGAATAGACCCATACTTTTTCCAGGTAGGAAGCAGAGAAGCTTCGTAACACGAAGCTGCTTTTCTATTATTATGGCACACGGAATACTTTTTTGTTCTGGGTACCTTTTCTAAACTGTCTTTTGCTTGCCTACGTACAGTTAGGGACATGCTATGTCCTGTAGAGGGTTTTTGTATTGTGTTCATCTGTACCTGAAAGCCTTTCAGTAGTGCATTAAATGATGCATTCAGTAGCTGTTATGCTACTGGAATAACAGATAAACAGATATATGGTTTTAGTTGAAGTTTTCTTTTTTTAAATTTAAATCTCAATTCTGTGTAATCTATTATAAATTATACCTGAAGATGTCTATTTTTTGATGCAGGCTAGGCAAAATAAATTTTTTGCATTTAAAGAAGAAAGTGGAGGGTTTATAGTAGGTTTTGCTACCTATGTGGATTAACTTTATGGTTTTGAATCTGTTCTCAAGAGATCTTCCACCTGCACAGCCAGGTTTAATCCTAGTGTATAAAATTCCACAGAATTAGTTATGTACAGTTTTTGAGCTTCATTTTAAATTCCTTAAGCTTAGGATTGTAAATGTGAAGATGAGAATTACAGCCTCAGTCATAACTAATTTGTCATATGAGCAGGTAGTGTAAAAACTAATGGGGCAGTGGGAAGGGATAATATAGCTGGGGGAAGTTTTTTTGCTTTGGAAGTGTCTCCAAATAGAAAGTCAATGTCTTTTAAACATCTGGAGTTAAGTGCATAAAAAGTGATTCTGGGTCATTTGTGAGGAGGTTTGCTGCTTTTTGAAATTGCTGTAGGCGAGTTTAGTAACGGAAAGGTGTAGTATTCTTAAACTGCAGGTTTAAACTCTGGATTACTACCACTCAGTGGCAGCATAGGTGTAAATTTTAGCAGGATACCATCTACACCTTATTTTCTTTTGGGACTGCTATGATTTAAAAGTAAATGTTTGTCTTAAACTAGGTAAGAGTGTTTAAGCTGACTAAAAAGACATGGAATTTCACTACTGATAGCATTTCAGTATAGTCATATCATATCATAGTCGTCTCTCCAAGTCTGCATTTAATACTTGGTTGGCATTATTTCCCACTTTGACTTGGGAGTATTTTCATGAAATGGTGCTGTCAGAAAGATCAGGCTTGCTTTGTAAGCCACTTTCATTTGAATAAGATTTGGTTTGTGGGAAGGGACAGAAATGCTTTTTAAGATGACTTAGGAAAATACTTATTCTATCATCATCCTTTTGAAAAGAGTACATCAAGAATTTCGAGCACATTTTAGTGTTGCAATTTTAAAAGGTATACAGTGAAGGATTTTTTAACAAAATGCCAGGAGAAAGAATTTAATAGAAGCTTTTGATCAGAAGTATCTTTGGGTTTTTAATTACTTTTGTCTTGAAAAAATTTATTAAAGACCCTTTTATTCTCAGTGATCATTCAGGATATGTACGTCCTTTGCCAGTGCCTCGTAGTTTAAATAGTGATATCTCGTATTTTGGAGTTGGAGGCAAACAAGCAGTGTTCTTCGTTGGACAGTCTGCCAGAGTAAGTCAGTGTCAGACTTTAATTTATTTTAGAACATTTGCACACAATCAGATTGTTATTTCCTAACTTTTAATCACACCATTAAAGTATTTTATCATTATTAATTTTAAATGCTGTTTCTTTAATAAAATCAGATGATAAGCAAACCTGCAGCATCTCAGGATGTTCATGAACTTGTCCTTTCTAAAGAGGATTTTGAAAAGAAGGAGAAAAACAAAGAAGCAATATATACTGGATTCATTCAAAACAGAAAGGTAAGTAGCCTTAAGATTCTCGCATTTTTAATTAAAAGCCTTTCCCAGGTTAGCATGATTTAACTGTGTAATATTCTTGTAATACTTATCTGGGGATATCTTCATCTTACTGAATCATTTGCACCCTGGAGTGTGAAAGGACGTAACCGAAAACTTAAAGACACTGTATCATAATGTTTTATTTGTATGTGATGCTTTTTCCTCTTTTCAGTTAAGGTTAAATGACAGAAATGCTTTACAGCTTTACATTTCAGGTTAAAAAAAATATTTTAAAATACTTTTCTAAGCACAGCAAATTTTTTTGTTGTGTATGAAACAAAGAAAAATGAATTTTCTCTAAAGCAGTAAGGAATAAATTAGGGAACCAAATTGTACTTATTTAGAAATATGTAAAACTAACCTGCGTATGAGAGAAAAGTCCAGCCAGATCAACAAAACCCAGTGGTTTTACAAATATTCATCAATTTTGTAAAATAAAATAACTATTTAGCTGAAAACTAAACTCAACAGTCCTGATGCTTTCATGAAGAAAAAGAGCTTAACTAAAAAAGCTGTAAGATAAGGAGGAAGACTGAAAAGAACTGTTCTTTGGACATTTTTGAGCAAGGAGGGAAAGGCAAATATGTAGCTAAGGGTGCAGTTGGGAGGAAAAATGGGTGCTGTGTATGACAAGGTAGTCATACGTGGAGCCCATATCTAGTGGGTTATATCAGTGTTCTTGGTGTTTTGTATGTGTGAGAAAGGAACACGAGGTAAATAATGTTTTTATCATGCCAGTCTTGGGTCAGTGGCTTGCAGCCAGTCAGAGTTTTGTTTTTATTCTCTGTACAATATCATTAAGAAGGTAGACTCACAAAAATAGAAACTGAAAATAAAAGCAGACGAAATCTTATTTATTGTAAAGGGTAGAAATGGTTTCCCTCCCTGTTTGATATTAAAGACAGAGAGTGGGTGGTATAAAGTAGAAGATAAGCTAGCAGGCAGAAGTTGGAGGAAGGTAGCTGAATGAGGTATATAGATACTACTAAAGAATTCAAGAAGGTGGTGCAATCAATGTTTGAAAAGTTGTGGTAATAATATAAAATTAAAGTTAAGCTGACACTGTTAAAAAAACGCGAGTAAAGTTCTGTTAGAGTTAAAAAATAACTTGTAACTGTCCAAGAGAGAAGAGATGATGTGAAAAACTCATGTAATAGAAGTGAACTGTGAAAATGAATGAATAACTCAGGTTTAGGAATTTTTTTGCAAATCGTTGAAATACCTAGGCCAGTTCATTATATCGATGTCAAATAAAATGTGTGAATTTGTCTTTTTAATGACTTGGAAAATGGTCTGCACTGCACATACGTGAGCAAGAGAATAATGTGGCAAAAGTAGAAGTTGTAATGAATTACTAGCGTGAGAAGAATAATTGAGCCTTTGAGCCATTTAGTTGGTGGAGGAAGTTACTTTTGCAAAGAAATCAAGATATAATTAATATGAAACAAAGGGGGCTCCAGAATAGGGCCGTAACACTGAAGAGAAGTGGCATTGATGGCATCCCTGCTGGTAATCTTTCCTTGATGGATAACAGGCACCTGTCTCCACTGCAGTCACTTCTCTCGACCATTTCATATTGCAAACAAGTAGATAATAATTTTCTAGTTGAGATGGATGCTAGGAATGTAGGGGAAGGTGCTGTGGTAGTTTGTCGTCTGTCGTGGGAAGGCAACCAGAGAATTTGGGAATGACATTTTGGAGATGCTTTCACTCTGTAAACTGTACAGAATGGTGCTTGTTCAGCATCAGAGTGCAGTTTCTAGATTTGTCAAATCACATGGAGATGAGGACCAAGCAGCTCTGGCTGTTCTTTATTATTGCTGATCCCATCACTAGCATAGAACAGTCCTACTTGACATTTCATCTGGAATTGAGGATTCACCTTTTTATTTTTTTTTAATAGCAAAAGTGCTTCATCCACTTGAGTTTCTGATATAGAAAGCAGCCTATCCATTTAAAAGCAAGTAATTTTTTTGGCTTTCTTTTCTTAAAGAGGACTTAATGTCTTGCACACTTAATACTTCCACTTGATGGGTGAGAACATGGATATCGCACAGTGCTACATTAAACATGATTAAATATATTTCTAGACTGCACGCTTCAAGTGCTGTGATGCAAGTGAGTTGAAAATGAACTGGATCAGTGATGTCACATTCTCAGCTTGTTGACTTTTATTTGGAAACTTTTATTTTAAGCTTTAATCCTTTGTGGTACTTAGCATCATGTGTTCTGTATTACTTTTCTGGTATGTTTTTTATCCCTTTCAAATTGATGGGTGTTCAGAAATTCAGTTTACATCCCTGCTTTTATTATTTCACTCTTTTTGTAGCCATCTGACTCTTCTCACATCACAAGTGATGATGAAAGATTTCTTCATAATCTGATATTAGAAGAAAGGGATAAAGAGAGTTTCACAGCAGTTGTCATTACAGGTGTACAACCAGATCACATGCAGTACTTGAAAAACTACTTTCATCTTTGGACAAGGCAGCTGGCGTAAGTTGGTGATTTAAAAGATTTAAAAGTGGGATACTGATAAAGTCAGATAATTATGAACTGCTTCCTTTTTGTACTTGGATATTGGCCTTATTCCTGTTAAGGCTCTTGATACTACAATTCATCTTCTTACCTAACCAATTTTACAGAAACTAACACAACTGAATGGGTCCACCCGCAACCAAAGATGTGACTTGATGATTGATACATAATTATCCACTATAATTTTTAGTAGCCTATTCAACTTAATGTTGTGTTACTAATGTAATAATTTGTTAATCTAATTAGTAATAACTGCATCAGTTACTTTGCTCACAGCTGTGCTCCTAACCTTGGTACCTAGCTTTGTATTTACAGTTTTAGGGTATCTTTTGGTTGGTTGGCTTTTTTAAACAACAACAACAAAAAAGTAGTGCTGCTTCATCCCAGTTTGAGGGAGAAGGATATATGATACTGTCCGCTCTGTACTATAGTAATGTCATCAGTGGGTCCGCAGAGCCTGGAGATACCTGTGATACCTTGTGAATAGTTTGGACCTGCCTGTTAAGATGATGCATCTGTGAATGTAAACTGAAATACAAAGTCATAGACCAATTTTGAAATCTGGCAAACTATAGAACTTTGTTTTTGAACTATGATTTTGTTTTTGTGATACCTGTAATCTGATAATAATAGATATATTTAAAAAGAGGATTAATATAAGAATTAAATAATATCTTATGTGAAATATCATTCAGTGTTCCACATAAAAACTTGTTGCTGAAACCATTTTTAACCTCATTAAAATGTAGGGTACATCTACATGCGGAGAATAACTTAGGTCCCTCATTAGCTTCCAGGTGCTCGTCAAGTGGACACTCACACTTAAGTGTGTGTTAGTTCTTTCCAGCCATCTCTTGAAGTGAGAGCTGCCTCTGTTTGAGATGGAACCCAGGTGCAATTATTCGAATATATGCCCTGTAGCTTTTACAGTAAAACCAATCAGATTTAGCCTTACAGTGCTACACAGTCCTGCATCACTATTTCAGCTGTAATGGCCCTTTTCCCCTCGAACACCTCCCCATTCCCTTCTGCCATGCATTTTGCCACACGTGCATGATACCAGTTTCATTCTGCTTTAATGGGCTGCGGGACAGCCCTCATTATTTTGGGTGCTTTGAAGTGGAGATGAACCCATAAATTAACTATGTCTTAAGGCCGTGAGACTACCTTTTGAAGTCTAGAAGAAATGCAGACAAAATCCTAAGCAATTTGGACATACCATAAAGTCCTGAGCAATGAGACCATGAGGAGCTGTTTTCTGGGAACCAGGATTTCTCTTTGGGGAACATTTAGTGCAGTGGATGTCAGAAGCAAGGCAATTATAAACTTGCAGGTGAATTTAACTTTTGTCGTGCATTCAGTCGCATTGACTCATATGATCTCATTTTTCTCCAAACCATCCCCCAGAGGTTTAAGGATTCAGTCTTTGAAGTTGGAAGAACTAGCTAGCTTGCCAAAAAGTTGAAGTAAATGGAGTTAAGTTCCTCAGTTTTCTCAAATTGCATATCTCTATGAAATTAATTAATCTATCTGACCATGTGGATTTTTGAACTTTCTTAAATGAAGAGAAATGCCCATTAGAAAACAATGTTTACAACAGAAAAATTATTTCTAATATGCAGATCCCATCCATGACTCCTGCCTATATTCAAATTTTTATAAATAACTTAATGATTGTTTGTTACATGTTTCTATTACTATTAGATGATTGATATAAAACTGGTATCAGAAGCAAAGTGTGGAAAGATTTGTGGCTCTAGTTCTTTCTGATCTCCAGAGTGCAGAACAGTTTACAGTAGTTTTATTTGTTTGCCCTTTGATGTAAAGGATCTGTAGCCACATAACAATTGTATTTTTTTTCACTTCTGCATTTTTTTCGAATTTGTTCCAATTATTTTACCCAGAAATTGGTCCTAATGTGATTGTGCATGACAGAGATGAGAGGAATGAAAAGCAATCACTCCCTTTAGTAAATCTTCTGTGCTGGATATATGTTGTCAAGGAGTTGATTTAGAACAGTGCAACAAACCAGTTAGATTTTACTAAAAATACAAGCTTGTTTAGATTTTTTTCAAAATGATAATGTGCAATTTTTTAAATTCACTTGCTGGTTTGTGTTTTTTTCTGAAATGTATTTCAGACATATCTATCACTATTATATCCATGGACCAAAAGGAAATGAAGCTAATGCTGTAACAAGAGACATAAGCCCTTTCAACAACATTGACATTCAGGTAAAAGATTTTATACATGTTAGTCAAAAGTCCTCTTTGATGGCAACTTAATTCATATTGTGCCTGTTTCTCCGTAATCGTGCATTTTAAAACACAGCATTCAAGATGTTTATGTCATTTAATTTTTTGAAATAATTCTATTTAGCATCGCAGCATAGGAACTAAATCCATTTGCTAACATTTAATTGTCAAAATTCTTATTACTGTAAGTTTTTTGCTCTAAGGAAGATCAACTTGTTTTCCTTTATTTCCAGATTTCAATGTTTGAAAAAGGAAAAGTACCGAAGATTGTCAATCTGAGGGAGATCAAAGATGACATGCAGACATTGTACATAAATACTGCAGCAGATAGTTTTGAGTTTAAGGCACATGTTGAAGAAGAAGGTATAGTTGAAGGTATCATCCGATACCATCCCTTCCTGTATGATAAAGAAACATACCCTGATGATCCATGTTTTCCATCAAGTAAGTGAAATGTTTGCTTCTTGTCAGTCCTATCATATAGAGTCCTACTACTCTAAATGTTTTAATGAAATAAAAACTAGAAAAATTTAAGTTGAAGTGCAAATTATTACCTGATTTAGGTTGTGTCAGAACAGAAAAGTTTGCATTCTTTTGGATGAACAGATCCTGTGAATAAATTGGCTGTTGTGGTAACTCATTCCTGTAAACCTGATCTCTGACATAACACCATCTGATTTCAAACTATAAACTCTGATGGCATGTAGTCCAATTGAAACTTTGCACTTTCCTGGCTCCATCTTTGCTCCAACAAAGGGAAGAAGTATGAGCAGTTAGATTAAAGAGATTCTAGTATCGGAATACTGCAAAGGACAACATGTAGTCTGAAGTCTTTCACTTAAAATTTGTTTTATTTGGTCGTGATGAGTTTTCAAATGCTAGGGGTTTTAAAATATTTTGTGCTGGTATTTTTCTTTTTTTTTTTTTTTTTGACAAAACAAATTTCAAATTAATTGGGACAAGATTTTATGATACTAGGAGAACATCAGTCGAAAGTAAAGGAAAAGTAACACTCAAATTTGAAATATTCAAATTTGGTAGATTGGTAATATTTAACTTCTGTTTAAAATTTTTGTTTAGTTTTCTTAGTTTTTCTGCTTGGTATTTCTAAAACAGGAAAAAGCACCTAATGTATATAAAGAGCTAGATATCATGTGCATTGCTACTGTGCTCAAGTTAATAACAATAGTAGTTCTTAATTTACATTGCTCTGGTTTTTGAAATAATTAGTTTTTTAAGGAAATATATTCAAGGAGACTTTTTCTTTTTAACAAGGATTAAATGATGATGATGATGATGACTGCTTTATAGTAGAAAAAGGTGCCAGAGGAAAAAGGCCTATTTTTGAATGTTTTTGGAATGGAAGATTAATACCATATACAACTGTGGAAGAGTAAGTGGTAATCTGTTTCTACAGTCCGTTTCTATAATGTAAACCTCTCTTTATAAAAAAGGATTTTAATGTCTTTCTCCTTTTAAGTTTTGACTGGTGCGCTCCTCCAAAGAAGAGGGGATTGGCACCAATTGAATGCTACAACAGAATTTCTGGTGCGTTGTTTACCAATGATAAGTTCCAGGTCAGCACAAACAAACTCACTTTCATGGATCTGGAGCTGAAGCTAAAGGATAAGAATACTCTGTTCACGAGGATCTTCAATGGACAGGTAATTATTGCATTCTGTTAAGTGTTTCTTCTTGGCGAAGTTCAATGCGTGTGATATAGAAACGTTTGCTCACTTGTTGTTTGTTCATGTCTCTGGTTTAGTTAGTAGTAAAGCTGAATCCTTAAATCTGAAAACTTAAGACTCAGTGTTTTTCCTTTTATTTTCTTAAACAATTACTGTATTTAGTTGTTATATGACAGTTTTTGTTGAACGACCCTCTTCCTAGAGGAATATGGCTGCCGGGGAAGCACTTTTTTTGTCTTGAAGTGTAGTTTCCCTAGAATTTTTTAATGTCTGAAAACTGAAGAATCCTTTTTTTCTTTGTGTCTTTGTTTCTGTTTCTTTATTTTTCTTTTTCTTTTTTGTTTGTTCATTTGTACTTTTGTTCTTTTTTTGTGTATGTGTTCTTGGTTTTGGCTTTTTTTTATTTGAGTAAAATACCTCTGTACTCTTACAGTTGTTCAGGCTTCTGATGTGGTCAGATTCAAATTTTAGAATACATTGTTAATATGTACTTATTTTGTAATCTCTTTATAGGAGCAGCGAATGAAAATTGACAGAGAATTTGCTCTGTGGCTCAAAGACTGTCATGAAAAATATGACAAACAGATAAAATTCACAGTCTTCAAAGGAATAACTGTACGTACTGATATACCATCCAAAAGAATGCAGAGCCCTTGGACAATGTATGCTGCAATAGAGTGGGATGGAAAAACATACAAAACTGGACAGCTGGTAAGTTAGTTGAACCCTCTAAAAGGCAAATATTGTGCCTTTGATGCAGGAGTAATGTATTAATTGATGTCTTCTGCTTACAGGTGAAAACGATTAAGACTCATCCAATATTTTATGGAAGTATTGAGAAATTTTTTTTGTATGGGGACCACGATGGGGATATATTTGCCACTGGGGGAGAGGTTCAAATTGCTTTGGTAAGAACAAATACAGAAAGGATTCACACAGCTAGTATGGATATTAAATCTTTAAACATAATCTGTTGTCAGACTTAATTAAGTTACCTTTAAATAATAGTTGAAAATTATGTCATTTTTGACAATCAGCAGTCTAGAAATACTCAACTTTAGCTTCAATGTGAATATATTAAGATTATTATTCATTATCAACCATCTGATGTACTAAAATTTGCATATGAAATAAAATATCACAGTTGGCATCAATAGTATGCTGTAACTGTTACATCCATTTGTAACCCTTGTGATTTCAGCAAATTTTAGAACATTTTAGTGTCTTGTGGTGTCACCAGTAAGTATTTATTAGCATATTGCATTATGTCTGTGTTGACTTGTCTAGTCCCTTGATTGGGAGGTCTTTCTTCTCTGACATATTATAAAGTCTGACCATTTATAACTGCACTGAATTTTTATTTCAGGAACCGCAGGCACTGTATGCTGAAATGAAAATTATTCCAATCTCAAAACTTGACAGAACAGTGTCTGACAAAGTTGTTAAAAAATACATAGAGGATGAAATGGCAAGGTAAGCACTAAGTAATAATTACATAATTGTGGAGTTCCTAGTTACAGTTTTTGTATTTAATCAGGAATTAAACAAAGTTCAGTTTTGTTCCCAAATGGGAAAGCAGTCAGCTGTTTCAGTAGAAACAAAAAAAAAATTATAAACAAAGAAGAAATAGCTTGGGATTTGGGTTTTTTTCCCTACCCCAAAAATAGCTTCATGTCTATTTAACTAAAGATAAATTGCCCTTTATTTTAACTTATTGAAAAAATGTTCACCCTGTCTTTTTTATTAGACTTCCTGACAAATTATCAGTAACGTGGCCTGAAGGAGATGAGTTGTTACCAAATGAAACAAGATTTGCTGGTACACCAATAGGTATATTTTTTTCTTCCAAATACTAAAACATTAAATGGCAATTTAAAAATACTTCATGCACTCTTGTTAAAAAGACAAGCACACAGAAATCTCTGATCACTTTTAATCTGCAGCATATTTTAAAAGTCCATCGTTTTTCATTTTAAATATAGGAGCGTTAAGAATAGAAATTTTGAATAAAAAAGGAGAAGCAATGCAAAAACTTCCAGGTACAAGCCACGGAGGTTCAAAGAAACTTCTTGTTGAACTCAAGGTTATTTTGCATTGTGAGTATTTCATTATATTTAATTGTATCTTTATTATTTTTGAAGTGAATAATGGATAAGGTATTTCATTTTATAATAGTATATGTATATATCTAAAATACATATTAGAATTTGATAAATGGATGTGGTAGTTAGACAATACTCCACCAGTTCATGTAGCATTCCAAAGCCACTTTTCATGAAATGACAGCTACCTCAGTGGCCTTTATTTAATGTCTTAATGCTATATTCTGATTACATCTTCTGTCACAAGTAAGGAGGCCCTATCAATTCCAGCCTATTTGCTTAACATGCATAAGAACATGGGTAAAATGGATAATGTTTTGGTAATTAGAATAGCAATTTACATGAGCTGCATAAAAGTAGGGATCAGACTTGTTTAGTATATAACATAAAGTTACTTCAGAATTTAAAAAAAATCAAGTTTCTTTTGATTTGCTGTTTTGTGGTTTCCATTTTTGTGGGTGCTTCACTTGATGTTCTCACATTGCATTGTTAAGAATTGCATTCTGTCCAAGGCAGCTGAAAGCACTCAGTTTTGTTTTGAACACAGAATTAGAACACTAAATTCTCTGAAAACTCAAATTCTCAAAATTGTAACATTTGAGTTGTAAAAATACCTTTCTGAAGCACTGAGGTTATTGTAGTGATACATGTCAAAGGAAAACAAATGGGAGTATCTTAGCTACAGTTTAGTATACATGTCATGAGACTGCCCATGGTGTTTTAATGGCACTCGTTTATGGGAGCTGGCTGCTGTGCATGACCATTGTCCAGCATAGTGTGCTGGGGCATAAAGAGGTTGGAATTGAAAAAACGGTGTTCATTTAATATAGATTATCAAATTGTCTCTTATCAGCATGGGTGACAAACCAGTGTTTTGCAAACTTAATAAGGTACAGCATCCTGACTTCAGGAAGTATGAACTTGAGAGAGACCTGGTGTTTCTGTTGTTCTGTTTTGTCAGGGTTGTTCCTAGGATTACTGAAAAGCCTTCAGACCTTTCATGTCTCCTGACCCATTCATTGATGGAAATTTGTACTTTCAACTGTTTCTACTGCTTCCTGTGTTAGCTTTTCTCTCTACTCAATTGAAGAATCAGTGGTTTAATCCTTGTGTTCTTCACCAGAACAATGCATAAGTCCTATAAGTGATGATTTGAGCTTGGCATACCTGTCAAACTGAAATCTCTAATTGTATAAATGAGAGGAAGGTTGTTACACCCATACAAAGGCCAAGAGCAAATATAATGTACAAAAAGTTTCCCTTCTCTTTTGAAGAGTGGAATACTTGGCAGACTGTACTATGAAGTACCAAGAGAGCTGAGCTATGAGAAACCTGATATGTTATGGGCAAGTCTTACTATACAAGCTTCGATTCAAAATTAGAGTTTGAATTAGTGTTAAGAGAATGATAAAAGTCTGGTTGAAAAGTCAGCTCTTACTTTTTCTTATGTATGCCATTTGGTGGAAGAACAGGGTCTTGAAACAGTTTTGCTTAGCTGTAAAACAATGTGGTTTTCTACTGCTTTTTTTTATTCTGTGTAGTCTTATTACAGTCGCATTCTATATTCTAAAGTGGACTTTGGGAATAAAAAAGTATTAATGCCTCTTGACACTTCCAACAATAAATCTTATTTCTGTATTTATGTTAGGTTGTAGAATCAGTCACTAAAACTGCCTCAGAGTTTGTGTGTTCTCTTCTTGTACGTGTCTTAGTTCTGCAGAGGTTTATTTTTACCATTTTTACCATTGCTCCCATTTAAGCAATTTTGCTGCAGTCATTTGTCAAGTTGATCCACTGCCAGCATGGAGTGCAGAGTGCTCATACTTAACAGGGAACATGCGACAAAAGAGTTAGTAAAATTCAACTTTACAAACCTGCTACTTTTAGTGCAATGTGCCTGAGGCTAGCAATTTTTAATTAAAATGGGAATAGACAGGGAACTCATTTTTTTAGCTGTGATTAATGTGTTTAGTTGTGAAGCTAAATTGACGTTTATTAGATCCAGAAGTGATAGTGATACTTTATAATAGTAATGCCAGTGCTTGAAAAAGTTAAGAATTACAGTGTCAAGTTTAAATACATGTAGCTAAGTGTTTGTTTTGCAGCACCTACTGAGAATAAAGAAATAATATCCCATATCAGTCAGCACGGAGGCAAGTGGCCATACTGGTTTAAAAAAATGGGTAAGTTTGCATATTCAATATCTTCAGTTTATTTATAATTTTTTTTCTGTCTAATTGTACTTTTGTTTCTGTTTAGAAAATCTCCAGAAACTTGGTAACTACTCCTTGAAACTGCAAGTAGTATTGAATGAAAGTAATGCAGACACTTACGCAGGAAGGCCTCTACCATCTAAAGTATTTAAATTTACTATTGTAGGTAAGAATTCCCATCTTACTTTCTCCTACTTTTAGTGTTTCTATTTGATTCATAGTGTATCAAAATTTGTCATGTTCTAGTTTAGAGGTGATTTTCAGCACTGAAAAGTAGCGTTTTCATGTCAAATTTGAAGCATTTCCAGGAAAAGTGTTTTTTGTAGTAGCTTTTGATCTCACATGTAATGTATTGGCTCTGCAGCAGGCAGTTTTACGGAAAAAATAAAATTTTGATGGAATCTAAAGCTCCATGATGTGAACTTTCCCAAATGTACTTAAAAAAATAAACTCATACCTCGTTAGAATCACCCTTTTTTCCTCATGCCATTGACATAAATATTCTTTCATAAAACTAGTATTCATTAGGCCAGCTTTCATGCATAAACCACAGAAACTCATTAAAAAACAGGTTATACATTTAAAATAAACGTGTTGAGACTGAAGTCTGTTTTTTTAAATTAATTAATTGGGGAAGAACGCTATGCAAAACTAAATTCTCATTTGGTTGTAATGGATGTCTCTTTGGATTAACCATCATAAAATACTTACTACAATGCTTACTAGAATACTCACTTCAGAAAGGATCGGCATGAAAGGAGAGGTGGTGGAGTAGCCCGGGAGTGTTTAGACTTTTTGGAACTTGATGATGGTGACAATTAATGTTGAGTGTTTGTGGCTAAGAGAGCTGGGAAGGCTAACAAGGCAGGTACTGTGGTGGGAGGCTGTACAGACCACCCAACCAGGATGCAGAGGTAGATTAAATACATAAACATCTGGGAGAAGCATCACAATCACTAGTCCTTGTTCTTGTGGGGGACTTTACCTTACCAGATGTCTGCTGGAAATATAACACAGCAGAGAGGAAATGGTCTAGGAGGTTCCTGGAGTGTGTGGAACAGAACTTGCTGACACAAGTGGTGAGGGAGCCAGGTAGGGAGGGAGCCCCAGTGGACTTCCTCTTTGTGAGCAGAGAAGGACTTGTGGGTGGTCAGAGGCTGTCTTGAGCATGTCGATCACAAAATGGTAGTTTACTGTGTTTACCGTTCTTGAAGAAGTAAGGAGAAGGGTTAGCCGAACTGCCACCTTGGACTTCCTGAGGTCAGAATTTGGCCTTTTTATGTGAGTGGTTGACAGAGTCCCTTAGGAGGTAGTCCTGAAGGGCAGAGGAATCCAGAAAGGCTGGAAGAAGAAGAGCAAAAAGGAAGCTCACAACCTGGACTTCAGGAGAATAGTTTGGCCTCTTCAAAGATCTGCTTGGTAGAGTTCTATGGAAAGAGGCCTTGTACAGACAAGGGGGCCCAAGCAAGCCTGTTAGTATTCACAGGTCACCTCCTAGCTCAAGTCTGGTTCATCCCGGTGAATAGGAAGTCAGACAAAAATACCTGGAGGTCTGCATGGATGAACAAGGAGCTACTGGCAAAACTCAACACAAAGTATACAGAAGGTGGAAATGGGAACAGGTAACTAGGGAGGAATACAGAGACAATATCCAGGCATACAGGGATGGGATTGGGAAAGCCAAAGTCCCGTTGGAATTGAAAATGGAATCACTGGCAAGTGATATATCAAAGCCAACAAGGTGGATTTCTTTAAATATATATGTGACAAAAGGATGGCTGAAATAAACATGGGCCCACTGCTGAATGGGGCAGGGAACACAGGATGTGGAAAAGGCTGAGATACTGATAGTCTTCGCCTTAGTGATTACTAGTAAGACAGACCTTAGGAATCCCATGCCCCAAATACTAGTGGAAGGTCTGGGGCAAGCAAGATACACCCTTGGTGGAAGATGATCAGACCAGGGAATACCTAAGCAAATTGGTGATACGTAAGTCCATGGGCCATGATGGGATGCACTCATGAGGCACAGACAGCTGGCTGATATCTTTATGAGGCCACTCACACTAATTGAACAATCATGGCAATTGAAAGAACTGCCTGATGTTTTGAGGAAGGCATCACTCCCATCTACAAAAAGTGCAGGGAGGACACAGAGAGCTACAGGCCAGTCAGTTTCATTTCAATCTGTGGGAAGGTGATGGAGCACCTAATCCTGAAAACCATTTCCAGGTACATGAAGGACAAGAAGGTCATCAGGAGTAGTTAGCGTGAATTCACCTCCTATGATAAAAGGACTAGCTTAGTAGATGTTGTCTACCTAGACTCCAGCAAGATTCTCATCACTAAGATCCCATAAGATCCTCACAGAGAAGCTGATGAAGTTTGAACTGGATGAACAGACTGAGGTGAATTAACAAACAGCAGAACAGCTGAGCCCAGAGCGTGGTGATCTGCGGCTCTAAGTCCAGTTGGAGGACAGCATGTAATGGTTACCCCAGGGATCAGTACAGGGTTTGATCCTGCTTAATGTCTTCATTAATGATCTGGATGATAAGACAGAATGTACCTTCAGCAAGTTCGCTGATAACACAAAACTGGGAAGAGTGGCTGATACACTTGAGAGTTTGACACCATCCAGAGGTACCTCAACAGGCTGCAGAAACTGGCTGTCGGGAACCTTAGGAAATGTAACATGAAGGGCAAAGTCCTGCACTTGCAGAAGGACAACCCCCAAGCTGCCACCCAAGTGTCTGGAAAGCAGCCCTGCAGGAAAGGACCTGGGGGTCCTGGTGGGTAGCAGGTGAACACGAACCAACAATGTGCCCTCACTGCAACAAGCAGCAACAACCTCTTGGGCTGTATTAGAAGCAGGTCAAGGGAGGTGATCCTTTCTCTCCACTCAGAGTTGGTGAGGCCACACCTGGAGTACTGTGCCCAGAACTGGACATAGTACATTACAACACAGAGACATGGGCATACTGGAGAGAGTCCAGCACAGGGCCAGGAAGATGATGATGGACTGGATGGTGCTGAGGTACTGGAACAATTTTCCCAGAGAAGTTGTGGTTGCCCCATCCCTGGAAGTGTTCAAGGCCAGGCTGGATGCGGCTCTGAGCAGCCTTGTATAGTGGAAGGTGTCCCTGTCCATGGCAGAGGGGGTTGGAACTGAATGATCTTTAAGGTCCCTTCCAACTCAGACCATTCTATGATTCCATGATCTCTTACCTGAAGAAAGTCTAGGGGAACAGTGAGTGCTTTGCCTGGAGAAGAGATGACTCATGGAGATCTTATCAATGTCTATAAACAACTGAAGGGAGTGTAAAGAAGGTGAAGCCAGGCTTTTTCCAGTGGTGCTCAGTGACAGGACCAGAGGCAATGGGTACACACTGAAACACAGGAGGTTCTCTCCAAACATCAGGAACCAGGTTTTTTTTCACTATAAAGGTGACCCAGTGCTGGCACAAGTTGCGTGAGAAGTTGTGAAGTTTCCTTGCTTGAGGATAGTCAAAAGTTGTCTAAACATATTCCTGGGCAGCTGACTGCAGGTGGCCTCACTTGTGCCAGGGACGCTGGATAAAATGACTCCAGAAAACCCTTCTGACCTCAGCCATTCTGTGAACTTTATCTACAAGGGGGACGGGAAGAAGGAGATTAAAAAATGGCTAATTTCTTTGCATTTAATATTAAAATGCGTATTTTTTGTCACAATTTTGGGAGGTACAGCTAACATCTGTTTTCAGAAGATCAGAAGATTTCTGTAGCTTCCTACTTCTTTCACGAAACGAGAGACTTTGAATGCAAATTCTTGAGGCAGAAAAGAGTTCTTTGTATGTAGCGTATTCTTCTAAAAGCTGCTTATTGGCAGAGTAGAAAGAGGTATTCTTGTATGATAATACAGGGAAGAAAAAGTTTGGCATTATTTGAAAAGAGTAGTTATTTAAACATATGTCTGAAAACATGCCATTGAAGGCTCAAGATATTTCTGTGAACTTGCAAGAAAAGAAAAGAAAAAAGTAATCTCATGTTCTGAACAAAAATGGACCTTGTCTGCTCTTTTATCTCTTTATCAAAGTGAAAAGATAATCTTATTACTTTCCAGTGGTAGTGTGGCTTCCCCTAGTATGGCAGCATTCAGTTAAAGGTTCCTTCAGCTATAACAATTGAAATGAACAAATCTCCTTAGAAAGGAATAAAAATTTGAAAAATCTATTTAGTTTGGTACTTTTCACTCAAGGGATACTAAAGTCAGCTTTAGCTATCTATTGCTGCTTTTTTATTTAATCAGAAGATAATTCAATATTTTTAACATTGTCAGTTTTTAAAAGTAAATATTTCACGTTTTTATTTTTACACTTGTATTCTATGTTCTCAGAGGCAGCCATAAAGCTTCACACTCATTATTCCAAAATATTAACATTTGTGTTACCTTTTGTGTATGTGGATTCTAAAAATCCAGAAAAGAACAGTCTACACTGAAAAAGCATTTTTGGCCAAGAAATAAATTATTCTATTTCACTAACAGTGGGTTGTTGCTGAGTGTTTATACTTCTGGTTAAGCTAAAAAATTGTCATAAATACTGGTTAAAACAGAGCTTCCTAAGTCAATCTACAAGGTTTGTGGTTTTAGTTCAGACATGTTCTTTTAGTAGTTTCTTACTTTAATATTGCAAAAGTTATTTTACTGTTACTTTCTCAGATCATTTTACAGTTTTATCATTCACTTACAAGGATAAATACAGTTGTAGGCACTGTAAAGTTGAGGTCTTTTTCTTGTTATAACCAGTAACTAATTTTGGCCAATAGAAGGTATCTGTCATCTCTTGTGCGAAGGAAGCTTCCAGATAATGACACCTCTAGGTGAAAGTAGTTGTTAATTTGAGTTCGAAATTGTTTGGTAGGATGTTTATTTACCATTCAGCTCAGCAGGGCACTGCTTCTTTTTTCAAAGGCCGCTTGGTCAAGACAGTCTGATTCCATAAATATGATTCTTGATTTACATGCTCCCACTTGTTACCACTGTTTGGTCTTGTTTGTTAGTGCCTAATTGGAGGCAGTCTAATGGGGCCAGGTTTCACAGGAAAGATACACTCACATGTCTTTCTCTAATACTCATTATTCCATATCTTTATCTCTCAAATTTGGGGTAGTTGTAAAACAAAAATGTTTTCTTGGATGAATGATTTATTTTACCAGAATTAAAGTAATTAAATGTTTAAGAGAAGCTGTCCACACAGAACTTGTTTACTTTCAGATAGTGTGTTGGTGTTCTGAATACTTTGGGAATGTCGACTGTCGTGTTCTGTTTCTTACACTGTAATCTACTGCTGTTATATTTTAACTATTGTTTTTATTTTAGTGTAAGTTAAAAAAAAGAACATCAATCCAATAAACCATAACTTTTGTTATAACAGTATTCTGAACAGCCTGTTTACTTTGCATCGGAAAACTACTTGACTTAATTGCAGCTTTAATCAAGAAGAAGCCAGTGAGCACACATAATTCTTTCTAAAAATGTATTATTCTTTTCTCTTAGAGGGCAAACCACATAAATTTTTGGTGGGTCTTTTGGAGCTTCCTTTTCGAATTGGAGTACCTTTCAATATTCCTTTGGAATTGCAGGATGAATTTGGTCATCCAACACACTTGACAACTCGCCTTAGACCAATTCTGGAAGCTAGGTAATACAGCCATCTTTTTTTTTTGCCCTTTCTTCATGTGACAATAATATAATAATACTTTAGGATTTATCTGAATGATATACTGGGAATTTCTCACATAAATTAACTGACATTTTTGCTTTTATTTTCATAAGAATATCTGAAAATATCTTGTATATTTTGTGTTTGTTTCTAAATTGATTCTCTTGTCTTTCTGTATATTTTTCTAGTGGACTAACATTGAAGCATGAAGACGTACCTGTGGCAACGAAGTGTGTCATTAAGGGTGTTACTGCTAAAGGCTGTATAAATAGTTGCCAGGGCAAGGTAGGCTAATAAATTTAAACTTGAAGTAACCTATTAAAAAAAAAGACACAGAGGAAATAATTTTTATGTAAAATGAATTGTCACATAGTGTTAGCTAAGTTTGGTCTACACTAATGACTACGGGTGTTTCTTGGGATATTTTCAAATTATCTCTTAGAGCTCTACATGGAGCAGTTTATATTTCCCATACCTGCACTCTTTTCAGCTGATGGGACTGGAGCCGGAAGGGCTGAGCAACACATGGGTGTGTAGTAGAGTGTACCCAGCATGCCAAATCAGCTGTCTTAGTTTGAACCGGTGTTGATGTTGGTTTAAGCCAAATCATCTCAGTGACTTCTGCACTGAAAGATGATAGGGAGCACTGAAATCATCCGCTCTTAGTTGAGATGATAAGTAGTAATAGCTAATATGCGGGGTGTCTGCTTGAGCTTCTTGAAATGTTTCCACTGTTCTGGTTGCACTTCAGTAGCGAATATGTTATCCAAATCCAGCCTGTTACTGATGAATTCTCAGCACCTTGTCAAGCTGCTGCTTTACTGTAAAAACCAAAACATACATTACATGCTGAAAAGATTTCTTTCATAAAACAGGTCTTAATGCTTCTGATAAATATAGACTTAAAGATTTTTATAAATAATTTAAATATTATTTGTATGGCATATTGACACAGTATTTTAGCCAGGTCCTTATCCTTTCATTTAGTCTTGTAGTCTAGCATAATGAAGACAAAGCTAGGAGCTGAGTTACTCCATTATGCGGTTGATACTGTTGCTTAGAAAATAGTAAATAATGTTGCTGGTGGAAAGATGTGTAAAGAGGAGAAAGAGCATATACCTGCTTATTGAAAATTAAAGGGTTTTCAGTGTAATAAATTTTGTAGGCAAAGTTCAGAATTTAAGGTGCAGGGCAAGAATAATGACCTAAGATTGGATTATCAGAAATAATGTGTAGAGGAGCAAAAGTGCTAGACTTTAGCAAGAGATAGATTTGCTGAGGGGCAAGACCCAGAACCATTTACGGAGCTTGCAGTACAGAATAATATCATACTATAATAATTAAAAAAGAAGGGGTGTTACTTCCTTCTTACTATTCTTCATTTTCTGATTTTAATGTGAAAATTTGTTTTAGTGATGCAGTTTACAGCAGTTATTTTTCTTACATCCTTAATCAAAGATGAGATGGACAGTGGTAGTGGTGCCTTGCTAAGGAGTAACAAACACAGAACTTGCAGACCCTTTCTTTAAAACTACTTTTTTTTTCACTGCTGTATTTTTTCCCTATTAAAACAGCCTCTAAGCAGGAAACCACAAGTTACGATAGCTGCTTTTCACTGTTTCAGAACCGTGTAGTTAAACATACAAATCCTGAATTGAATGTCTCTGGTTATAATAACATGGAAAAGACAGATTTCAGTACAGGGGAAAAAAAATCTTTTTTTTTTCTGTAGCAGTGCAAGAAAATTTCTAGGGACTTCTGAAGTTAACATATATACAAATTGACATGTTTATGTGAGACTATGACATGGTTTTGTTTAAGGTTAATATTTAAAATATTCTTTTAATTAGAACTTTAATCTGAAGATTACTCTTCCTGGTTTGAAAGAAGATACACAAGTCATTAAAATAAGATTGCAGCCTGGTAAGTATCCTTAAAATATTTAGTGAAATTCTGTTAAATATGATTCTGACACTATTAATGAAAGCTTCTCTCAAGAAAGTAAAATATGTAGTCAGGCATGAAAAAGGATCCAGGTGATGACTAGAAAGGAAATAAAGCCAAGAGCATGTCATTCTTGGCAGGAGTATCATTGTACTCACAGCCCAATTTTACGTACTCTTAGGAGCTGGAACTTTGGTCTGCTTATTTGAGATGCATTTTCCTCTTTTAATTACTTTAAATCTTTTTCTAATCTAACACCACTGAATGAATGAATTTCTTATCTTCTTGTTTTTCTTTAGCATTAAGCCTTTTAACCTGTAGTAATCTGCATTGACCTGTTCTCTCTGCAGAAAACATCTGGTGAATGAATACGTGCTCATTCAGTTTCTTACCCCAGCAAAGGGGGATGCTTTGGCACTTGAATTGTGTCTGAAATTTTAATGTTACATGTTGAATGTATCATAATGCAAGAGAGGATCGTAGAGGTCTGTAAGGACACTGCCCTTACTAGAATTTTATGTTTTGTGGATGTCTTCATTCTGAGGATTCCCTTACATGAGATCTCTTATCCCTTGTTACCTGGGGTTTTCTAGTTTTGGGATATAGGGTAGTATGAAGGCCAAGTTTTAGCCTCCCAGATTACCAAACTTAAGTCTCGCCCATGTCATTTTGCAGAGAAATTGTGTACTGCTCTTTAAGACCAACAATGCACAGTGTAGTCCATTATTCTTTATCTTTTGAGGAGTTAAGGTTTTATGTAGAAAACAGTGAAGTGATTGGATGTGAGACAGACTGTGTTGTGTGTTTCTGTTATTTGCCTTGGACTGAAGGCAGCTTCATCCTTCATACTGCTTTTGACAATGTAAAGATGCTTCACTACCTCTTTCTTCTCACTTGAGTTATAAAGGATGCTTCTGAAAATTTGCCATCTTTGTTGCTTGAGAGCCTGTCTTTTAATAGTAATCTATTACTTCATCTCTTTTTAAAAACTGATAAAATAATTATGTCTTCCAGGGGATAGACTTATTTGAATAGCTTAACTTTATTATCCAAGTAATAACAACGAAATTTTCTTTTGCATTTCTTTGCATGCAGACTGTAGCTGTGATAGCTTTGGCAATTAATTGGATATCTCAATATTAATATTTTTTGGGTTTAACATGTCAGAAGAAAGCTCCAGGTTTCTTTTTGATGAATGTGAATCCATGTAGTATGTAAACAGAACTATATCATGTGTTTACACCTTGTACATTCTGAATTTCATTATGTTTATCTAACTGTTCTCTACTAAATTAATTCAAAACCTTGGCAGATGGTATGTATTGAAGGACAGAAGCTTTTCAGAACAAACCAATATACCTGAATTGTTTGAAATGGTTTGTTACCACAAACATAGTGGTAGCTTGGCTTTAAAAACTCTTTGAGATAGCAAAAACTGAAATTCAGTGTCTCACAAGTTATCTAAAATATAACTATTGTTCTGCTATTGTGCATTTTTTACAGGCCCTCCTCGTCAATTGAAAGTAAAACCAGATTCAGAAATTCTAAAGATTGAAAATGGTACAGCTTTTCCCTTTCAGGTTGAAGTACTGGATGAATCAGGAAATATAACAGCACAGCCAGAGTTGATTGTTCATTGTAAGGTAAACTGCATTTCATTGTGTGCCATAAAGATTTTGATTCTTGCTTTTTAAAGGGCCGGAAAGAATCTGATTTGGAATCTGTGTAGAATTTAATATCTTTACCAATGCTTTTGAGGTTTCTACATCTTGCTAGCCGTAACTGTGACTCTCTTACCTCTTGTCATCTATTATGAGCCATTCAGTAAGTTTTAGAATCAGTGGAACCTGGCCTTAGAAATGGAAAAGAAAATTATGTGAGGGTATTTTGGTTCCATTTTAAGGTATTTTAGGCCATATTTATCATATACAGTGCTAAAATTTATTCAGAAAAATAACTTCATACAGCTCAGTTTTGATGTTTTTAAAGTTGAAAATTCAAGTCTAGTGCCTAAAAATAATATTAGGTAAGACTATTATCATAAGCACTAATATAAGCTCAGAAGGGAATGTGTATCTTGCTCTGACTTTAGGAAGTAAAAGAACTTCCCTTTTTGGCCCTCTTTTTTGACTCAAGAAAGTGACTTTCCCGGTTCTAGTGAAATCCAGCAAGGATATGTAAAAATGTTTTCCCACTGCAAGATAATCTGCATTCCATTTGCATTTTGTGTACACTCTCTTCCTGTAGACTGGGTCTGCAGTGATATGATGACGTGTTGAACTTGATTTTTAAATTTCTTTAATGTGTGATGTTTGGTAAATTAATGAAAAGGAAGTTTACTTAACAAGTTAATTGAATTTACTGAATAATGGCAGGAGAGTCTTAATTATTGTATGTTAATAAAGCAAGCAAATAGATAGTATTTTTTATTTCTATAGCTTACTCCTTTCTCCCACACATCTCTTATCACCTGCAGAAAAATACATGTATTGGTCTTATAGTTGTTGGAAAACTGAAATATATTAATTTTTTCTGTATATAATAATATATATATTTGGACTTGGGCAAATAATCATTTTTGAAATAATCATGGTAGTTCTGTAAAAGAAACTTGATGTTTAATCTTACATTTTAAATAGTTTTTAGGTGCTTCAGACCTTCCTGTGTATTCTGTGGACTGCAGTAATGGCGGAACAAACATTTTAACTGGTCCAGTTATACATGTACAGAATATCAAGAAAGACCAGATACTGAAAGCAAGGATTGAAGTACTTGTAAGTATTGGTTGGAATGTTTGGATGAACAAAAGATTGAAAAAAGTTTATTGTACTGTCTTGCTAGCATGTTTTATGAATAAGCTTAGCTCCCAAAAGTTACTAGTTTAGGTATCAAAAACCTCAAAATCAGGTGGCTACGTTTTTTCATCTCTAGAAAATCATAAAAAGGCAAAGAGTTTTCTCCATTTTTTTCCTTCACCTCTTACTCTAGTTCTTAAATACCTGAGGTGTTTCAGAAATATGCATGTTTCCTGGGATTTTTCTTCCCCTTTTTAATGCCTGGATTGTTTCGGCAAATTGCCCTCATTGCATAAACATTTAATCTAAGAATTGGTATGGTAATCAGTAGTTTTTTGTAGCATTTCCATTTCAAAGCTCACGAAGTATGAATTTTTTTAAATGCTGTTGAACATTCCAGTTCTCTGGTAGTCAGGAGAGTCACACTGCTGGAGAAAATAAGATCTCTGTGTGTTCTACCCTGGTAGAACAGGTAGAATTAGTATTTATTTACCCTAGTAAATAAATACTAATATGGCAAGGTGAATTATATGAAAGGATACTTAGGATTACTCTTAAAAAGTATTTTGTAAATTTTATAACCTACTACTTCCGGAATAGAAAAAAATCTAAATAGCTAGCATCAATTCTAGTATCTGTTAAAAGTTGTAAGTATATCGTCATATCTTTTTGATTTACTTTTGACAAGTCAATCTAATTTCATGTTTGGATTCCTGGTCATACCTGGTAATCCTGAGTAGAGCTGTAGGGTATTATGGAGTTATGTGAATGCATATCTAACTTTAACATCTTAATTATATGTCTTTTTTTTTTTCACCCATGTATAGAATTGCAAAGATGTGCCACCAGTGGAAAAGATCATAAAGCTTCTTCCTAGCAGTCATGTTGCAAGACTACAGGTCTTAAGTATGAACGGACAAAAAGCTCTTCAGATTAAACATCAGGATGAAATCACTTGTGTTGCTGGCCATGTCATGAACAAACTTATATTTCAGATGTATGATGAAGCAGAAAGGGAAATACCCATAACTGCAGCTGCTGCAGAAAAAATTAAGGCATGTACTTTGAAGTAAAGAGCAGGATAATATGGGGGAGAGAGACAAAGCTGATACCCTTAAAATCCATAAATGTCAGCCTGCAAAATAATATTCCTCAAAACTGTATTAATAACAACATGGAAACTTAATTCTCTCTCAATTATTTTTTAAATATTTTTATTAATTAAATATTAAGTAATGCTTCAGGGTAGTATTATGAAAAGCAGGTTAGTGTTTCCAGTGCTTCTCCTAAACACATAAAATACTTATGATGTAGTTACGATTCCTCATATCTGTGGCCTTCCCAACGTTTAGGAACTCTGAATAGGCATGTTCCTTGTGAAGGCTTGCTTGCCTATCTTATCCCTGTCTGTGTACTTATGTGGAGCCTAAGACAAACATAGAGATTCACCAAATATATCACACTTGTATCTTTCCTAACTCAAGTTGAGTGAGGGAAACCTAATGTATGTTTTGATCTGCTTGGGGTTTTTTTTTCAAATAATTGACTGTATTTCAGCAGATAGCATTGATCACTGCTGCGAAATGTACAGGCTTTCCATTGAAAGCTGCTATTGCCTGTACGTTATATCAGCATATTTAAAATGGCTACAAGATGTATTATGTAGCTAGTCAGTTATAATTTGGCTTTTGATTAATTTATAAAATTTTAATTTTAGGTCAACTGGACACCCAAAATTGACAGAGAGCTGTTGATGCAGGGATTACTGCCTGATGTAAAAGTACCGACGTCAGTAAAAGATGTACGTTACTGTCTAATTACTTACCTTGATGAGCACGTGTCTTTGGAGAGTGCATTCACAGTCAGGTTTGTTCATTTGATATATTTCTTTATTTATTATGTTATTGGCGTAGAATTGTAGATCTCATTACCTTGGGGTTAAACAAAAGTCTTTCTACAGTAGCTGAAATAATGAAAGCAGTTGGCAGTTTAACAGGAGAATGTAAGCTTGGGGAGTGGGCTTTGTGTAAATTTATTACGCGTGAGAACATTATCTGTGTGAAAGACTCCATTGTGATATGTTTGCATCCTGTAATCACTTACATGAGTATACATACACTGAAGAATATTATTGCTGTTTCTGTAAACTTGCAGTAAACATTAGCTTACAGAATAACTAGTTTTACTGAAGAGTTAGGCGACTGCTGACTGAGGAGAAAGAAATAGCACTGCGAAGTTAGTTCTCATCTGGTTTCTCAGTCAAAACTGACAGGCTGTAAATTGAACTTTAAAATTACCTGTTTATCACTCTTAGTGAGTTTAAGACCTGTATTTTTATAAAATTTATTAAGATGAATCTGATTCTAAATTACTTTAGTGTATTTCATGTGATTTTAATAGGTTAAAATTAGCTAATTAATTCACAGCACTCTGATGCCAGGGGTAAATTTGAAGCAAGTAGTCATTTCACAGATCTGCAGTAGGAAAACAAAATGTATTACATGACCAAGCATTAAGATTCTTTAAGATATTTACCATGCCTGCTATTATGTTACGTTTACCTTGATGAGAGAAATAAATCAGTTTTCATGTGCTAACTCAGACCAGTTCCTGATGAACCCAGACACATTAAATGCAAACTAAAAGGATCAAACACACTGCAGATGGGTGAAGAACTGCAGAGTGAAATCGGTGAGTGCATAATCTTCATTTTCTTCTAAGATACATTTCTTTTTCTTGGCAGTTTTTAAGACTGCTTATATATACAGATGTCATCAAGAGTAAATTACCTTCAACTACTTTAATATAAAAAACAAGTTTACATTCTCATTCACAGAAAGATGATCAGACTTCTGAATTGCCATTTTACAATTCTGGAGTTACTCTCTGATAAAATTTGTCTCTTACTTTGTGCCACGGGATGTTCATCACACTGAGTTGAAATGAATTCAAATAAATTTTTGTTTAGTTCGTGTGTTCTGAAATCTGAAAGGCCATAACAGTATTCAGACTATTGCTAAGGCATGGACTTCAAAGTGACACATTTTAAGGGTCACTTTAACCAAAGAGGAAGGCATGTTAGGCATCAGTCTTCTCATTCTCTTCTCATTTGGTTTCTGTATGCAGTTGCCACATGACATAGTGAGAAATTAAAAATTCTTGTAGTATTTTGGGATGTTAAAAGCTTATGTGTGAATGAAGAAAGCACATAGAACAAACTAAGAGGTTGAAAAAGAGCTTTCAATTTTAAATTTTTTTTTTCTTTTAACTTTTGGGTAAGAAAAAATCTTTTTATTCAAAAAAGTGGGAAGCACAAGTGTGGGATGTAACTATATAGATACGTTTGGTTTATACCCACAAAACTGAGGGGTTTAATCAATGTATGTAAAAACCTGAAGGGAGTGTAAAGAAGTTGGAGCCAAGCTTTTCCTAGGTGTGTTCAGAGACAGTAAATAGAGGCAGTGGGCACCAGCTGAAGCACAGGATGTTTCCCCTGAACATCAGGAAACACTTTTTCGCTGTGAGGGTGACCAAGTACTGGCACAGATTGCCTGAAGTTTTTGGAGTCCCCCTCCTTGGAGATACTCAGAAGCTGCCTGTCTGCAGCTGGCTCAAGGTTGCCCTGCTTGAGCAGGGGGTTTGAACCAGGTGATATCCAGACATACCTTCCAACCTCAGCCTCTCTGTGATTTAGTGATAGTTATGTAAATTTTCTCTATATTGTGTCTATGTTGTATACGTTTATATTCCATATGTTGTATAATGTTTCATTAAAGCAGCTGCTGAGGTAATCATCCTAATAATCATTTTAATCATCATCATCTTTTTTAACAGATGTAATGATTACAGATCAGTTTGGAAATCAGGTTCAGACAGTGACATCTGCATGTGTAAATTCCCTAGGAGTTTCTGGGCCTGGACTTGATAAATCCAATTTGAAAGTAACTTGGCAGGTATTTATAAGATGTCATATAGTTTATTTCTTTGTGGCATTTGTGTGGTAATTGTCTTAATTCTGCTACACAGAATTGAACCAAAATTGTGGAAAAGTAGTCAAATTGCACAATAGTTGGTCGCTTAAAGCATTAAAATTGCATGATCCTGTTCTAAGGAACACAGCAGCATCTGTTAAAAACCTTATCACTGCTGCAGTTATACAATGTGAAGGCCAGTTCACTTCGTGCTTGAGTCAGGTTTGCTTTGTTTCTAGTTCATTGTTCTATATGTTTTCTTCTATCTTGCTTTTAGTCTTTTCTTCTATGTTTATTTATGTTGGTGCAGTTGATTTTAAGATCCTTTGAAGAACCTTGTAGAATGGACTAGTGTCTATACCTTTTAAAATATGCTGGATATAACCTGAAAAACAGGTTTCTGAGAAATTCATGAGTTTGAAATGGGTCACTTCTTACTCATGAAGTTCATTTAAATTTAACAGAATGAATACAACTTGTAGTTTAATTTTTAGTCCACTGTCTCACAGTAAAAACACAAAATAGTGACCGGAGAGCATAAATAGTAAATGCTATATTGAAAAAATGTTAATAAATTTTAGTTTGCTTCATTTGTTCTTGGTAAAATCTGCTCTTTATTTCTCAATAGGAAAGTACTCAAACAATGAAAGTAAAAGGTATTCGATATAAACCCTGTTTACTCGGAAGCAAAGAATTGTGCTTCGCTTGGCGTGAATTTTCTGACTTTATCAGAGTGAATTTAGTAGCAGGATCCCCAGCTAAATTGCAGTTTGTGGATTGGCCAGAGTTAGAAAAGGTAAGTTGAACAGTTTTGGTTTGAAAAAAAGCAGCATGGTCTCTAGTCAGGTATTTTAATTCCATTTTTCATGCAATAGCTAACTACATTAGGTTTTTAAAAGTAAACTTATTTTGGAGTAATCTAACTCACATGTTTACAACCTTAAATATTGTAAACTGTTTGTTCTGCCCCATTTGCCTTTCTACAGATAGTGGAACTTTAGTGTAGTAATTTTACTATGGGCTGGATCCTGACACCCGTCTTTCACTGCTGTTTTCCAAAGATACAATCCTTAGTGGTAGTAATGGCTGGCAACTCATCTCTCTGTCTCTTACTGGGGTTTTTTGATGTTCAGGATGTAGGATGGCAGTCCCAAATTTACTTCAGTTTACAAGTGTTTACTGTCAGAAAGTAAACACTTAAAGAGAATGGAGTACAGGACTTAAAGGAAATGGCTGGAGATTTTTGGTGGTTTAGATCTATTTGCCTTGGGTTTTTTAAATTACTTTTCAATGTTTACTTTGGCTCTTCAAATAACAGTGCTTAACTTGCTGCAGAAACCAGAATAGAAAATTGAAAGTGGAGAAAAGAAAATTGTATCTCTGAATAGAGGACAGGAATCAAGATTGGTGTTTTGGGAAAGTTACTGAAGAAAATAAAACAAAAGGCTCAGGGAGTTGCATAACTATTTTTATTCTCTAGACAGCTGTTTAAGTATATCGAAAATAAAAGTTTTGGGCCATAGCTCTTCCTACAACAAGGACATAGATAAGCCCCTTCAGAATCATGTCCTTCCTTTTAGTCACATCAGCATGAGTAACCCATTCCATTCAATTCAAGTAGTGTATTTTATTCCAGCAAGAGAATATAAATAAACTCTAAAAATACATTCCTGCATGCCATTCAATCATGGTCTAGCTGTTAAGGGAGACAAATAGTATGGAAAAGGTGGACACTGTTGCTCTGGGGCTTCCTGAACTGCTGTGAATGTCCAAGATACCTAGAACTGAATAGTATGATGCATTTGTATCTCTCCAGCCTGTTGCAGTGATTAATGGTAGAGAACTGCAGAAGCCCCTTATTGTTCAGTTGTGTGATCAGTGGGGAAATCCAACTCCTGAACCTAATGTCAAAATCAGCCTTACAAAGAGTAACAACTTAAAGGTAAGCATGGGCCTTATTAGGTGAACTTTGTTTAACACAAGTTTTGTTGTCATGTCTACATTATCTTCATTTTCAGGACATTTTTGGAAAAGTTACTAAAATATTGTAAGAGCACAAAACAATAATTAATCTAGTATAAGAAGAGTGGCAACAAATAACATAAACAGGTCCCAGGATAGCAACCACAAATATAGCAAAATTCCTATAGGACAGTGTCCAAGTATAATTCAAATACATTCCAGATCTTGTACAGAACCTTTTTCCGAATTTTGCATGCACATCACACCACCCGATCCCCCATGCCATAAGAGGTAATTTACTGAATGATGGTAATGACAATGATACAGTCTCAACTACCAACCAAATAATTTTTATCTGATGGTTCTTTGATTTTGATTCCTGAATGTATGACTTACTGGTCTGTATGTAAAGCTGGTCAGCAGGTTTGGACCCTACTTGATCATCCTGTGAAAGGCATTGGCAGAATAAATGAAATTAAAACAATGAGGATGCAAATCTAGCCCAAATTTAAGTGGTTACTGTCCTTTCCATAAGTGTGCGATATGAGTGTCAGACGGTTTTCACATCAGTCTGTACAAAAGAAGGACTTTGACAGAATACTCCATTCATTAAAATTTTAGTTCTTGTTTTTGAACAAAAAAAGGAAAGTCAAGCTGTCAAACATTCCTACCTGTCAGTACAGAGACTGTTATATTGGATATATATATATTATCAAAATAGGATATATTCATCCACCTCTGGACATAACATTTTTTCATTCAGGGCTGTTTCCTATTTGTTCTTGCTTGCTGTGCATTTGTGTTCCTCAGTTTTCTCAGAATACACAACAGCCAAGAACCTTCTTTTGCTTGCTCCTCCAGAGCTGTGCCACAACCTTAGCTTTTGCCCAATTTAACTATGCTATTATTACTCTTTTTAATAGGATATTTAAAAGTAGATTTCTTGATATCTTGAACATTTTTCTGCTGGCTTTTTTGACTCTCTTGCCATAGAAGCCTGCCTCACAGTTTGGGGATTTTTTTGTTTGCCCAAAATACTGCCTTTTTGGTGCCAGCTGAAGCTCATTGTGGGTTCTCATTACTTTGTTCTTGAGAGAAGACACAACCTTGGCAGTAACACTGCGTGGTTCTGCTGCCTGATCAAAGAGATGATGTGGTGGCATGCTGTGTCTTTACAGGTTTTACGCCTTCTTCCAGGGAGGACCAGCAGCATGTCTTAGAGTCCACATGTTCTTTATCTAAGTGGAATGTGTCTAGGAGAAAGTGTTCTGAAAACCAAGGTGGATCGTTGTTATAAAGTGTTTATTACAGCATGCTCTGCCTTGGCATTTCCAATAGGTTGTATGCACAGTCTCCCAAAAGAAGTTAGAAGATTTTGGGAACTGAAATTCTCAAATAAGATGTTTTCAATATTTCACATTCCACTCTCTAAGTCTCCAAAGCCTGATATTATGCAGTTGCAGCATGTGTTTCCTATAGTCCTTTATCGTACAGTTCCAAAACTGAATGAGGACTGGAGGAACACTGTAACAGGCACTAAATAGTTTGTAGAAGATTTTTGGATCTGAAAATACACTTAGATTAACATCTGCTATGGATGATATGATGGCATCAGTAGCAATTTAAAAAACAACATTTATAAAATATTTGAACATATTAATGAAGAAAAATATCCTAGTTCAGATGAAGGGATTGTTTACAAAAACTGGCAGAGAATTTGAAACCTCTTCATTAATATTGTCTGCATAACAATCTATCTTTCTCTAATTTACAGTGCAAAAATTTAGCTACAGCTCAAATCAACAGATAGTATGGAGGCAAATGAGATAAAGATTTTTTCTAATACTTGATGCTATTTCTGTATCTTTGAAAGAGTAACTTTTTTTTTTTTGACAGATTGTTCCTTCAAACCAGCAACATAAAACAGATGACACTGGTAGGGCTAACCTGGGAGTTTTTAGTATTCATGCACCTAGGTGAGTAGTGAAAACAAGATGGATTTCATAAAGTACTACCAAATATTAATCTAGAGCTAAGATCAAACATTTATTATTTATATGCAGGTGGATGGCCAGATAGTAAGTTCTAAAAAATTAAGTGCTTAAATAAATAAAATTCAGTAGCTGCTTCTTTTGATCTACTGAGAAGCTGCTGCTGTAATTTACTAATCCTGTTTTTTTCTGATGGTGGTAAACCTCAGCTTATAATTGTCAACCTGCACCAAGTGCAAGTGGTATTATAAACCACTTAAAAGATTTGAAATGTACAGTCTTCATGTGGCCAGTTCCAGACACTATGCTTTTAAAGTAGGAACATGTTCTAAGTGTTCAAACCCCACTTTCTTTGCATAATAGACATTGTTTCAAAGGATTAGGTAGAGTGTCCAAAGGAATTTTAAATAGATATATTTCATTTTTCCTATTTGCAGTTGAACTGCTGAAGTCTCATTTCCAGCAGCAATGTGTCCTGTGGCTCCTGCTTCTTCATGTTGTGTTTCTTCATGCTCACTTCATGTATAGCTTCCCTTACACACTTGTGTCCCATATGGCTTTTCAAATTCATCATTTCTGTATCCTCCTCATATTCACAGTTCTGCAACCCACTCCCTGTATCCCTTGAGTTTTCTGAGCAAGACTGGGTTGGCTTTAGATTATTTTGAAACTAGCAATAGGTGCTTGTTCTTTGCATTCAAATCTGCAGGATTTGACCCATAATACTCTTCTGCATTTGGAAGAAAATTGTTCTAAATGCTGTTGATGGTGCTCAGTGTGTTACTACTGGAGGTTAGAAGCAAGTGTGACATCATACTTATTTACAGCATAATCAAAACTGGCCGGGAAGTACAGCCTCTGTGCAGTTAAACCACTATATTCCCAGTTATGTTTGAAAACTTAAATTTCAAGTTTTTAATAACTGCAAAGAAAATGAGTTATTTGATAGCATCAAAGACATTATATACTTTCAGTACACTTTGCTAGATGTGAATGGTACTCAGATTCGCTCTTTGGAAACTTTTGTCAAAGCAGAATCCTCCTCAGCATTTTAATTGCTTTCTGCTTTACTGTCTTCTTCTACTTGAAGCTGTAGTTGCTAGTGTCCTGCAGGCAATGAAACATGGTCAAACTAATGAAATAATAACACAAATTTAAATTTAATAAGCTAATATCTTAATATCTCTACAAACTCATGATTTTACTTGTCTAACATTGCGTTAACACTTCAATTTTTTTCTTCTCTTTACTACTGCATTACTAGGTATTGTTTAGCATGCTTTCATGTACGTTATTCAGACCTGAAGCCTGTTGAAAATTGTCTTTTCAGAAGAGATTTTACATCTGTTTTTATGATTTCTGTATATTGCAGGGGAGAGCACAGTTTACAGCTTAAAGCCTCATACAACAAGACTGTATTAGATTGTCTTGTAATCACAATAAATGTCCTGCCTGATCCTGAGAAACCTGTCTGCTTGAATGTTAAATACGACAAAAGTCCTTCTTTTCCAGCAGGAGGTACCTTCCCTGGTAAGTATATGGATCTTTGGTGGAAACCAGTCACTCAAGAGATTTAAAAACCTGTGAAAACCTATTTTGGTGATTCTTCTACTGTACTTTTTTGCTTTTTCTGGTCTGTTTTCTCAGTTCTTTGTAACAGCTGTATCTGAGATGTAACACTTGGACAGAAGAGATATGTAGGTCATCTTTGGAAAGCATTTCAAAAGGCCTCTTACTTATTTGTTCCAAATTACTGCTTTTATCCATCTATAAATGGTAAAACTACAGAATCTCTTTTCTGTCTTACTGAAATATGGTCTGAGCTAGTTCGTGTATGTTTTTCCTCATCTTTTTCTGTGGAATAGTAACAAAGGAAGTAGCTATGAAATTCTAGGCCAACTGTGAGCCAAGACAAACCAAAAAGTAATCAGCAACAGGGCAGCATAAAATATTCTTCTCTCCTGCTGTATTCTTTTACAAAAGGGTTTGTTTCCTGGCCACCATAACGTGATCAGCCAACATTTTTATGGCAAGAGATTTTTGTGTTTTAAAATACTCCATACAGTGTTATGACCTTGATTAAATTCTCAGGGTATTTTAGTTTTGCCTAGAGTAATCATAGAATGACAGAGTGGTTTGAGTTGGAAGGGACCTGTAAAGATCATCTACCTCCAACCCCCCTGCCAAATAGACCTTTTTCAAATGTAGTGTGTAGTGTAAATCAACCAGGTTTTTTGAGATACGAAGCGAATTAAACAGCTTCTTCAGGACAATATAATATATATAATATATATGACATTAAATTTTTAAATAAAATTAGGTAATAAATTCTGTATTAACAGCCTCATATTAATTAAATAAATAAAACACTTTAACATCCTAATTATTTGATTTACTGGTGATCTCAGTATACCCGAGGGCAGGCACTGTAGTCTTGGAGAGGGTCATGCCTGAATTGTTCATGCACATCCAAGCATAATCCTTCTTTGAAGTGCAAAATTCAGTCCTGCATGAGCAGTGCAAGTTCATTTACATGCATGAAATCCACCTGTACCCATAGTGTCAAAGTGCTTTGTTCACATTTTGAACTAGAAGAAGGGTAGCTTTGTTCTGGTTTGGATTCCATTTCCTTCGGACCGCTGCACTTCCTATGGGACACACAGGAAAATTGAAATTTTTCAGATTGGGATATAAAATGGCAAGTATTTTGACTGCAGAACCAGTCAACAGAGTGAAATGTCTCCCTATAGCCTATTTCTGACAGATACAACTGTGTGATCCTAGTCTGTAAGAAGCAGCCAAACTCAGTTTCAGATTCATAGTCTGATCCCTTGGGAAAATGGTAGTGGTGTTGGTACCGTCTTTTTACAGCCTCTCTGCCTTTCTATCCAATAGCTCAATGGCTAAAAGCACTTGTGAGGAAGAGGGAGATTGGGATTTCCTGACCTTGAAGGAAGGAATCGGCTATTTAACTAGCTAATGGTACTCATTCCTGAGAGCAAGAAGCAGCCTGGCGTGCTGTTTTGATAAGAATGATCATTTGAGAACGGCAGACTTGAAATTTTAGGATTTTTTTAAAGCTGTCATCGGGTAAAGTAGGTGTTTGGTTTTTCCCTAGAGATTGTTACCTGGTCTAATTACAGGGATAAGGAAACAAGGGTTTTCATATGTGGTTTGAAATTCTTAGTAGTTTTGGCTCGTTTTAGAATGCTTGTTTTGTAAATTTTTTTTCTCTTGAGTATGTGGGAGACATAGAAATTCATGAAGTTTGAGCTTCTTAATTCTGAATAAAAATAATGTTCAAAACATCTTGTCTTTCATCCTACAGATTTTATGGTTAGTGTTCTTTCTGAAGATGACACCATTATTAAAAATATTAATCCAGCACGGATTTCTATGAAAATGTGGGAAGCACAGAACAGCCGGGTTAGGACACCAATTGATGTAAGTCATCAAAATGCATTTTCAAAATGAGTATCAAAATGTCAGCATAGGACAAACATATTTATAGTAGAAGGTTTCCTTCATTTGACTTAGATCCATATCCTGTTCTAGATTTTAAATAACAAATACTGCAGATCAACCCTATTATGTTAATCAGTGTCTGTCCTTTTACAAGTTGTCAGACTGGTCAAGCGTCAATACGACAGTAATGATAAAAGTGTTGCTTTTACATAACTCATAGCAGGGAGGGTATTAGAAGTAGCCACACTGAATTTTGCAAAGAAAAGACTGCGAGAATTAAGAACATGAAACTAGTGTCTAAAATACAGGAAGTCTCATTGACTTACTGTGGGCTGCAAATCATTAAGTCTTGGTAGCATATTACAAGTTAAGTACTTTCAGTATATTGCATTAAATTTTTTGCATCTTTCTTTACAGGTTACAACGTTTAGCTGTAGTAAAGTGAAGGATGACAAGGAAGATGGCTTCTTCTACTTCAGGTATAATAGCATTTATTTTATAATTACTGATGGAACTTACTATACAAAATACCTAGTTTGAAATAGAAAGAAGAGTTTTATGTTTGCTAATAACAGTCCGTCATAGAATTACTATGATACAGAAAAGGTGAAAGATACTAGCAAGATGCAGTGAGATGGAGATTGAATTCTTTCATAGATACTTTTGACATCTGTATAATCTTGAGAGTAGAGTCTGAGATAATATATTAGAATACATTTCGAGAAACGCTAGCAATAAGGGAAGTACATAATCAGTTTGTCACTTATATAGTAACATTCCTTATTTTTTTTCAATATTGTTTCAGCTACTGTAGAATTGCAGGCTGGACAAAGCAGACCTTACTCTTTATTTAATACCTTCTGTAGCTGTGCATCAATCCAGAACCATAATCTTGGTCCTGTCAGTTTAGTAATCATTCCTTGGGCTACGTACTCAGAAATAGTGTCTTAGATGACCGGCGGCAGAACTAGAGCTCATCATAAGCTGGTGCCTGACTGCCGCATTCTTTCTACGTCTATTTGTAGTAGACAGTCTGGGGGATTAGCTAAGTAGTTATGGTACTGGCTGTTTATTAAAGCTTTTGCCTCATGGGAGTGGGCTTTTCTTGATGTAGGTACCTGTAGTTTACTAGTTGTCTACAAATGTCCAGAATTAAAACTGTTAACCGTATTGAAAAATTTGAAAGGAGAGTGGACACTCTCCATTAGCAGCCTTTGTAGAAAAGTATGTTTTGCTTGTTGCTGCCAGTGTCTGTGGCATCCCAGTCTACCACCTGGTTGCTTTCAAGTTTTCCTGTTCTTGGCACACTCTCAGATGGTTTTCATCAGTTTATCGCCAGTCAGTAACATGGATGCTGTTAGCAGTTTTAAACAACTTTCATAGCAGTTGTGTCGTTTCTTTTTTTCTAAAGCCTATGTCTGTCCAGCCATGAGATCCTTAGCTGATTATTTACTAATTAGTGTTTTAATGTATCCTGACAAGGCAGATGCTGCTGTCAGTCTTAAACTAGATAAAATGCAGGAGAAGAAGATAAAATTATTACTTCTGTATGTGAAATATAAAAAAGGAAGAGTCATGGCCTGTTCTAGAAATATTAAAGCTTTGGGATTTTGCTTATTCCAAGTTAAGCATTCCAGGGAATCTTGCATAGTACTCCTTCCCAAACAAAATCAGAAGAAACAAATTACTTAATGTCATTGACAAAACAGTTAAATGCTGTATGTTAAAAACAAGAATTTCATGAATCAATTCAAGAGTGCCACGTGTTGTCCTTGGAGAAATACCTGAATCTTGGCTGTTTGCATCTCCTCAGAAGTTTCTAAGAATTTGTAAGTCACTGCTATCCCTTGCTAAACACTGCAAAGGTCCTCTGGATGCCATGTGGCCTTCCTTGCTGGGTGAAGTTAAAGCAGCAGAACCTCAGGTGTCTGGGTTTTCTAAGTGTTTTGATGGTAGGGGTTTTTTGTCAGGAGTCTACACTCTGGAATGCTGTAAGGTAGAATGAAAACTCTTTTTTTCTCTCACTATACTCAAACTTGACCAGTGGTCCAAGTTACCCAACTTTCTACAACCTGACTAAGGAAGGAATTAGTGACTCTGATTTTATGCAAATTTTATTAAATTTGGAGAGAAATTGTTGTTGTTCCAGATCTAAACATGTCTGTGTTTTGTTCCAGTAGCTTTATGAAAATTCTGAATAGGAAGTGAAATGATGTAGACCTGCAGATTTCTGAACAATAGGGCCATGACAAAACTTCCTGTCATCTAGAAGAGACAAACTCTTGGACGAGACTTTCCTCATTCAAGCTTCCAAAAGCCTTTTTCTAGTTCTCATGGAACTTTGATGGCCTTCTTGCTGAAGGAGGAGTATCATGCCTTAGTAGGGCTTTCTAACTAGTTTGGAGGACTACTTAGAGTTTGAATTGCTTGCATACTTAGCTACTTGTGACTTCGATACTGACTCATGTTTGCTTGGGTTTTATTTTTGGGTTTTTTAGGGATAAAGTGGTTCCGGAGAGAGTGGGCACTTATATTATCCAGTTTACCTTTGCAATGGATAAGACAAATATGCTCAACAGTGAACAGGTTTGAATCTATAATTAATTGCATGTAGCCAAGAACATGTGATACAGAATCATCTGGGAGAAGTATCCTGATACTTTGTAGATGGAGAATGCAAATACTTTCACTCACAGGTTTTGCAAAAGATTATATTTTTATTTTTGGTAGTTACTGATTTCGAACTGTTGATTATCAAAATATGTTTTCATTAACTTTTATAACCAGCAATTTGACGGCATAACAGAGCTGCATAATTTGCAACCTAGCAGAACTGCTTTATGGTTGTGCTAATTTATTTCAGAACTGTCCATAAATTTCACATATATTTGTTTCAGTGTATTTTGAGCAACGCAAGTGTGCAGGTGATTTGCAGTTAATTATATCAGTCTTTATTTTATTTTGTTTTATTTTATTCTTCCTCCTTTTTCTGCTAGATTATAGTTGAAGTTGCACCTAATGACCCTGTACGCTTGTTACCTGATTCTTTACCAGCTACTCCAGCAGTTTCCAATGTTCGAGCTCTTACCAGCCGTACACTGGTCAAGGATTTATACCTCCATTTAATGGTAACTATACTTCCATACAAAATCATAATTAGGGAAATATGTAAGACTGCTAAAACTATGTTGAATTTTGCTGTAAGGCGTTGCTGCTGTTTCATCGCAGATTCACTTAATAAAAAAAATGTAAATCAGTCATTTTTCATGTGACAGATCCATCTTGTTTCATTTACATACAGATGACCGAAACTGAAATGTTTGGTCCTTGCTGTTAGGTATCTCAACTGAAATCCATGTCTTATTGCCACATGAAAAAATTGTTTCAAGAATAGATTCTAGTGGGAAAACACCTACATATACAGCAGATGTTTCTCTCCATGCTTTTTTCTTCCCAGAGACAGTTTCTCTTAGAAATCTTACATTACAAAAAATAAGGTTTCTTTGAGTGTTCACAGGGATAAAATGAAATCACTTACCAGCTACCACAATAGCAAAGCAGACTCAGCTTGTGGAAAAGTAATTTAATTTAATCACCAGTTTTAAAAATATTTGTGTAATAAGAAACAAAGACCAAAAAACTAAAACAACACCTTCTGCCCCACCCTTTCCTAGGCTCAGCTTTGTTCCAGACCCCTGTACCCTTCCCCAGGCAGAGGATGGGGAATGGGGGTCCCAGTCAACCCATAACAGCTCCTCAGCTCTTTTCTGCTAGTGCTTTTCCTCATATTTGTGTCCCTGTTCTAGTGTGGGTCTCTTCATGGGCCGCAGTCCTTCACGAACTGCTCCAGTGTGAGTCCTTGCCACAGGCTGCAGTCCAGGAATTATCCACCTGGTTTAGTGTGGGCATCCATGTGGGTCTCTGCTCCACCATGGTCCTTCATGGGCTACAGGGAAGTACCTTCTCCGGTGTAGTTTCCCTGTGAGCTGCAGGGCAATTTCTGCTCTGGTGCCTGGAGCACCTCCTCCCCCTGGTTCTTCTCTCACCCTCTGCTGTTCTCTCTTTTTTTTTCCCCTTCTCACCTGCCTGTGCATTTTTGCCCATTCTTAAATATAAAGAAACACCATTTCAGCAGAGGGGCTCAGCTGTCCCTGCAGTTGATCAGTTGGAGCACTGGCCATGTCCAGCCTCTCCTCACAGAAGCTGCCTCTGCGGATCCCCTCTGCAGAGACTGCTAGCACTTTGCCATGTAAATCCAGGGCAGTACAGAAATGAGTTACTTAGTTCAGTCTGTGTCCCAAACTGACTTTTAATTTCTTTTTTACTTACAGGATGAATACAACAACCACACTGGACTTGATCTAGTTGGCAGAATAATAGCAAAAATTAAAAGCCCCAATGAAGAAGATATAGAGATCCCGCAGTTTCAGGGGAAAGTCAGTGCAGTAGAGTTTCCATTGGAGAATGGATCAGCTGAAATTGTAAGTGTGGCTGAAATACACAGCTCCATTAACAGTGGATCTAACAAGGCTTATTTTCCTCCAGTTTTAAAGTTATCTTACACCTCGTTGTGTTCTTTGGAAATTTAGTTTATATTATAGCTTTCCCTTAGAGATAAGTAGATAAATTATTTCTGCTTTGTTCGACTGCTCATTTTCAGAAAACCTGAAGGTAAGACATTCTTCAAACTGTTTATCCTTGCCAAGTGAGAGAAGTGTACAGGTACTTTCAGTTAGGGACCAGGATATTCAGGAAGATCCAGAACAGTATTTTCTTCACTTAAATTTCACATGTGAATAACACTTAACCAATTTGTAGTTAAACCCTTAATATTACCAGTATTTTACATTTTTATTTATAATATTCTTAGGCTGTAATATTTTAAGATAATTTAGGCTGACTTCTTCATGTATTTGTAATTAAATTTTGTCAGGCTCTCTTGACATTTTGTCAAGCTAAGTGGGCCTTTCTATACTTTGAAGAAAGGCATCCTACCCTCATTTGAAGAAGATAAAATTACCATTTCTCTTTATGCTTTGTTTTGCTCATTAATGCACTTGGCTGTTAAAAATGCTTTCCTTATTTTGGTTTGAATCTCTGGCATCATGCATACTCTGGAAGTACTGCATATTGTAGTCACATCACTGCAGTCACTTTTTCTTCAACAAATACAGATTGAACTTTTAAAACCTGTAAGTTCCATCTGTCACAGTTGTTACAAAATATAACACAAAAGACACAATGTAAAATGTGCACATGCACAAAACTGGGAACTTCTCAAAACACACCAGAAAAAAATCAGGCTAAATGTGGAGTTTCTTCTGAATGGAATGGTCACAATCTCTTTCTTAAAAGCCTACACAGAATTTCAGTCAATAGTATTCCTGTGGTGAAACAGTTGTATATTGATTTTTGTTTTCGACTTTAAGTATCACATTAAGAATGGCAGACTAAAATTACACCCCTACTTCATTTGGTTGTCACGTATTTTACTAGTCTGACAGATGTCTTAAATTAGAAGATGTACTAAAGGAGGATCCAACTTCTTAAAGACAGCTTCTCAGCCACCTTTTCTAACTCACTCATTGGAAGCAGCTTTATGACAGACCAGCATCAGTGTGTGCCAAGTTGAGGCTGACACTGCCTAGCAGTAAATACAAATTCTTCAAATACATCTTGGAAATCACCACCATAAGACTCCAGTAGAATCCTAAAATCTACAGATCCTACATACAAACTTCTTCATAATATATTTTATTCAGTACATTGACTGCTTTTATGGAGCTACATATGTGAAACTGAATGACACAGCATAAATAATTCTCTGTCAATAACAGTCAAGGACAGAAACATCTAGTTAACATGGACAAATGTTATTAATCTGCCAAACTCTCGTCTACTCTAATCTATACAGAAAAGTGATGAAATGTGTATGAAAAACAAGCTAGAAAAATAAAATGCAGGGACTGAATAGAGGTATCAGACAAAATTAATATACTAATTGATTTATGGTACACTCTTGCATTTCTCTGGTTTCCCTACCATGTTTCAGTAGTAATAAATTAACTGGTTTGTGAACACATTTTTCTCAGGCAGGTGGGGTTAAGAAAAGGTGCAAAAGTATAGCTAAAGGATCAGCTATAACCACTGGTCTAACAAAACACTCTGCAAATCTTGCATTTACACCTGTGGTAACAAGGTGTAAATTGAACACCTTTATTTGGGTAATAATAAGACCATATACTGGCCTCTGACAGTTCAGATAAAATTACTGGATTATTTCTAAGACTCCTTGCTGATGCAGAAATAAAATTTTTTTGGTTTATCTCCATGTAGTAGTAACCTGCTGTTGCATGATTGTGACCTAAATTCTCCAGTCTTCCTTCAGTGACAAAGCTAACAACCTGTGTAATGGAAGGGGAGCGTACTGGGGTTTTGGGGGGGTTTTGTTTGTTTGTTTGGCTCATTTCGCCTTTTTTTTTTTTTTTCCAGTAAGCAGATGGGGGGGTTTTCTATGTATGTATTCCTGGTTTGGTGGGAGGTGGGGGGTCTTGCATGCTTCTTCCTTCTCAGTACCGTGATCTAAAGAGATCCTGCTGCTTTTGACAGTAACTTGTGTTCCCCAGTCATCCATGGAGACTAACTGAATTTCAGTGAACCCAGTATCTCTTCCCCTCTTCAGGCAGTTTTCAGGCATCTGATTTATACTGAGTTCACTGACTTCAGACTACTCACAAAACCCGTGTGGAAAGGATTTGTTGTTTGTGACGCACTGTACTTTCCATATGACTTGTAATGGGGAAGGGAAGGGACATACTAGTGTTCTTCAAGTATTTTGAAATTGTTCCATCTTGTTTATAAAGACAGTTGTGTGCAATTAGCATGAATATAATGAAAGTGATAATCTGACATGTTTACCCTTAGTCACAAGTTCAGGAATACTGAGCTTGTTTAATGAAGAAAAATGCTTCGATTTTTGTTAGCATATATTTTCTAAGAAAAAGTTATTTCCACTACAGACTTCTCCTGATAAAATATGTAGCTGCAATATTTTTGAAAGCCATGAAGACTATCTTTGAAGGTTATATATCTATCTCTTCTTTTAGGCTGCAACCACCTCTCTCTTGATTTGGCCAGTTGAGTAGCAATTTCTACATGTTAAAGGTGGAAACAGTATGAGTTTTATTATAAGCATTATTCATTTTATGCATGATACCTTTCCCAAAGTAACAGCGCATTTAGATATTACCTTTACTAATTTTATTTCTGTTTACCTTTATGGTTTTATAATATTTCTCATGTTTGTAAAGAAGGGCAAAGGATTTAGTTTGCCTTTTCAATAAGAAGTTAAATGTTCATGATAGTGTTTGGACATATATTGTTCATTCATTTGGGATCTGCTGTCTACTTCCATGGCAACAGCAGTAACTTTAACTAAGCACTGGGAATAGTTTGTTTTTCCCTCTCTGTATTTATGCATTGGGTCTTTCTTTTTAATGATCTGTTTGCATTTCACATACTGAATGAAGTACACCTGAGGAAATCTTGCTTATGAGACAATGCAGAGGGTATTTTTTCATGTGCCTCTGAAATAAAATATATAGCCAAAAATAATAAGACTTTTAAACAGGTAAAATGATAATCTTAATTCTTAAATAATAAAATTGCTATTGCTATATCTTAGTATTTTACTTTTGTTTAATAGTTATAAAGAGCATTTCAGCATTACAGTAGTAATACTGTATAGACATCATGTGTTAGATAACTTACAAGATTTAGTATCTGAAGAATGCTTGTTTTGTGTGTAACCTAAAGCATGGCCTAAATTTATGTTTGTTTGTTTTAATAGAATTTAGTGCTGGCTGAAGACAGTCCTGGAAGAGATAGCACTGAATATATTCTTGTCTTTGAGCCATATCTGCCAGCTTTGAAAAAACCTTTGGAACCATATTGTCTCTCATTTATGTTTTACAATGGTATGTTTCAGTTACTGTAAAATACTTGCTTTTCCTTAGAACCAACTATTTTTAGATCCATAATACATTTTCAGAACTATGTAATAGCTTAATACATTTTTGCTAATGCTTAAACCAGTTAAGTGTGTTACTCTATTTTCTTCTAAAAGTATATATATATATGCTTATTTCTGTAGATTCCAAGAAGCAACAGCTGATGGCAACACTTACAAGGGAGAAAGACCAATTATCTAAGTCCATAGATCTTTACAGGAAGATGTTTGATACTACCAACCAGCTCGTAGCTGAAATGAAATGTAAGTTCAAGCAAATATGTAAATTTTTCTGGGAATTAAACTTTTTTCTTGTAATAATTTTGAGAATATAGAGAAGGGGAGAAAAATCAGTATTGAAATCATGAGAGACAGTAATTAGAGGGGAGCAGAAGGGGTGTGTATCTTGCAAGGAAGCATCTAATTACTTGAACTTACCTACCTATAAAGGGTCTTGATTTGAGGTAGAATGTCTTATGTCAGAATTATCAAAAGGAGAAAATAAACATTGAAGTTGGTGATCTGATTCTTTTTATCCATGACTGCCTTTTACTCCCATCTTTGCATGCTCATACATCTGGAAATTCAACAGCATCTTTGCATGCTCATACATATGGAAATTCAACAGTTGGCTAAAAACAATTTGAGGAGAATGAACTATAGATAATGCTCTTTAAAAAAGTCAGTCTTATGCTTTCAAAATGTTACTTTTCCCCTTCATGTTTGACCTTGTGTACATTCAGAAGTGTTGTATAGCTATTCATTGTTTATGTTCTTCAGCAAAGGTAATTCTGTATGAAGTTGTGTTAAACTGCAGAGTAGTGTGAGGGCACTGGTTTATGGGAATGGGAGAAATGAATGAAATGTTTTCTTTGCCTTTTTTTTGTTTGAATCATCCTGCCTATTGCATTTTGAATTTTTATTTTAAGTAATCACTAAGTGTAAATAAAGCAGACTGGCATTAGAAGATGTTGCTGTTTCTTGTAATTTTAATACTGCATATTTCCATTATAAATGGAAAGTCCTGAATTCCAGTGTGAAAGGCATAAAAGTTTTGTTTCATAGTTGCACATCTGTAGGGAGTAAGTTAGAATACAGCTTTATACTTTATGCTTACGTAACATTTTCAAATACAAACATGTGTTGAATAGAGAGTAGAAAGCAACTCACCTGTTTACTCATTTGTTTTTGAAATCAGTTCAGATATGAGAGCTGAGGAAATAACGTCCAGAAAGTGGTGTGCCATATAACAGACAAAAGAAGGTAGTGCCAGCCACCACTCTTCTCTTCTACCTTGCCATTTCACCTGTTGGAGAACCATTTAGAATGAAAATTGAGGATGAAAACTAAAACCAGCTGACATTCTCAGACTGATATAAGGTCTAGGCCCCTTTGCTTCTTGAAGCTGAAGCAGCGGGATCTGCTGAAATTGCTTAGAAACTGGACAAATCACAAGATCTTTGTGGAAAAATTCTGATACTCTGTGCTGAAATTAAGAAGTAGATAGGATCAGCTGCAGCTGGCGTAATTCTGAAAAGTTGTAAGAAATTCTGTAAGTGTTCAATTGCTTTCTATTATTTCCTCACTCTTTCGATTTTGTTTGTTTCAGGTCAGGTTAAAGAAGCTGAAACAAGAGAAGCTCTCTTGAAGAACGAACTGAAAAAGCACCAAATTGAATTACCACAGACGAACATAGTATGGCTTATTTCTTACTAAACTCCATTAACATCTCTAAAATTGATATCAATAATATATCAATAATAATATTGCTGAATTACACCTGTTACCAAAACAGTGAAAATTTAAACTGTAGGAAAATTTGTGGATTCATGTCAAACTTAAGATTTTTTTTATTATTAATATTTTTCTGTTAGTGTGAGGATCTCTTAAAAAACTGCTGGGGAAATAACAGAAACTTTCTCTTTTGTATGCTGGTCTTGTTTTTGCATTTCTGCTAAGGTTAATGGTTACTTAAGGTTACTGTTACTAAGGTTACAGTAACCAGGGTTACTGGTACTGCTAGATTTTAAATGGGTATTTGCAGGCTGATCAATATACATTGGATGTATTCTGGAATAAGTAGGACAAAGGAAAACACTTCATTTCAGAGAATCAGAGAGTTGCATATGTTACCACCAAAGTTCATGTAAAAATAAGTTTTGAAATATTCAGGGCAATGTATCCATTCCTAATTTCCCATAAAGATCCAATTATATTTTAAAGAAACTTTTTAAAGGTTTTCTAACTAGTAACATTTGGCAAAAAAAAAAACCTATGTAAGCAATTATCTTTAGATCTTGTAAAACCAAGTTACAGTCATTAATCACAAATCAGTAAAATTAAATTGCAGTCATAGTACTGAAGTTCCCCCTGCTGGCTAAGTTTTTCAAGCCTGGACATAGTCCCCTTCTGAAATGGTTTCTTTTTGTACATTCATGATTTTCTCTTCCTGCTGTTCTAAACTTGTCTTTAATCAAGCACTGATAGTTCTTTGTGAAATGTTCCTTGAAGTCTTTAAAAATTAAAAAAAGAAAAAAAAGGAGTAATTAAAAAGCTCAGGCACAATTGCAGTGAGCTTTCCACTTTGCTCCTCTCTGGGATTGTGCACAGTGGTCCCTTATACATTAAAAGTCTGTTTCAGATTATTGAATGTTTTTTGTTAGAAAGTTAATTGATAACAGGTAAGATAACTACTTCTGCTGCTCAGTCCAATGGTACATGCTTGCTGATTTTAAATTTTCATTCTCAGCTTCAGTATGTGGATTCTCTTCTAAAAAAAAAGATGTCGGAACAAGAAGGAGTAATGAAACAGCCAAGGAGAACTTGTACCCTCCCAAACTATCCAAAAGGCAACCAGGATATTCTAGGCAAGGTGAGTTTTCTCTCAGGGAGCCTTCTAATGAATTTTGTTGGTTCCAGAAAGTGATAGTGATGAACAATTAGCCAACTGAATAGGCAAGTAATTTTTGAGTAGTATTAAAACAGAGATAGCATTTTCGAATCAGATGACCAGCTCCTCTAACAGAGCCATCAACAGGAGAATTAAATGTCTGTCTGAAGTTGCAGGATTATTGTGATTACTGTGAAAAGGGGAGGTGGTCTTGGTTTCTGTTTTGACTTTTGTAACTTCTGTGGTACAGATTGCACATTTAGCTCAAATCGAGGATAACGAAGCAGCAAAAGTTATCTCTTGGCACCTGGCAAGTGACATGGACTGTGTAGTCACACTGACCACAGAAGCCGCTCGTTCTATCTTTGATGAAACTCAAGGTCGACAACAAGTGTTGCCCCTTGATTCTATTTACAAGAAGACACTCCCAGATTGGAGCAGGTAGAGAAAAAACAATGAAAGTTCTGCATTTGTATTAAATACTTCTTCTTCTTTTGTCTAATTTGATTTTTAAACTTTACTCTGTTTAAAGAGTTGAGGTATAAAATTTCTGGGTTCATTATTATAGCAACAGTAATATCACCTGATGTGTTAGCTGAAATCTTAGCTTTGTCTTTAACTACTAAGTGATGTTCTTTATTTAATAAGGTGTTTGTAGTAAAAAAAGAAGAGAATCTACTTTTTTTTCTCTTCATGTCTACATGTTTTCTAGAGCAGGAATTTTAAAAAAATAGTTCTCGTGCTTCTAATCAGATTATAACTTTTAAAAATCCTGCTTTAGAGTACGTTCCTAAAATCATCTGTAGTAATAGAAATTAATTTTTCTATTTCAGTTGCCTGAAAGATAAAGAAAAATACAGTATTTCTGTTCCTGAAAATAATTTGCCAGTGAAGATGACTGCTAATATAAGAATGCCCTTTAGAAAAGATCTGATGTATAGATGTACTTATAAGGTTTAAAATCTCAGTTGTTAAAATACAGTGCATTAAAACTTGACCATAATATTAATCATATGAATTTGTTGGAAATAATGTCTCATAACAAATCAGCGTTTCACTAAAACATCTTTAATATAACTGGCATTTCAGATCATGGTGGGATCATTTATCTAATGCGGAAGTGTTAAGATGCATTCAATTCAGTTGGAGATTTCTGACTAGAATAAGGACAAATTGCTTTCATCTTTTCTTCTCCCTCACTCTCCTCTTTCTTTAACCAGACCTTTACCTCACTTAAGAAATGGAAGAACCTTCTTCAGACCTATTGGAAATCCTGTGTTTGCCAGAGATCTGTTAACATTTCCAGATAACGTAGAACATTGTCAAACAGGTAAATGATATGAAAGAAATCATTAATAACTTCTTTCTTTTAAAAAATGAAATACAGAAACATCACAAATTATAATCCATTCAATAATCTTCATTGGTATGTTTGCAAATACCAGTGTACATTCCTCCTGAGTTCTGTTGGTAAAAATAGGAGGGCAGTAGCATTAATTATTTTCAAACAAAAGTTGTGAAAATTTCAACAATGACTACTTTTTTCTGCTTGTTGTCTTACTTTCATTTTCTCTACTTAGATGTACTACAGGTTTTTTCTTTTTTAAATTACTGCAGCATTATCTTATTCCCAAGCTCTTTAAAGCAGAAACTGACCATCACAATATTAATTTTATACATATTGCAGAAGTTGCTCCTTTTGTTAGGCTGTGTTTCCAGTTCTGTTCCTCTCAGAAATGTGTAATATATAGATTTAAGTACATGCAAACTGACTGTACGTGCCTATGTATGTTATGCTTAAATAGTTTAATAGTTGTAAGAAATATTTCAATTTCTATGTAAATTTCAGTTTAGGAACTATCATCCTCTCAGTCTTTCTAACAACGTAGCAATCCCTACCTTTTCTTACACTTCTTTTTTAAAGTAAGTAGACCTGCTCCTTTATATGGAGAGTTGGAATCTGTAATTACTTCAGTAACTTTTGCATTTTATTTCACAACTTCCCACTATTGAAGGATTCTTCTCTACTGTTAATAAAGACCAATTTTTAGTCCTGTGTGTTTTCAGAAAGTTAGATATTGACAGACTTTTAACTATGAATTCTTCTTTGAGTCCCTTGGGGGAATTGAAAAACTACATTGCTTGACATATCTCATGCATGACTACATTGTTAGATTTTGAATGGAACAGACCTTTATTAGCAGGAGAGTCTTAAGCTCAGTTGGATCATTGGCCTGTGATGAATGTTCTTTTTCTTTGATAAGCCATTGAATATGAAGAAACATGTTAAGAAACTGAGAACAAAATTCAACATTCCAAGAAGATTTTTAAGAAGTTATAATTTATATAATTTCATGAAACTTGGGATTTTATTATGTGTCTCAATAAATGTAAAGTATCAAGAGAGTATTTTACTGGAAAATACAGTCAATTATGCCAAAAGGCAGTTAGATGTACTAATTTTTTTTCCTGAATACTCTGATAAAGGCAGAAGATTGCCTATCTATCTCAACCTCAGAACAGAATTTTATTGAAACACAAATGATATACATGCTATTTCCCTTGCACTTAAAAGATTTAGTAATGATGCCTCAGAACTGACTTTTCAAACTTTAAGTTGTTTTGCTCTGGAGAAATTTCATAGTTCAAAACTTGGTATTTTTCAGTGTTTGGTATGCTCTTGGGTGACACTATCATTATAGATAACTTGGATGCTGCCAACCACTACAGAAAAGAGGTATGTTTCAATTTTTCTTTAAATTTTATGATACGGATATATTGCATAGCTACATATTTAATACATTACAAACTTTAAAGAATATTTGCCAAGTTTAATGCTGCATTAGCTGTAAGCGTGCTTACTGCCTGTGGGTCTCAAAGCAGTTAACAATGATGAAATCTCTGTTATTGGCACTGACGAAATTACCTCCATTCAACAGATTTCATTGTGTGAATGCTGCCATGGCTCATGGGACCATGTTTCCAAAGATAAGCATTTTCAGTTTTGCTGTTAGTATTAAATGCTAGTTCTTCTGTATTTTCCTAGTCACTCTGTGTGTAATAAAACACAGGAGTCTAAGGCACATTTCAGGTCCACTTGACTGAAAACTTGATTTGAAACTCACTAGATCTCTTTGGGACCCATTTTATTTAGGTTTAATGGTAGACGTTTTAGCAGGCAGGAGTCTCTGAGGAAGTCCTGACACTGGGCATTTTTCCTTTCAGCTTATGACTTTGCTACAATCAAAATAATGTTTGAGCATAAGAATGTAGAAGTGTACTGATTGCCATTGTTTCTTAATATACGTTGATAATCAGCTTTTTCCGGGTATAGATCTAAATTCTGCCTTCAGAGTTCTGGTAAAATGTGAGAACACAAACCCAAAAAAAATGGTCTTCGTAATTATTGACAATACTGCTTAATTTCACTATATGCATTCTATTGCTTAAAAGCAAGGTCATGATGTAATTTCATAAAATAAGTTTTCATTAGGGAACAAGCATTGCAGTTGAAAAATAAAAAGCTTCACAACAGCATTGCTGAAAACTTAGGTTTTCTGTGGAGTTACTAATTTATTATCAATTTTTATACCTTTTTAGGTTGTAAAAATTACACACTGCCCTACCTTGCTGACTAGGGAAGGAGACAGGATTCGCAGCAATGGAAAATTTGGAGGCCTGCAGAATAAAGCTCCTCCAATGGACAAACTCAGAGGAATGGTATTTGGAGCACCAATGCCAAAACTTTACTCTACTTTCTCTGGACAGATAGGTGGGTTAATGAAGTCATAAAAATACAAAACTTACAAAATTATATTGCTTGTCTATGTTTTTTTATTCTCTTATGTAATATAGAAAGGAAAACTTCAGTGTAGCATAAAGTCATTTTAAGAAAAAGGAGCTGTACTGTGTTCTGTTTATAAATTTGCCTTCTCTTAAAAGCTTATAGCTATTACATTTCCTGAAATAAAAAATAATAATAATGAGATAATCCCCTTTTTTCTTATTAAAGAAGGAGTATAAGCAGTAATAATTGTTCAAACAGCAAGCATGAGAAGCTTGAGCTGATTGAATTTCAGCATCACTGAAAAATAAGTTTCAGGTCTTTCTACTCTGGAAACACCATAATCAATTTAGAATTTCTTACTGTACAAGTGAGCTCTATGAAACAGTGCTAGAAAAATTCCTGTTCTCAAGAGAGAGTATCTCATAAGCTACCCTATTTCCTGTGGGATCACTTCCATTTCTTTATGTACTTTGATTCTTCATTTCAGAATAAAGGTTATAAATTAAGTTAGAAGATGCAGTTTCTGACATGTAACAACTGAACTGACTGATGGGTAAAACCCTGAAAAGTCCTATTTATAAACAAGATTGTTCTTAAATACTTAATTTTAAAAAGAAAGGACATGAAGTTTATCCATGATAGTTTATCCATGTGTGGATAGAGGTGTGGGGAGAGAACACATGTCCCTATTGGAGTAGCCATATAGATGAGCAAACTACTTAACCAGTTGAGTAAGGAAAAAAATAAGGATTAAAAAGATCTTTTCTTGGCATTTTAATAAAAATGTATTACATGTAGGAAAAACATGTAAGCATGTCAGTCACAGACTGAAATACACTTGAGTTTAGCACACTGTCTATCAGCATGTTTTCAATTGTTGAACTCAGTTACTACCCAATACAAATTAAATTGGAATTTTCTATAATTTAGTAGTGGAACAGTCATGGGAGAAGAAAAGGGCATGGCTTAGTTTCACTTAGATAGATAGTAGACATTTAAAGGAAAATCATAGTGAAATTCCATTTAAAGGACAGCACCTCATTACACAGGGCTTGTTTTGTACTTAGTTTTACACTTGGCATTAGTTTTGACATGCTCTTTTTCAATGTTTGTAGCATAAAAGTTGCTTAATCTGTTACTATACTGGCAAAGTACTAGTAAAATAAGCTGTACTAAGAATTTGCAGTGCCTTTTGTCAGTCTGCAGCAGCTCTGTGTGTGAGAGCTTTCACCCCATGGCAAACTTAAGGTTATTTAGTGTTCAGTTAAGCTTTGTGCAAGATAGCTCATACTCACCTCAAAGTAAAATGAATGAGCCCAGGCTGATGTGCTTGAACCCTTCCTTTATTACTTGACATATTTATTCAGCGCCTTGACGTGGAAAAATTTTTTGTCTCATACGTTTAAAGAGGAAAAAGGATTGTCAACAAAATACACCCTTGTTTATCTGAGTCTACTTGATTAGATTTCCATAGTAGGACAGAGTGAAACTCGGTAAATGTTCACTTGGTCCACAAGGTGGACTACAATTCAAGTCAGTAATACAACTTTCTGCTTTGTAGCACTGAAAGCACAACGTGGTACAAGCACTTAATGTCATCAGAGGTAGAGAATTTCACTTGGAACACACAGGCAACAAGATGTGTAAAGTGATAGCGGTTTCCCGCATCGTTTTTAGAGTTTGCGGGTACTTTACTGTCATCTGAGATATGGACTTAAAAAGAACAGAGGAATGAAAATACTGGATATGATTTCTTGTTTTACAGTCTCCTTTTACAGTCATTTTAAGAACAGCTACCAATCCGCTGTAAGTTTGGATTTTTTTTAAGTAGTGCTTTTGAAAGATATGTTTTCTTGTGGAGTTACACATTGCCTAGGTTGTATTTGGTAGCATTCTAAATCAAAATGGTCATTTACTTACTGGTTCGTGACTTATCGTTTTATTCCTCAATTAGATCTTCTTCAGCAGTACCGTGCAGCAGTGGTTAAACTCGATAATGTGAATAAGGACCTTGATTTACATTTGCAGTCACTGAACACTCCAGAAATGCAAAAGAAAAAGCAGGAACTTGCTGAACAAGAGAAAAGCCTCAAGCTAGTAAAACAAAAATTGGGTAGGTTATTGTATTATAATTTTGGTGTCCTAAAGGAGGAGAACAGTTAACTGCAACCAGATGTATTCTGCTCTTAACAAACTAAGAAGTTCAAACGATGAAGATTGTTAACATTAATTTATAGCTTAGAGATGGCACATTTTAAGGAAAGAATAGAAAAACTATATGTAGTAGTATGATGCTGTGGATATTGCCTAGAGCAGCACTGCCCTGTATTGTGTTCAGATAATAAGAATGTGGTCAGTCGGTGTCTTGTGAACATGAAACTATGATCTCACTAGTAAGAGATTATATAACTATTAGTATGCCTGGCCCCGTGCTACAGAACTTTGGCATGCTTGTTGAAGTGACTGTGTAGTACAGAACTGAATTGCTTTTGCTAAGGAAACACAATCAAAACATTGTGCTATAAAAAGAAACACCCCTAAGTCTGCAAGGATTGTCTGAGTTAGAAATTTTTTTTATGTCAATATCAAAGAATTTATGATATTTCAAAATATATTTTAAAAATCAACATTTACTCTGTGACAGTTATAAATAAAGCAAATAGTTTTAACTGTCATCTTTGAACTCTGTTTCAGATATAAGGTAACCATAAAATTTATGACATTTCTGAAGTCTTACTTCAAAGGCTTAACTCTATTGTTATAGGGCCCATTTATAACCAGCAGGTTTAATTTTTCCTTTATTGGTTCTTACTTGCAACTTTTTCATAGGCATGACTCCTGCTTTATCAGATAAAGGCGCTGAATCATTACTTCAGCCTATAATGTTAGATATATCTGACACTCCCATTCCTCCCAAAAGAATGCGAAGAGACACAGTGAAAAAATTGTATAGGTAAGTCTTTTCTGAATCTAGTCATTATTTTCCCATAATCTGAATTAAAAATAAAAACTAGTTTATTCTGCATGTTTTTTAAATTCATATTTGTATCCAGTAAGCAACAATATAGTTTGCATAAATCTGATTTTCAAGATAATTTTTAATTTCTTTAAAGTTTTTGCTGCTATTTAAGCCTCATATAAAGATTTGCTAATTCTAATTCTGTTTCTCTTTATGAACTGTTTGATTGGCATCTTTGTACATCACATTCCCCTTATTTTCTGGTATATTCCACACTATTACACCCCAGAACTATTTGAGATGGCTTGGTCTGTAAACTCTTCTAAGGTCTGCTGTCAAATACTGGATAGATGAACACAGAAAGATTTTTTTTTTTCCTTACAGAGTAGAATCATTCTTACACTATTTTTTCTGAGTAACTGTCTAAGGTGAACTGGTGGTAATGTGTTTAATGCAGTTATCTCTTTACCCATGTATCTGTTCTCATTCCCTCTGTGCTAATGAGCATTTGAACACACACCCACACACACACATTTGGGAAATCTGTATGTCTGTATCTTTAAAGTGACATGGGACTGACTTTGCCATTTCTCATGTCACTCCTCGTGACTACATCATTGTCTTTGCTGAACTATGGTCATCTTTCTGAGATTATTTAAATCTTACCCAGTAGTGTTCTGTGAATCTCAGAACCAAGTGTTCACTATCTTATTCTGTCTATTTTTATATTTGTTAGTATTTTAATTTTTATCTGCATATAGAACAGAAGTGGTTACGTATTTAAACTATGTAATATTAGCCTGATGCTATTCTTCGTTTTAACAAAATAAATACAATAATAAAAGCTGTGTACAAATATGGGGTTTATATTGTTTATACATGTGGGAGCTCTGTGCTATATATATTTTATATATATGTGTATATATATATATAAAAAATAAAAGCTTTGCTTATAAGCCACTGTGCTATGTTTTGTTTAGCTCAGAAGAATGGATCTCTTCTCCTGCAAAGCAGCAGCAGCAAGTGCTACAAATGGCCCCTTCAGAACTTAATGGAACTCCACGAAAGAGAAAGGCATAGACTGATCAGACTTGCTGGGAGAAGCTGTGTATTGAAAATGTGAATACATTCAGTTAAAGGAAATACTCATGTTGTATTACCATTACTCTGAAGATTTTTATACTGATAGAAGATATAAATGTATTTCAGTTAGTAGTAACAAAAGTTTAAGTATTTAACATTGATAGCCCAATTTTTGTATAGTTAATTTTCATTTCTAAAAGTTTTCAGAGTTTTTATGTTCATGTGTGAAAAAAAGTTTAAAATATATTCTTTTTTATTTATGAAAAAAATGATCTTTTCAATAAAACTGCTTCAGTACAAAGCAATACAGTACAATCACTTGTATTGAATAGATTGTGTCATGAAATGAGATTTTAATTTAAAAAGCATCCCAAGATGTCTTGAGGAAGATAGTCAAAGGTCACCTTTAGTGATCTGCATCACAAAGATTTTAGTGATGAACAGGGCAGAAAAGGACCAGGCATGATTAAAGATAAAATTTCAGCCAGGCTCAGAGCAAGCAGCTGGAAATAGTCCTGATTGAAAGAAAAAGGGCAAGACCAGGAAACTACACTTGAGAAAGTATAAAACTATTAGTTGAAGCCGTGTAAATAAAGAACACAGGAGACAGTGTTCAGGGGTGTGGACATGTTGGTTCACATCTGCCTCAGAGAATTTCTGCCTCAGAGTGAATGTTGACATCAAATCTACTGATCTGTACTCTCAGCAACATGCATTTCATATACATATTCCTTTTCTGAAAAAGGACTTTAAACCTAAAAAGACAGGGTGCCATCCTGCTAGAAGTGTCAGAATGCTGATCACTGGTGCACATCTCGGTGACAGTTCTAATAAAATGAAATTTCTCCAAATTAAGGGGAAGTAAAGCAGTGCTATTTGTGGTGGAAGGTTCTCCAAAGTTTCATGTCTCAAAGATAGGCTAAGCATCAAATTGGCATACTCTTGATATATCTTGATATCTTGAATAAATATATTCAAGTATAACATCTAACACCAGCAAGAAACTAAACTAGCCCTGCCTCAGCCCTTTTTCATGTTTTTTCTCTCTAAATTTAGACATCAAGACTTGAACCAGGCAGCCATAATGAAAGGTTTGCCACGTAATAATTTGTCCCACCATACCAAGTTACTTGATAGTATGTCTTTTAAATACATTTATTTTAATTCTGACGTCTCCCTAGTCTTAGCCTCCAACCTTGAATCTTGTTGGATTAAATATGTATTCTAGCAGAAATGTTTCCTTTTGGACTTCATCTCTTGCTTTTGGTAGTCAGTGTAGGCTCTACCAGCATCATGTGACGTATGTCCCTGCTGGAAGAGGCAAACAGAAAATTAAGAGTGGTTTCCAGCATTGTGCAATAGCTATCAGAAATTTCAGGAAATTTCACCAGGGAACTTTCAGGATTTTCCAGCAGAGTGATGGCAAGTTATTACAGTGCAAGTTAACTGCTTTGCAGCTGATTTGGTCATAACAGATTGGAACTCTGAAGGTAAGTATCAATTTTTTTCCTTTACCCACTCTTTACTCTGTAACGGAGCAGAACAGGGACCTCAGCCTTGCTGGGCAGTAGGTGTTGTCCTCGTTGATTTCATGAGGAGCTGGTGGAAATCCACGCAGGAAAACTGGGAGAAAGTGGTTGCGGTTCTGGTGTGGGCCTGCTTTTCGACTAGCACCCAGGGATGCAGAGACTGCCTGTCAGGTGAGTGGGCATGGATACCCCATGTAACCCAGTGATTTAGGTTGGATGACAAGTCCTTTCTGCCATACCACACTTGTGGTGTTACAGCACCACCATCAGTATTATGGCCCTGACTCTACATCTCTACAATCCCAGCATCACCAGTACTTCTCTGCCCATGTGTATCTCATCTGGGACTTCCTCTGCCTCCTCCAGGCCCAAAGGCCCCAGTTCAGGGAAAGAGCAGTGAGAGGGGAGGAGGAAGGATGATGCCCAGGGGAGCAAAAGGAAGGCAGAGCAGCAAGCGAGGCACGGAGCCACTGCAGGATGTTGCTATGTTACCTGCTACGTCAGCAGCCAGGATGAAAAACACATTCCAAGTGTCCATTGAGACACCCTGTGAGACTACAGCAGTGTAATTACTGGAAGTTTTCTGCTGAAGCCTCCAGAGTAGGTGCATATTTGATTAAGTTAGCTTTATATTGCTATTCTGAACTCCATTTCAGCTAAGCCTTTAAAGAGATTTGCAGTCACCATTGGTGAATGGTTCATACTTCAGTTCGTCACAACGTGAAGAGAGAGAGGGAGGTTGCTTGCTTTTTAACAGCAAAGGTATGAATTGTTCTTAAAGACTTCAGTTTGTAAACACATAAATTCCACAAATTTTACAATATATGTTAATGGGTTCTTACAATTCTGGGTAGTTTTTATAGGACTTAGTGTTTATGAGGGCTCCAAAGAAATCCCCACTCATTACTTTGTAGGTAATTATTTTACAGTAGCCTAGCTCTTTATGACTACACTATTTAGGTCCTGTTTGTATGCACACCATGAAGCACACATGGACTTTGCATGCAAAATGGGCCACAAAGACCTTCAGTTTGCCAAAACTGGAAATATTTTATACAACAGCAGAACTGTGTGTTTCACAGTCTTACCTAGGAACAAATTAGGAAAGAATTTTTTTCATTTAATAACACAGTCCAAGAATCTTTGCCTAAACTATACAATGTTCACCATTTTTAGCAAATGAATGTCACTTTCTAGTTACTTAAAGGACATTCAGTAGGCTCTCATTTCTTATTATCCACTCGCTCTTTATCCCTCATCCTGTAACTTTGGTAAATCAATTAAACCATATCATGCAACAAATATTTCATTCAAGCCTAATTGCAAGAACAGAAAAATTACTTTATTTTCCCCCAGTGTGCTTAGAAGTTTGGAAGAATGGTGAACCAACTAACTCACTGCAACAACCACTGACTGATCATTTTTCACAAAAAAAAAAAAAAAGGTAGATTAAGAAGTTACTGAATAAAAAACTGAGCTATTGAATTAAAAGTTGCTGCTACTTTGTTTAATGGAAAATGGGAATGATCCCAAAAAAACAGAAGTTAACTTTCACCAGTAAACAGCTAGTGAAAACAAATGTTTCATATTAAATACAGCTCCTGCTTTTAGCATGTTCTTATAAACAAAATATAGTAGAGTGTGACATAGAGAAATGAAATGGCAATGTCATAAAATTAGTAGCTGAAGACTGCCTTATAAGAAAAGGGAAAGGTGGACTGTCACGCTGTCATGCCTGTCTTTGTAACTCTAAGGGTCTCTTAGCACGTGCATGCTCCCGTGTGCTGGTATAGTATCAGCCTAAACTAACTGATTCAGAAGATACAGATCGAAGGTCCAGCTCTGCTCAAACTGGAAGAGCTGGTTGAGCAAGAGGAAGATTCATGACAGCCTGAGGAATTTGGTGAAAAGAATTCTTCCGAAACAATGGAGGAGGCCATTCTACAAGTTGCTCAAGAGTTTCTTTTCTTCAGCAGAGTCCCCGGGGCAATTCTAGGACAGAGAATGTCCTGTGAAAAGTGAGAAGGGATGGTTAGAAGTCCTCTTAATACTAAGGACTTCTGGCAGAAGCAGTCATGAGAGTAGTTCTGGTAATGCATACCAGAGCTAACTCAGCAGTGATGGCAAGTCAAAGCAGAGCTGCTGAAGTGGAAGCACACTGAGGGCTGGGTCACGTGTGAGAGGCCTCACATGCTGGAATTGAGCACGTATCTGTTGCCTGTGGTCATTTTGGCAGATAAACAGGTTACAGAGAGCTGCCTTCAGTATAGCAACTTCATATTGCATCATCCACACCTGAACTGACTTAAGGCATACAACATGGCTGGTTGAGTCAAACTGCTGCAGCAGCACGGTAAAAATGGGGACCGGTGAGATCAATTAGTGAGTTATGATGTGTTGCTGTTGCAGTGTGGTGTTGCACAGACATGTGCAAGCTTGCAACTAATCATGTCCTTCACTGGCATTTTAACCACCATTTTGAAGTTTGTAAGTACAGTCCAAGTGGAGAGCCTTTGGGTGCCAAAGGCACTTTGTTGTCATGCAGACCTTGAAAGGAGAAAGTCCCTCTGAAAGTGGGCAGTCAGACTGAGACAGACTCACCCAGCTGCACTCTGGATGGAGATTTTATCTACCTGCAGAACTCAGCCTATCTAGGAATCCATGTCAGAGCATCTGACCTGTACAAGATCTAACCATTCTTGTCCTCTTCCTTACTCTAGAAACAAACACTAGAAACACACAGGCCAGCAGGAGTGCTGGTGGAGCGCTGTACTTGTCTCATACTGCACAAAGCCAGAAGCGCCTTTACTTTTTCCTCTTAACTGTTACTGGAATAAGCTTGTGATGCTGGTAGAATCTCCCTACTCTACTAATCTTTGCCACCGTCATGTGTCAAGATACTTCAAAGATGAACAAGGGTCCTCAGAGAAGTCTGAATGGAGGAATGTGTGGTAGGGAAGGTGGAAGTGTGGAAGCGATAAGAGCATAAGGAATCAGACATCACTGGCTTTAAAATTTGGGTCTGAAGTTTCACATCTCCCAAAAGGAGACCTGAGAGTTTGTTAGGCCTCTGTTGGCCAAAAATAGAATACCAGGTAAGTATGCAAGGAGTAGCAGGAAAGCTGACCCAAGAGATGGTCACGTCTATCAGCATGAGAGATGTTTATGGCAGATTTAGGGATGGCCTCACCAGTGCAACTCCTAAAGCTTATTTCTGTTTCCACACTGGCAGATAGGCATGGGTTCAGGATTTTAGTGAGTTTACATTACAAAACCTCTTTGCAGTGGACTTGGAACTTATGCCAAATACCTTGTTCGAAAAGATTTTATGGGCCACTTTTCCTCACCATTGTGATCAGGTGACTTTCCTGAGTTGCTGAAAGGTCACGGAAACAGAATTAACTTTAAAAAAAAAAGTTTGGTGGTAGAATAAACTATTTTTCCCATGGGAAAGAAAGCACTCTGAATTTTTTAGATTTTATATCATCCTTGTGAGGTATATTGTGGCTCCCAGAGCCATCTAATTCCCAGTTACTCGACCAACCACTAGGATCGCAGTGTGGGAACGTGTGTTCTAGGCTATGCAGGCCCAAGTCATTTTTGATGTTAATATTTCTTAAGTGTTAGTGTTTTCTAGAAAAATAAGCAGGCTTGGATATATACAGATATACTTCAGGAGCTTTACATATAAAATGCCAAGTATTCTGGAGAATACTTGTTCCTTTTATATTGATACACTGATTCTTAAATGCCGTAAATACATGTAAAATGTTTGTGTTGAATTTTTTCCCTGAACTGTGCGTCTTTCTCTTATCTTAGAATTGTAATATATACCACTTCTAGTGTTAAGAAAGATTGGAAACATTATTTTAACCAAATGTGTTGAAGTGCAAATAACAAGTGAACTTCTGAACTCTCTTGCATTCTCTGAGGATTTGGAGGGGTTTCTGCCAGGCTTGGAGAAAGAGCTGAACATGGATGCTTTTGTTAGAATTTTGGCAAATAGAATTATCTGTAATTAGCATGGTTTATTCAGATTCCAGCTTATCACTTCAAGCTAGATTTCTCTTCAATAAGAGTTACTCAGTTTCTCTTATGAAGGTTTCCTGTATGAAAGAGGGTAATAGTGACCCTGTGTCAAACGCATGATAGCATTATCAAAATAGAGGAATTTGGGGTCAAAGAGTTTGCTGGTTAGCTCTGTTGCCAAGACTGACTGTTCCAGATCCTTATAAAGACATGCTGACACATCTGTGTGATGTGTCAAGGACCTGATGATATGGAACATTTTCCATAACACCACTTCAAATGTGAGCCTTTCCTTTGTTGAAAAACTCTCCTGCATGCACAGAGATCGTATGCAAAAAATAATAATGACAAATATGCCATGGAGGCAGGGGTGGAGGGGAGGGGGCAAGAATTGGAAAGAAATTTGGGCTCTTTTTCCTCAGCTGGAAAAGCACAAAGCATTCAGTGTTCTACATTAAAATGTATTTTTTGCAATACATTTATAATACAGTTAGAACTTTGGGAATCAGAAAGTTTAATAATTGTTACCTTGTTCTCTTGTTCTCAGTTTTGAGATGTTTCAAAATCACAGCTATCACTTTTAAGTCTGCTCTGTCTTTGGAATGCATTTGCCATATTTTGCATGGACACTAACTATATATCTCACTCCACTCTTTCCAGTTCTCCTGACTCCTGGGAAAGAGGGAAATTTGTGAGAACATTCCTCAGGTTTTAGGCAATGCCAGTTATTGCTCTTGGAACAGTTTGACAAAGCAGCTACACAGAGAGATACAGAAGTAGTCAAATCCTGTTCAAATTTTCACTTAGGTGAAAAATAAACAATGCCATCTCAGAATCCATAACATCTAGAACTTTCATCTGTATTATTTCCTCTGTCAGCTTACCTTTTCAGAAACAGCTGTCTTCTATATATACTATATATATTTAGTAAAGATTGAGAAAGATTTCTGGGTAGTAAATGTAAGCTTCTTCTCAAAAGAAAAAGGAAAACTAGAATCTTTAGCATGAAAAAAAAGAGCTATCAGATTATCTTTGCCAAAGGATCTGAAACTCTTTGAAGATGAAATGCTGGATGTCACTTCATAAGATTTTTTTTCCCTTCCTAGAATTCCGATTAAGTCAGCTGGTATAAATTTCTCTAGGATAGAAAAATAAAGATGATTAAATAGGATTCATTCCTGTAGGCAGAGAAGCAGTAAACCTCTGTGGAAGCTGCTGCCTATTTTGTACTGGACATCAAGCCATTAGATTTCCACCCTCAGAACACAACACTGTGGCTCTTTCAGTATCCATTTGTGTACATGATGGCAATGGCAAGTAAATTTGATCTGCTTGTCACTGACTGTTAGAGCTGCCAAATCTGACTCATTTGGATGGTAGAACTGTCATGTAGTAACCTGCACTCAAAGTTAAGTTTTGATAACCAAATGCTTTCTCCCTTTGTTTAAAATACCAAAAAAAGATCCAAGGTTTCAATAATGACTAGAGAGCAGCTGCAGATGGGCCTTATATTTTTTAACAGTCTGATCCTCTACTACACTGCATAAAAGTCTTATTCATAGGCAGAAGCCATTGTTCATTTAAATGTGTACAGTTCTGAATGCTCCAAACGTCTGTGCAGAGGCCCCTCACCTTCAAAAGGCCCAAGCCAACCTTGTCCGTAACAGCAGTGAGGTTTTGCTGTCAGTGTAAAATGTTTTGTAACCACTTTTTGCCAACTGAAAAACAGGACCAGACCCTAGAGACGGTCTGTAGAAAAGGACTGATTTGTTCCCACCCCTGGATGTGTATCCAACTATCCAACCTATGTTGCAATGTTTGGCTGTGGACTTCTGCTTTTTTTTTTTTTTTNTTTGGTTTTTTGTTTTTGTTTTTTTTGTTTACAGCCTGAAAACAAAAGAGTATATCCATGCAAAGGATCTAGGCTTGAATTTTAAGCTAGCTCCTCACACTTAAATCACTAAAGCCTGGAAAAAATTATCAACACTTAAGTGTCTCAGAAGAGTTCTGCAAGTCACCAAGAAATGAGTCAGGCATGAAATGCTGTCTGTAGGTTTAGGGGGCGACTGAAATGCAAATACCCAGTTACCACAGACAGAATTGAGGAGAAAGAAGGAAAGAGTCTCACACCAGTAACTCAATCCAGATATATGACCCTTACCACAGAAAGCTTACACACAAGGAAATTGAAATAAAGTAATTGTAAAGCAAGGTTGATAAAAGAGTTAAGAACTCTGATTCCATAACTGGATAAAGAATCTAAAAATAAATAACTTAAAGTCATTCTTGCCTTTCAGTATGCCACATAGCAAATAGTGCTTTAAGGTAATCTGTGTTGCCAACTTCAGACGGCAACTCCAGAGGACTGCTGGAAGTCAGAAGCAGTTGGATAAAGACAGTGAATTACTGCAAAGCTCTAAAAAAACCAAAAACAAACCAGGAGACTGGCTTAAAAGTCAGATATGAAAATGATACCATTATATGTACTTTCCTTTTTGTTTCTGAGTCTGTAGGATCGGTTTGAGTCAAATTTTCAAATTGCTCTCTGCAAAGGAATGCCAGAACTAACTTTCTCTTGCAATACAATCTGAAGTGCTCAAATCATGCTGGAATTCCGGGAACTGGAACTTAAATGAAAAAGCAAAATGTAGATGCTGCAATACGAAAAAAAAAATGTAAGGATAAATGAAGCACAGTAGGTAGAGAAATTATTTTTTCTGCCTCAATTTTTAAAGACAACACTGATGTAACAAAATACATCCCGTAATCTAACAATGATAAGTCATTCCTTCTCCATCGAGATTTCACTGTTGTAACTTGTGAAGTCCATCGAACTGAGCAGACCTCTCTAGGAATAAAGGTCTTGGGAGCATTCCCATTTTTTCAAGGGAAAAAGGACGACTCATGCATGAGGCAGTGAAGTTTTGGCTGTCTCGGGATACTCTGAATGAAGTGGCTCTTTGTGAGTTATCTAAATCTCTCCGGTTATACACAGCTGATATTTCTAGACATTTTGCCTAATGTTTCTGCTCTGGATATTGATGTCTTCTCTGTAAAAGGAGAACTGTCCCCATAATTCGTGTTAATCTTCTGCAGTACACTATTTGCAGTGAAATTACAGTGTAATAATTTGCAGTGACTTCCCTGACCTCCAATTGGGAAATGTCCTACTGTGCTTCAGGCAATTTATTTTCCCCTAGTGCAGTTTAAAAATATGTCTACAGTCACAGCTTCTGTGATATTAGTTCTCTATCAATGACAACCTTCAGGGAACAGTAGGAATGAACTGGTGTGATTTGCTAATTGAATGTTTGCCTTCAAGTGGTCTATTGTTGGTAATGTTGGAAAAGTGCTCAAACTGATTGTGTAGACTGGCAAGAAGCAAGGCAGCTTCTTACAGTAAAGATTGTCCTATTTCTCCAAAATCAGAACTGAAAGGAGCAAGACAGTAGCCAATGTTTTTCTAAGCAGCAATGACAGATATAAGCTTTTTATTTCTTTCAGAAAGAGAAACACAAAGCAAAAGAAAAGACCAAAAAGCCCCTGCTCCTCTTCTGCTTTCTTCCCACTCCCTCAGCTTCCGTCCCAACCTCAGCTTCCCTACAACACTTAGTGTGGGTGCTGTTATTACTGGAATACAGGGATTTTCATCTGGCACAGTTTAACCGTTTCCCAAATTAAAATAGGCTATCTCAGCATATGCACAATAACCACACCTGTATCTACAGACCTTTTTCTGGCTTCAACACTGGTACCGTAACTGGAGTGGCAAAACTCCCTGTAGAGACGAGGCCTCAGCACAAAACTTGAGACTGTGTAACACTGAAGACAACAGAGCTCTGACTTGTTCATATTCTCTAGCATCACTGACAGGTACCTATAAAACAACAGGATTCCTTCCTTAATCATTTCTCATCCTAGAGCAGTAATGACTCCACTGTGTTGTTCTGTAGATGGCTAAAGGGAAGAGAAAGAAAAGCCCAACACCAACAGGAGCAGAGAGTACTAGCAATTCCTGACAGAGTTCATCCTAAACTTCAGATTTAACTGTCATTAAAAAAAATATTTTAAATAACATTCCACAGGCTTGAAATTCTGTGCTTGTTAAAGTAAAAGCGAATGCTGTAAATAATGCCAGATGCCCTGAACTGAGTCCATGACTGAGTTCATTCTTGAACGCATGCTCCTATACCTAAATTCTTTGTATCTTATGTTCACTGAAGTAAATTCTAAAACCATGCATTCATTTTACCACTACTGCATAGTCTTGTCCAGTGGAAGTATTACTGTCATTTGATCCACCAGTTTCAGTCCACCACACAGGAAACACACCAGCAATGTTCGTCTTTAACTTTTTCTCTCCCAGTCATCATCCCTTCCAAGACTATATAAAACCACACCCTCTTTTGGCAATAGATATTTCCTTTGAACAATAAAAGACAAATTAAAGAGGATACAAGTCCATGGCTGACCAAGAACATTCGTCTCTACAGCCTGCAGCAGGAAGGATGCTGAAGTGTAAGATGTGTCTGAAAGAATCAGAGGAAATGGTGTCACCATCATCACCAGGAGGTTTTGATCTCAGATGCGAAAAAGGAAATTCAAGACTAATCTGGACTCAGCTCATGGATAACTTAAGGATACTGCTGAAATCTCCAGATTGTTCTAAATTTTAAGTATTTACCAATATATACAAACACTCACTTAACTGAAGGGTATTATGATACAGAATGGAGATGTCATGGTGAGTGAATTTAAATACATATTTAAATACTCCTCACTGTCTACCAATTGAAATTAACTACATGGCTATTGCTCATTACGAGGCATGTGTTTAAACCCACCCAGTTTCTCCCAGTAGTGGAAAGAAACGATCAACAAGGCCATTGTCTGTGGAAAACACTTCTGTACCTCCCTGTACTCCATGGACTTTACTGCCCAAGTCATGGAATTACTTTAAACCAGCATGTCCGAACAACAGAATATTTGGTGTTTTAAAATAAACTATTGATTCTTGCCTGAGATTTTCAAGACAAGGTGGCAGAATGAGACAGAAAATGCACAGAGATGGTATCCAGTGATGTTATCCAGCAGAGGTTTGACTGAAACAAATCTTGGGTGCTTAAACCCTAGTTTTCACGAAGATGAGGATTGTGAATTCCCATCGACATTGGTGGGAGTGAAGTACTTACGTACTTCGAGGATGTTGCCCTCAGCTCATTTAGACGGCTTAACTGATCGAACCAGAGCACTGCTAATCACCAGTTTATTTATGTGCAGCCCTGAGAAATCCAGTACACATGGTTTGCACAGTCTGATTAATACACAGTTGGATACACAATTAGGATACAATGGAAAACATTTATCAAGAATTATATCTTGAAAAATCTGTAGAATAAACACAGGTAATTACAAAGTAAACTTTTTTGAATGCAAAATAGATAAGAATCAGAAGAAACATAGAGAAGGTTTCCTTCACTTTTTTCACTGGGAAATAATTAGGCCAGGAGTTATTTTTTCCAAGGAAGCAAGACTGATGTTGTGACTCACAGTATTAGGTCTTACCGACATAAAGAATTTCCGCCTCTTTTCAGGAAGACTTTCTTATTTTAATTTTAAGTGGACTGACTGCATTTTTAATAAACTCCTTTAAATAAACCAACATTAATTATGCCTAAAATGAGATTATAATGTCTGCATAGAAACTAGCACCTCTTATAGTTAGACTCACATAACTTCCTTGCTTAGTTCAAACTTCAGGAACTTCAGCAAGAGACTGACTGGATAAACTGATGAACAAGGAATTCAAGCTTCAAAATCATGTGATTTTCTCTCAAGAGCAATGTAATTGTTTAAAAATCTGCTGACAGCTTTGTCTCAAACACTGTAAAGCCATGTGCCACTCCCTCGCAGTCCATTCCAGCTCATCTCTAAAGTATCATGAAAGCTGAAATCTGTCACTTTCAGTCAGAGAGCAGCATGTTGAGAAGGGCAGTGCATGCTGTGAAACTCTGGAAGCTGCCCTGTACTGGAGGTAAGGACCGCAGAGTAATTAATGCCCTCAGGTTTGTTCTTTATTCTGAAATACTGCACTACCATCAAAAGTGAAATATCAAAACGAATATGACAATTCTTCATTTCATAAGAAGCAAGATTCAAATAAACACTTTACAGCAATAGTAAATAGTGCATACAGTTTGAGGCTCAGCCTTTTAAATATGATTCAGTAATTTGCCTGCAGGTTTTTGAAGAGCCTGTGCACAGGTAGCAGCTGTAGTTTTGTACAAACCATCTTTGTCTGACTGTATGTGCAGGTTAGAGAAGCAGTAGCTGTGGAAAGAACAAAAACATTGTGCATCTTCTCCCTTGAAGTCACCTGGCAATTTCACCAAATCAAAGATAAGCAGACACAAAGGAAACCTCTTCTCCCTATCTTCTCTACCCTCCCACCAACATCCCATCTGCCAAGAAATGCCAGTCTCCTCTGATTTTATTCCAGTACTCATTAACTTCTTCCACCTTTGCACATGTATCAGCCAGCCTCAGGCTCTTCACTGAAAGATCTGGTGGAGCAATAAAATCTTTTCTTCTGATTGTCATCTCACATTGGATGTCCAGACTTGCTATGCTCAGAAAACACAGCTTGGTAACAGTAGATGGTACGTCAGTCAGTCCTCTCACAGTATATAGTAAGTAATATGAGAGCACTTAACTTTTGAATGAAGCAGTGTAGACCTTAAACCCACTCTTTCTTTAGGTGTCACAACCATTCACTCTAAAGTAGATCGGATGTTCCACAAGTGTGGCATACTTGTGGTTACCATGCTCCAGCACTCAAGCAGATCATTCTTCCAGGTGAATAATGTACATTGATCTCTGCTGCCTTGAGGCCTTGAACAGATTGTAAACGCTGTGCTGAGAGCTGCTCCCAGGGAAGAGCCTTTGTTTCTTTTGTTCTCCAGCCAAAACCATACCTGTGACAATAAAGAGCATCAGTTTCAACACAAACACTCAATGCATGCCACAGCTAGGCAATGTCAGGGCTCTTTGTAACACACCGATTTGTAAATAAAATAAAATCAGCACAAATGTTTTTCCCCAAAAAGTAAATAACACCAGGGAAGAAAGGCTGGAGTTGCCCACCCTTCTACTGAAACATTCCCAACACCACACTGTCAGTGCCTAGATAGGCAAATACAGCACTTCAGTAAGGAGATGTGGCCAAGCACTGGTTGGAACCACATGGGCTATTTCTCTGCATACTCCAGAGCTCCTAGAATGGTCTCTGCAACGGACCTTTTGTTGTGGAATTAACAAAATCTTTGTGGTTGTGTAACTGTTATGGCCCTCCAAGGTGGCTCTCCAGTAAAGAGAAAACCAAAATACTCAGCTCTCCCTTCTCTCATTTATTTATTGATTTATCCCTGACTAGTGCTTGGGTTTTTAATCTAAGTTAACGTGTTTATAGATAGTAATTTTATTAACATCTGTTACTTACTTTTCATTCAGTCTTTAATTTTCATTAAACATTCACAGCTAATATGCGTCTGGCACACCTTAGTGAGGTGAGTACACATAAAAATTTAAGAACTGAAACCTGCCTCTTGCGATGGGGAATGATTTTTTTTTAAGATATTGCAAACAAAGCTCACGCTCTGATCTGAGAGCGGAAAAGTTGAAAAACACCCGTCTTAAACTCAAATCAGAATTTTTATGTTAATTTTAAGATTACTATGTAATGACATACAGGCCAAGTGAATGGGACAGGGCTGTATCATGTCCTGGCAAAATAGTATTCAAACCTCTCTTTCCCCATAGAGTGCTTTTCCTGGTATACCCAAGCCAGCGTGCGTCATACACCTCCATCCAAGCTTTCCTCTTTTAGCCTGGAGTTTCCTACAGCTTCCTTTCAAACTTTTTTTTGTTCTCTGCTATCAGTTTCATCTTTCCAGAGGGGCACTGACCTGCTTTGACTCATGCACAGATTTAATAAAGCACCAAATAAATGACTACTCAACGCTGTAGGCCAGCTCCTCACATCTGATGGGTGGTGAGAAGTACCTGAAAGACCTTCTGTGCCACAGACAGTATTTCCTGATGAGAGAGTCTTTTTTATTAATGAGAAGGATCAAGGCAGTACAAACACCTCTCTGAAAACCATTCACCTCAGGTTATTTTGGCGATGTGAACCTGAAGAAAAGGAGCCCAGAATTCACAAAGCAATTTGTTGCTGAAATCTACAGGAAAAAAAAGCTGGTAGATAAGGGAGGTAAATTGCAGGGAAAACACCATTTCCACCCCATGCACCACACCACTACAGACACATTTCTTTCTTGGAGTTCTGCAGTAAGTACTCTGGTAATATTTCTGCCATTTATTCTGCCCACCTGTTCTGTGCACTTTTCTCTCTCTGGCAGGCCCTTGCACATGGCCCTTCTTGTTTCCCCATCATTATCCTGTTATGAAGTATAAAAGCGTGGTTGATCTTGGTGCTGGAAACACAGCCAGACTGCTCAGCAAAGAAACAAGAAATTTAGAACATTTCAAAGGATTCATGGACTCACGTTTCTGAACTCCGTCTCTCAAGGATGTGTGTACTGAGCTCGCCAGCCACTGAAGCTCTCCTCGCTGCACTCACAGGCTACATGCTCCATTTGTAGGGAGGGGTGGAGGGATGCTTTCCATGTACTGTAAGAATCATCTGTCTTGGGATTTCTGTGGATTTTAGAGATGAGAGGACATAGCACAGAAATACAAAATGTGAACATTTCTGTCTCCTTGAGAACACGATTAACCCTCATACTTACACTGTGAAGTAAAACTATGTTACACCCACAGAAAAAATGCAGCCAAGCGCAGAGCTTGGACCACATCTTCAGCATGCACCTGAGCTGAAGATTCTGCTGGCAAAGCCCAGTTTCTGTACTGGTTACTGTTGAATCACCTGATATTGTAGGCCCAGTGTGAATATCAGAGGAGCTGAGGTCAGCTCTATGCATCTGCCCAAGTTCATCCATTTCTATTCAGCTCAATATTCCCAGCACAAGTCATCCTCTGCTGATACTCCTTACTGAGCCATCATGCAGCCACGCTAAAACTTCACTCTCTGCTGCACCACTTGTATTCAAGTTCCCACAGATCTCCAGTTTCAGGGAGAAGATGGGAATGGTCCTGCAGGATTTTGTTTTTCATTGTTATGGTTTATTTTAAATGAAACAAAGTCCAAAATGCACTGTGCTTTGCAGTGGAAGAAGTCTTACATAGCCTTTTAAAGAAATGGCAGCCGATGCTGTCAAAGCCTTGTTTCATAATATTTACAAAGTAGTTGATCCAGACAGTAAAGGGACAACTATATATCAGAAATCAGGAGAGATTTTCTTGCATAGTTCTTGAGTGAACAAACATTGATGGAGTCCTGAAGTTGTAGGAAGCTACTGACTCGTTATCTGTCATGTCCACGGGGTAAGCAAGGCCTCTAACAACTGTCCTTCTAATGGTGCCCCCATGTTACGTTTGGTCAGGCAGCCGACTCTGAGGTTCACAGGTAAATAGGGTGCCCTCATAGCAAATCAGGTAACATCTGCTTTGTCTTCCTTCACCAAGATAAAAGCTCAGTGTTTAGCATATGGAAATACACTGTTGCTTCATGCTCATTTTGTTTAAATCAGTGTATTAATATTTGTACTATGCAGTCATTCTCAAGACAGGCATGACCTCAGTCTTTCATTATTTAATGACTTTCCCTTTGTGGGACCACATACAGCTCTTCCATGTTGCTCATCACTTTTGGAAAAGGACCAACTTTATGAGTTCCTTGGCTGAGTGAGGAGGGGGAAAAGGAAGAAAAAGCCTTCTTCATTGCTTTTTAGGCACTGAACTCTAGTCTTGCTTTCTACAGGCTTGGGAAACTCCAGATAATTTCTGCCAGCACAAATAATGAAACCTGAATTATATACCTCTGTGAATGCAAACAGTGTCACAGGAAATTGTTTAACAGTTGTTAACAATTGTTAATTGTTTAATTGTTTAAGAAGGTTAAAACATAATTTCTTAAGACAGTGAGGTGTTATTCTCTTCAAAGCATCTGCAGAGCATTAGAAGGGTTTCAAGTGAAATGGGACAGATTGAAGCAACATCTCATATTTTTCCATTGCTATTTATCACCAGTGAAGTGTTCATATGCATCTGTAATGGCACACATTTCTCTTGGGGACAGGAAGCTTTGGTGTATATTTCCAATGAAACAGTTTCTAAAAACCAGTCTGAATGCATCATTTTGACCTCAACGTTTAAAGCTTCTTTCCCTGCAGACTCGGAGGCGGAGTAAAGTTGTTGAGTGAGACTCACAGTAAGACTGGCAGATGAAATTTGCCTGTTTCAGCAGGTTGGGGCAACTGATGAGGTCAGCAGGCTGCTGCCTACAGCAGAAGGAAGAGCCCTGCCCTGCCGCTGGCTCTGCCTGCATTCGAGACCTAGGAAAGCCTGAGCAGCTGCTGTCGGCCATGGGAGGCCTTGGGAGCGCATGAGCAGGGTTGGGGCTGGTCAGGCTCAGCAGAAGCAGCAGGCACTGGCCCCAAATCTCCCGCCCAAACTCTTCTCCACCCAAACATCGCTCTCTCCCTTCCCCTCCTTCCCACTCATGGGAGCAGCCTGCCCTGGCCCAGCCTCGATGCCTTCTTTGTTCAGTGTCGCTTCAGCCCAAAAATCCAACTCACAAAAGAGCAGGAGCTGACGAAGATAGAGGGACATCCCTGTGGTCCTGACCTCGGTGGGACCCATTGCTGAAAAACAGCAGGAGCTGAGGAGGATAGAAGGACATCCCTGTGGTCCTACCCTTGGTGGGACGGCCTCACACGGGTAGACCACTCAGTCAAGGTGCTTGAGTTGGATTTTAACAGCCAGGTGAAGCTGAATGCCCATTTCTCTCTGCCCAGTGAACACCTCTCCTTACGAATAAAGGCTTATTGTACATCCCTCGCTGAGGAAGCCGCCAGCCCCCTTCCCATGACAGTGAGCGAAATGAGCCGTCGTCGGGCCACGCAAGGGAACACCGACCACCTCAGGGCACAGGTGTCGGGCGAGACCACAGGGCTGCCAAAACGCAACAAACCAGCCTCAGCCTCCCCCGCACACACCGGGAGCTCACCACGTCTGCACCGGCCTCACCTGAAGAACTCAGTGCCTCCTTCCCCGCGGTTCGCGGGCTGCCCTCTGCTCCAGGAACCCGGGTTCCCGGGGGCAGGGGGCTCTTCCCCAGCGGCCCGGCTCCCTTCTCCCATCAGCTTTCCAGTGCGAAAAACTGGTTTGGGGGCTGTCGCCGGCCAGCTCGGGCAGGGGCCGGGGAGCGGGGGCTGCCCCGAGGGGACCCGCTGATGGCGGCCGGGCGCCACATGGGGCCGGGGGCTGCCCCACCGCTCCT
>VZTD01005870.1:1642650-1726663 GCA_013397725.1 Rhagologus leucostigma
TGGGCGCTGCCGCTCCTGCTCGCCCTGGGCGCCGCCGGGCTCAGCCACGGCACCCCGCACCTGCCGTACTCCCGGCCGGGCTCCCGCAGCAAGTGAGTACCGCCCGCCCCGGGGCGCGCTGCGGGACCCGCCGGGCCGGGCGGGCTGCGGAGCCCGGGCTGCCTGACCGACACTGTCCTCTCCCGCAGGAACTGGTGCGCCTACATAGTGAACAAGAACGTGAGCTGCTCGGTGCTGGACGGGACGGAGAGCTACGTCCAGGCTCAGTACAAGTGCGCCTGGAACCAGTTCCCCTGCGAGCCCACCCTGGTGTAAGTAGCGCAGGGGGCGACCTCGGCAGGGACAGCGCTTGGCCACCCGCTGCCGGCGGGGGAGCGGCCGCTGCTGCGGCGCTCGGGTGGTTCCCGGCACCCCGAAAAGCGCAGGGCCGCGGCAGAGGGGCGCGGACCGCCCCTGGTCCCCAGCGCGCCCCAAACAAAGCGCTCGCCCGCTGCGGACATCAGGCTGCCGGAGCTAATTAGAGCCAGATTGAGTTGCTGGTCCGTGCAGCCGAGCGGGAGCTGCGCTGGCACACCTCGTCGGCATGGAGAGGCGTGCAGGCGGGCGGAGAGCACGCGGGCTGCTTTCCATGGGCGGCGGGAGCGCCGGCACCAGGACCGCACCTATGCGCTGCTGGGAGCGCACCTGGGCCGGAGCTGCCAGCGTACAGCCGCGCTCAGAACCGGTTTTATGGCTGCTCTGTGTTGCTGGATCGGCGCATAAAGGGAGAGCCAGGAACGTGAGCCAGCCCCTTTCCAGTCTGTGTATCCCTGTCTGTTATCCAGCAAGGGGAGCAGCCAGAGCAGAGACTTTTACGGCGGGGGTAATGCAGAGTTGCTTATTTGATTTTAATCTTCGTGCCTGTGACCACGTGGTGATCTGTGGAGTGACCACCTACGGCAAGGTGTGCTGCAGCAGGTATAGCAGGCATCAGGGAACAGATGGATCTCACTCACCTGCTGGCTAATCGCAGGCAAATCTCCTTTCCTCGCTTTTCCACTTGAAAAGCAGTAATATTTACACATTTCTGTTTGAAAGCTCTAGGCGATACACACTCTGTGAAACCATTGCAGCATTGCCAGGAAGTCATTGAAAAGACACCCATAGATTTTCGTAGGCTCAGGCTTGGGCTGAGGTGATGATGAAGATTGTTTTACAATAAAGCTACAGTAACTAGTTTTTATTTTGACATGAAACAGTGAAGGTGAGACAGATACTGCTAGATCCTGGGTATTACTGAAATAGAACTTCAGACACTGATGACGCTGCCACCCTGGGGCCCATGACAATAGGTTTTGGGTGTTTGGCATTCAAATGTGCTGCTTTCTGTTTGTTTGCGTTGTTATTTTTGTTAAAAACCCAGCTTTTCTCTCTATAAACACTAGAATTTGAGGGGAAAAAACAAAGACAGCAGACAGCTGAGTAACACTGTCTTGTGTAACTTCCCTTGTTTCTCTTTGGAGTCTTGAACTGGCGATTTTGGACTTCTGACTGAGCTTGTGGATGTGTAATGGGGTGTGCCCTCTATCCTGAGAACTCTCTGTAGTGGAGCTACAGAGGCGTGAGAAGGGTTTGAAACTGAGCTCTTTAAACACATAAATCACCAAGCATTAAGATAAGGAATTTCAGAGGCGGTAAATTAGGACTTTCATGGGCTATCTGCTAGTAGATAGTGAAGAAAGTGCAAAGGCATTGCTTCTAGCTCAGGAAATTCCTGCACTGAGAGTGTGAGATTGTTGGCAGGAGTAAGAAGGGGAAGCCCAGCTTGAGCAGGGGGCTGGACCGCACAACCTCCAGAAGTTCCATCCCTTCCAGATTTCTCTGTGGTTCTCTGAAATGGCATTGTCTGTCCTCGTGCTTCTAAACAGCTGGAGTTGGCTGCTGTCAGAGAGAGAATATGGGGCTGAACAGACATTTGGCCTCACCAGCCATGTCCAGTCTCATGGGGTTTTTTTGCTCTTTTGAGAATGGAATTAGATACTTGTCATAAGACTTTATTTCCTCTGTTTGACTTTCTTTGGTGAACATCACTGTTATTTTCTTCATAACCATAATGGCAGCTGCAAAACAATTCCTTGTTCTTAACATAAAATATTCCTTATTCTTACCATAAAATACTTTTCTTCTGTCACAGCACCAGCTGATTAACACCAAGAGAAGGTGGAATATCAAAACCTTGAAATTGTGTTGTGTTCAAAACTGTTTATAGGTTGTCATTTTATTTTTGTGTCTGTTGCATATACACTGTCTCTTAGTGGCAGAGTAAGAAAGGTACTAATCCAAAAAGTCTGAAATACGTGCCTCAAATCCTGCAAACCCCTAGCTTGGTTCCTGTGAAAAACATTGTTTAATTCAGGAGTAATGGTCTGAATAACAAAATGTGTTTATATATGTTTGCTAGCTAAAAAATTCACAAAAATAGGATAGGAAAGAGCTGTAAAACAACAAAGAAATGACTGTGAGGACTTTGTGGAAATTATTCTCTTTTTATCTCCTTTATACACTTGAACAGAGAACTTAAAATGAACTAAATAGCAGATATTCATGGGAATAAAGTACAGTCCCTGTGTAGTCTCCTCTTGATACCCATGGTTTATCTAAGAGCTCATTCAGCTGCAGACAGTGGGGACAGTGAGATCCAAATCAAACAAAGAGTTCCTTAACTGTATCATGGATGTGTGTGTTTTATTAGTACTTAAGTACCATTAGGTCTAATTTTTAATCAGGCAGTGGATTTACTGTTGGTTTATATTACTTGAAGACTAGATTTAAAGAGCCCTTCTAGTGTTTAGGTACAGTCTAGGTCATGCATAACAATTACTTAGATTGCAGTGCATAGGGGAGCATTTCACTGCCTTAAACTCGCAGTGTACTCCTGAATTCCACGTGTTCTTTACAGACAAGAGAGTGTGTGTTGCAGATATGGATTATAGTCAGCCCTGATTTGCCTTCGAATTTTTTTTTTAGAAATAGAAAGCTCTGGTGATTAAGCCTAAAATTATATGCATGCATGAACCCTTTTTATCTAACCTTTAGGCCCATTAAAATATAATTTGTCTGAAGACAAAAACCCCAAAGCCCCCTGCTGGAATGACTACACTTCTAGGATTGTTAACTGTAAATTCACTTTGGCTGCAGGGTGTTTTTCCTGAAAGGTTAAGTTGAAATTCAGGAAATTATTACACTTCATTGTTTAACTGTTTTATAGGTACTTGGGCTCGATAGTGCATTTCCTTGCTGAAAAGCTGGTGAATGCTTTGGCTGATTAAGGTGTCAGGGATGAATGTGAGTTGAAGTGTGGCTGCTTAAGAGATACGAAGAGAGAGAGTAGAAAGAAGGAGCAGAAATGCCCTTTGAAGTATGTTCCCTTTGAAGTGTGGGGGGCTCCTGATTTATTTTTCTTAAAACTGTGACTAGCAAAGGAAGGAGGAACTTTGTTATTAGTTGGTCCCTGGGCTGAAAGGTACAAAAATATTAGTGTTTATACTCACTAAAAAGAACTTGGATGTTTTGAAATTTAGTACTGCTTCATAAATAACTGACCCCTCACCTCTTCTTTTGTTGTGAATTTCCATTCCTAGCTTTCTTCTGAATAGTTTGGTAACTTGATTAGCAATAATAGCAATTTGCAACTAGTAGCATTATCTGTTTCTAAAAGAAAAAACATGTTGCCTTTTTGGTTAGATCCTACACAGTCTTTAGGGTTGTGGATTGTTTGGGACATCCTCAGGTCACTATAGCTGGTTCAGGGTAAGATGTTGTCACAGCAGTTTGTTTTGCCTCTTGTTCTGTAGAGTGTGTGGGTGCACCTGGCTATACCAGAGGTGCTCCAATTTATGGTCCAGCACTTTTGGGGAAAGCTGCTTTCACTAGTAAGGTTCTGATTTTACAGTCTGAAGTGAACTGAAGTGGCTGAATGTTTTCTGGGTTTCTGTCTTTGCTATAGAACTCCAAACAGGACTTCTCCCTACGAGGTAGTAAATCAAATAGAAAAAAATTTAGATTGGTGAAGACCTCTGGAGGTCATGCAATCCCCTCATAGCCTCCAGCTAACAGCAGAACCAGCTTCAAAGTTAGATAAGGTTGCTCAGGGACTTGAAGAAAGGAGTTTTATCAGATCTCCTAATTCACGTACCAGCCTCCATTAATTATGCTCATGTGAGTAAAGGTATTTCTGTGCTCAAGTCAGGTCATCTGTCTTTAGCTTGTGAGAAGTGAATTTCATGATTTAGTGTAAGCTTCTCATTTTAACACTAATGATACATGTATGCTAAGCAAGCCCATTATTTCATTTAGAAAATGACCAAGAAAATGATGAATGAATTAATAGCTAAATTAGCAAGCCTCTCCAAATCTCTCATTGAGCAATATTTTCCAACTTCTTGTGATTTTATACTTTCAAATGATCATAGGTAAGCCCAGTGCCTAACTAATCATGACTTTATTCATGGCCCAGAAGAAGATTCAAAGCACACGATTGAACTAACTTTAGAGAATGTTACTACGAGTTTTCTGCATTCATAAATATCAGAACAGATTACTACTTATGAGTAAAACACTGCATTTAGTAAGCAGCATTCAGCATTTATTAACGATATATTATTGGGTGAAAGTGGAAATTTTGTAGCTGAAAACCCTCATATGAGACCTCCAGTTCAACTTGAATGTCTTCATCCATCTGGCAACCCCAGAATGACCTGGGTGGAGCACATCAGCCCCAGCCCAGGAATATACAGAAAATCCCCATGTAATTTTCAACCTTCCAACAGTCCCATAAGTAGTTTTCTCTGAGACTGTTCTGTTGCTGGAAAATAGGCATGCAGATCAGTGTCAGAGTGCTCAGCACCAGGCAGGATCAAACCTCAGATATACGAGTCAGCACAGATTGAGCCTGTGTTTGCCACTGGCCTCCAGCAATACGTATCTCATAAGAAAAACTTTCAGGATGCACAAAAACTTGAAGGGAAAGCGAGAGCTGTTTAATGTTTCCCCTTCAAGTATCTATAAAGGTCTTCAGGACTTTCTTTCCAACTTTGTGTATTTTGTATGAAGCAGAATCTCTTTGTACAGGCTCCAGCTAGTTGGCTACATAGGGAGGTTAGCCTAGGGGCTTGTGCATTGAAAACAGTAAGGAAAGTTAAAAAACTTCAGTCTCCTGGAGTGCCTGTTTGAAAATCTTTGAGATCCTGCTGGGTGTGGTAAGTTTTCCTGGCTGCCTCCCCAAGCCTGAAATTTGTGCATCTCTGTCTCCACGCACTGAACGCAGCAGAGTCTTTCTTCTCTGTGAACCGGACAGGGAATTTTCATTTCACACATCATTTGAGTTTGTTGCAATAATGTAAAAAAAAAAAAAATCCCGCACTACTCCTCACTTCACATTAATGTAAATACTTAGAGTTTCATGCTTTTCTAGTTTGAGAAATGTGTGACCTGGAGGTCTGGGGCCTCTTCTGTTGAGCACCAAACTGTTGCCAAAGAAATAAACTTTTATTGTCAGGGAGCTGCTGACCCGTTTTGGTGTATTTCATCATAAATCGCCCAAATAACTAAGGAACATTCTGTACCACTAGACAGTGGGCAGTGCCAGTTTTACACATTGGGGATATTATGACTCCCATCTGACTTTAGTTCTGCATTCTCATCTCATCTTTCCTTTCACTTCTGGTTCGCTTTTAACTTGGTGTCTTGGAAAGTAACAGCTCTCAAAACAGTGCTCCATTTTATTCTCAAGGTTGGGGTCCCACTTGATCCCACAGGTTAGCTCTTGCCTTCATGAAAGTATTGGTTATTTGTTTCATCTGGGTATTTTTTCAAATAATCTCTCAGCAATAGCTCTTTCATAGGGCATTCTAGAATTTCATGGGCAGAGAAGCAGTAGAACACTGTTGGAGCTCAGTTTTTTTGGGCACCTTTATCAGTAGCAGTGCTCTGCATCCTCACTTCATCTTTCCACTCATGTAAGGTGAGAAACTTGGTCCCTGCTGCTGGGAGTGGCAGGCAATGATGTTAACATATAACCTGTTGCAAAGTTGTTCCTGTTCCATCACTGTTAAGAGTACATCACATTGCTGCTCTACAAAACTTTCCTGAAATCCTTTTGAAAGGGCTGTATATTCAGGGTTCTACTATCCCATTCTATTTAAGTGGGATTTTAATAGCTTCTTGTTGATCTGTTACCATGTGCTTGACTGTCATTTCAACATTGTAAATCCCAAGACTGAAGCTCTGCTTTGAGCTTTGCCACAGGCTATCTGTGCATCCTGTAAATGCATCCTGTGTCTTGGTTTTGCTGCTCATAAAAAGAGGATGCCTACCTAGTGGTAATTTATGAACATTAGGCATGATAACATCTTAAAGTTCTGGGCATTTCCTGCTGGACTTTAATGGTCAGCTTTTTGAAAATGAGACCCTTGACAGCCAAGAGAGAGTTAGACAGATAGGTAGATATTTGTGTATGTGTGTGTGAAGATACATATACAAGAAGAAATAGCTAGTGTGAGACATGAGCTGATATTTCAGAGTGTGCAGTCCCTTTGTTCTTTCTTCCCACAAAGAAATGTTTCTCTCCTGAGAGAGAAAATTGTAGTTTGAATCTCATCTTTTTTTGATAGAAGAATTCCAGCTGAGTGGCATAAAATCCACTGTATAAGTAATAAACAATGGCACTTCTGGAGACTTTGAAATGAAACCATGTGGTGTTGCCTGAGAATAGTTGAATGTTTTTGTCTTCTACCAGTTCCTGTAATCTTCTGTCCTTCTTACTGAACGAAACACAAATTCTGCAGTAAAATTCAGCCAGATTCTCTCAGATGCATTGAAATAGTGTTCAGTGTTGAAGACAACTAAGTGCCAGCGACCAGGCTGTAGTGAGCTGATTGGAGCACCGTGATTCTCGGCTTCTTGCCTGGCACCAGTAGATGAGATGACTGTTTTATTTAGGGATAGACGAAAACAACTTTTTCCTTCCTTGTATGGAGGAGTAATACAATCACCTGTGCCAGGTCTCTGCCCACTTAGCAATTTCTTCCAGATGGAAGGCCATCCTCTCCCATCATGCTTTCCAGGTAGCGTGAAGACACCAAGTAAAAATAACCAATGGAAAAAAGTACTGAGTCTCTCAACGCTCATTCCTATTCCATGAAACATTCAGTAAAATTACAGTGCTTTCATAGTCAGATACTAAAGCACTCTTTGCAGTGACCTGGATGGGTGATTTCTTGCGTGTGTAAGCAGCACACAGTTGTGTTCCTGTGGATGCAGAGTGTTTTGACTAATTCGCTTTCTTTCCTTCAGTTTGTGTCCCTGTTAATGCTCTCAGCCAGCAGCAGTTTTTTGTTCAGGATTTAGCGCAGAACAGGTCTGGTACAAATGTTGGCCATGCTATACATGAGTGCAAACTTTATTAAGAACTCCCTTGTGTGCCTGTGTGAGTCCAGAGAAGCTGAGTCTCCTTGGTCACATGCCCTAGCAGTGCTTGTCATAAGTTTATATTTTACACAGGCGTGCCTCAAAACTTTGTTTCTCCCAGCACAAAAAATTTTGTAACACTCTCTTCTTGCTTTCACTGAACACCTAGACTTCTGTAGGTTCATCTATTCCTGTCAAAACATCTTTTCACTGCTTGCTATAAATGCCTTAGGACAAATTGTTAGTAAAGACACGTTTTTCTCAAATTAAGCTCATCTGTGGACTGGAACACAAGCTAGCTGCAAGTGCTGCTGTGTAGTAGCAAGGTAATAAAAGAACAACAAACAAAAGTGGGATTTGATTCACCCTGACCTAAATTGTCTGCCTTGTATGCAGGGCAATGAATCTGAGCGTGGGAGCTTAGATGTGCAGTGATGGTGACTCCAGTGCAAGTCAGTCGTGTCCAGCACACTCTGTAGGTAAAAGGATGTAAATAATGACTTTAGGGTGAGATGCAGCCCTGTTTTGACGCTGCTGGCTGTGTTGACTATTTCTGTTGGCCTTCATGGAAATACAGACAACTAAAGCCTGTCCTTACCTATACAGGAGGCAGCTGAAATCCAGGTGTGCTGAAAGTCACTGTTGCTGGCAGCTGCCAAAATCTCCAAAGATTTCAGTGGAACTAGGATTTCTGGCCACCATTTGCAGGGCTTACAATTAGACCTGCACTCTTGGGAAGCAGAAAACTTAGGATCAACTGGTTCTAGTTCAGTGTTTGTGTGGTATAAACAGCCAGTAAGGTATATTGTCAACGTACAAAGTAAAAAAAAATGCTTGGTCAAAATATGATTGCATTTAGTTACATCTAGGCAGTGTTGTTGGGTGGTGTCTGTATGCCACTTCAGTGCTCCCATTGCAATATATTGGAGATTTAGATGGCTGGGACTGTATAACTATAGTATAACTGTATAAATATAACTACCAGACTATGCAATTTACAAAGAATGTGTCTACATGCAATAAAACTGTTAAATAGTGTAGATTTTGTATCTTCTATTTTGTAAGGACAAAAATTTGCAGGCTGCTGAAGTCATGGGACTTGTTCCAATCACTACAGAATTTTGGACCAACCTTGAAGCTTTGTGCTCAGAGTAAACATTTTATACGCTGCTTATGTAGAAACATGCTGATTCTGTGATCCCTTCCTCACAGTGAGGATGTGGTGGCACTTATCTCACTGCATTTCCCGAAAGGTTGAATGCTAGTATCTAGTTACAGAGCTGAGCCATATGTTTTCCCACCAATTTCATCCAAATGTTTCTGATTTGTTTTATTGCTATTAGGTGACATTCCAAATATCAGTGTTAACTGTTTCCTTCCGTGGCTTAGCACCATGAGAATGTTATAACTCATTCCCTAGTCAAAATGTCTAGCATGCAGCAATTCATGCAGCAAACATGAATTTTTAATCAAGCATTTTCCTGTGGAAGTACTTCTCTCTCAAAGGGGAGGAATATTTGAATGCTATTGTCACCCTGTACAACTTCATTTCAGCTGTGAAGCACTTAAGATATTAAAAGTGGAGGTTTGTATTAGTGTTCTGGGTGTGTTTTCTCATTTGATCAGCAAGTTGAGTTCATGGTGAAGGTAGTAGGCGTGGGTAGTTACGAGCCTGTTGTGGAAAAACTCCTAAAAAACAGCTGTTCTCATGTTCTCTGTTGCAATGAAAGATTAGAGACAGTTGATATTAACCTTTATTCATGCTTTATAAAAGAATGATTTCAGTACTTAGCTCAATTCATCAAGAGATTATGACCATCATCTTGGGCTTGAAATCCCCAGGAGAATGGAGTGACTAGGCACAATAAATGCTGGTGTGTTATATGTAACTTCTAACCACATAAGAAATTATTATTTTTAAAAATAATTTTGAAGTAGACTTGTAAAAATAATTGTGTTTATTAACACTTATTTGAACAGCAGAAATCCAAGTCAACCAGAGGAAGATTTGATGTTTTACTGTTTTTTAGTTGCGTTGCAGCATATACAGGTATAAAACCGGAGCCTCAGTTTTTGAGAGACTTAGGAAACTTTTGTGGACCCTTTTGACAAAATTGCCTCACTAGATAACTCTGTAAAGATTCACACCTGCCAGATAAACAGTGTGAAACTTGATGTTATATTCCAACCATGTATCTTTATCCAGCTTCATAGAGAAGCAACATTTTGTCTCTCTGTGTACCCTGAGTGCATTTTGTGTGTTTTGTGTTCTTGTGATTGTATATTATATGTTTGCTGTGACTATGAGTGAGTAATTGGATTCAGAATACTGCAGATTTAAATAAAGACATGTCTAATTTGTGTGTTTTGGTAGTTCCCAGTCCTATGTCTTTCACATTCGTAGAATCAGAAATTATTCTCAGGATGCAGTCCCTAGAAGAAAATTATGGCTTGTTTTGTTACAACTGTAACCAACAACATAATTGTGTTTGGTGCTGTTAGACTGCTATATCCTAGCAAAATCCTGGAATTCTCCAGCTCCTCCACTGAAATTCACTGAGTGAGCAAAGTTCTGACTTTAAAGAGCGCCTTGTATGAGTGAGAACCTCCCTGGGGCTGGATGCATGCTGGTGACTGTCATTTGTCAGTGCACAGTGACACCATTTCTTACACGGGCAACTTGCACAGCAGTTGTGCATGGAGAATGTCACTGGTAGAGAAGCTGTAGCAGTGAAGCTGTCATTTTTAAGAATTTTTAATGTGACTGGATTCAAATTAGAGAAGTGCTAGTGTAAGTTCCTGTTTCCCAGCCTTACATGACTAGCCTTCCTGGAGGAAATGGGAGTAGCTCCGTGATTCATTCAGCTGGACTGGCAGTATAGAGAAGTAGTTCTTCGTGAGTAAATCCCAACTGAATTTTTCAGCTATCCATGAGTATAACTCTTGTTACCACAGTTCAAATTGTGAAATATGAAAGCTGTTCTAGATCCAGATTTTGAAATGTTATGATTCTAGCTTATTTTGGTTCTAGAATTGTGATTTAGGATTCAGGTTAATCTGTATTTGATGTACCATATCTGAAAACAAAACAGATCCAATTTGTGTATTTGCTTGAGTTCTCAAACTTGCAAGAATTTGTAAGAAGTGGACTGCATTTCAAATTTTTTTTTAAATTAAATAATGTTTAAGCATTTTATGCCTATTAGGATCAGGAAACAATAAAACAAAAAATAGTCAGAATGTCAAACATGCCTATTTTTTATTTTTCAGATGGAATTTGGAAAAGTTTTAAATTTTTGACATTGGAAAAATATTAAGCTTGATTTCTTTTTATTTGTTTATATTCTTCTTTTGTATTTGGTTGTGTCTTATGATTTGTCTGACTGTTGAAGTCATCTCAAAGTGTCTGTGTTGATGAATATGACTACAGAGAAGGTGTTCAAAGAGAAAATTGTCAAAAATGTGGTGGAAAATCCTCATTCTGTAATTTGCATGAAGAAGCGCAGAATTTGCATATAAATAGTTCTCATTCATTTTATAAGATTAGTTTCAGCTATATTCTTAAAACTCTGCTAGGAGAAAAGAGAGACGTGGCATCTGAAAATAACCAAAATACTGTAATTTTCAGGAGGGGCTTTGGCCCTGAAAGTAAAGAGGAACGCACACAAAGTTAGGAGCAGTTAAGTGTTTTATGGAAATCATACAGAAGTATGTACAACCATTTCCGGCATGTGAAAACTGATCTGGAAGTTCAAAGTTTGCATTTCAATAATGTGGTGGTTGTGAGAGAGGTTGTGATGACTCTCAAAACCACTTCAAAACACTAAAGCATCTAGCTAATCCTGTGCTCCTGACTCTGGCAGCTAGCTGGAAGGAAAGGATTCAAACCCAAATTATCTACACAAGATGTAGTTTAATACTTTAGATAAGGGAGAAGGAAAAGGAAGTTCCTGGGTGGCCGGGATATTGTTCTTCCCAGTGGTGCCCTCTACATTGCACTCTATTTAATTTTTAAAGCACTTGACCTTGGGGATTTCTGTACTTCGTAAACAGGATTCAGCAGATGTTTAAGTGAAAACTGTAGAAGAAATGATGAGCTGGAGTGTATTCTACAGCTGTTTCATGTATGGTGTTCAGAAGGTATTAAAAGGATTGGAAACCGTCTCTGAGTTTACGTGCCCCAAGTCAGAGTATGAAAAGCTGACAGCCACAGCAAACCACTGCAGTTATGAGCTGCTCGTAGACAGAGATAAAGCACAGCCTGCCCCTGCTTTCCTGTGCAGATTCACAGAAGAAGGGACAGGCCTCCAGAGAAGCTTATTAGTATAAACTACTCTTGGCCCAGAAATAGTTGGAAAAAAATATGATTGTCTCTAGTGAAAGTAGCTTTTTCCTCTTAAATGAGAAGTCGTAGACAAAGTAATAATGCGAAAAAACAGTGAGTATTTCCTGAGTGCAGAAAATTAGACTATAATGTGGCAGAATTGGGAAAGATACATTTGGAAAAGAAACAAATTCATAATTAGCGGTTAATATTTTAAGCACACCACTGCAAGTTTGTTAACCAGCTTACCAAAAAGGGGCAGCAAATGGCTGTCAGATGGGCGACATTATATTAAAATTATGTATCTGAAATATGCGGAATAAAAAAATGTTAGCAACTATTTGCACGCATAGCAGGAGACGCTTTGAAGGATAACAGTAAGCTAAGCCCCACTCCATGACTTTCAATAGGAAATGTTTCACAGTCTGTGTGAGATTTACTTCTTTCCATTTGGTAGCTGATTACTGATTTTTTTTTTTTTTTGACCAGTAAGGAATTTTGCATATTAATACAAGGCCGTGTTCAATGAAATAGGTGATTTTTGTGTCATAGCACGGCTGCTTCTGGTGCTGTTCTGTACTGTGTTCTCTCTGTCCCAGGATACAGTCACTGTGAGCCCAGCCAGGCAGTGGCTGAAATCTAGTGCAGAGCTCCTGTGGATTCCTTTGCTGCTGTTCTGCATTTATTCTGCTGGTGTTACTGTTTAGGGACACCTCAGCTGTGAAATGAGCCTGTCATTCATTAATGGATGCAAACTGTTCTAATCTGAAGTAATCTTAAGGAAAAAAGATCTGAAAAAGCCACAGGGAAATTTAGTAGCGTGATGCTAGTTTTACTCAGAGGAAGGAATTCACGTGAGAAACTGGGATGACTTTTTTTGTTTGTATGTGTTCCAAGAATGCCATTTTATAGAGCTCAAATGGCAAATCCCTGTTTTACTCCTTTTCCTCATCTCTCAACCCGAAACGAGCTGTACCTTAAATTGATGTAGTTTTTATCCAATAGCATAGGCTCTGCTTATGGCCTGGTGGGATACCACAGTGTCTGACCACAGCCGAACATGTGGGATGTGTTTGAAGGGAAGTTATGGAAGAAGTCTTTGGTTAAAGAAAGTTGCACAACCAGAATCAGTTTGTCATTTATTAATTTCTAAGCTTCTAATCATGGAAGCTCAAGGTTGTAGGTACATAATGTGTGCATGGGTTTTTCTGCCAGATCCTCTTTAACTTAACTGATGAAGTAGAAAAGAGTTGATTTCTTCATTGGTTGCAGTGTTTCTTCTGACTCCTCCTTTCATGTCCTCATCTGACTCACACTTTCAGCATTTTGTCCTTCTCTGGAATATTGCTCCCAGCTTTGACTGCTCTGTTCATATGGGTTCTGAGGAATGGTTTAAGTGGAGACTGTGGAAAGACAACTGGGACAAAGCTGGCAGAAGCATTTTGTGATACTCAGAAGAGCCCTGGGGGGAGGGTTGCAATGAAAAGTTAGAGGAAAAACATTTTGAATTTATGGAGGAATACACTGGTGGTCACTGCTACTCTCAGCGGTGTCTGATGAGTTGTACCTTCACGTGCCACAACATTTTATCCCTCTGCTCATACATGAAAGCCCCTGCTCTGTGGCTTCTTATTATGACTGTATTGAGTGGAGGCAGCTTTAAAACCTAGACAGAAACATTTGTTCGTTTGATGTTTAAAGCAGAAAATGAATCATAGCTGTAAGTGTTTGATTTTCATTATAAAACCCCCCAAAACCTATTTTAATTTTAACTTTAATCTAAACAGCAGCTTGGGTTACGGATTGTTTGAAACGCTTTCTGTTTTCGCAGATACCGAACGAGTTTCAGACCTCGGTACACAGTTGCCTATAAGACAGTGACAGAGCTGGAATGGAGATGTTGTCCTGGCTACAAAGGGGAGGACTGCAGGGAAGGACCAGCAGAAAAGCCAAACACTGCTCGTCGTCCCACAACACCAGCAAAAGCTGTTGTGAAGAAAGGCACAGGTAGCTTTTTGTCTGAGTTTTGGTATGCACAATCATGTCTGGTTTCTTGTTTTGTCTTCTAAGGATAAGAATCATTATGGTTTCTATTAAACTCCACTACTGGCAAGTACAAAAGCCGTATGAAAGACTCTGTGTGGTGGGAAAATAATTGCCAGGCAATAGCAGTCTTGATATGGAGAATTTCCTGAAGAATAAAAGAGGAATGGGCTGTAGAACACTGGCTGGAAACGCCAGCTGGCTACTCATGGTTCCAGAAAATCTTTGTGTTAAGACTGTGGGTTTTGTAAGAATTTACAGGGGGTTTTTTTTGTGGTTTCTGCAATGCTCAGGAAAAAAAAATAAAAAGAAGAACTATTATTAAAACAAAAGAAAAACCCAGGTACTAATTTTAATAATATATAAGGGTTCCTAGCAGTTTCACAATGTTTTGTTCACGATTGTGAAGATTTTACAGATTCATGTTAGACTACCTGCCTTAATAATTAGGAGTAAGGGAATAAGTAAGGATAAGCCTCAACTTCTCAAAAAATATATTAAAGAATGAATGATGTTTGTTTGTGTAAGATACTGTCATCTGAAAGGGCAAGAAGGAATGCTGTTACTGCCATATTATGCCTTTTCTCCATTAAGAAAAAATGATAAACAGATGTTTCCTTCTGAAGGACTTTTTCCAACATAATTGGAGATTAGTGTCACATATAGCACTTAGTCAGATTTCCACATGTGTTTTCTGTGTAATGGAGTGTATTGAATACATGGTTTCAGACTAGTCCCATAGATTATATACCTGCTTTAAAAACAAGCTTTTAAAATACTTTGTTAGCCGACCTAAAATATTAATTCCAAAAGATGATAATAAAACATCATGGTATCTGTATCCTTCTCCTCTCTTCTAGACAAAATTAAAAATTACTTTGACTTTTCCTGCAGTTTATCCTTTCTTGACCTCTGATAATGTTTGGTTTTTATTTTGTGGTTCTGGTTTTTCTGCAATTGTTTCATATTTTGCTTGAAACTGAACATCCAGATTTGTACATGGCTCTGTAAATGAGGTGCTACTAATGACAAGATTCAGATTCGTTAATTGATTTCTCATAGATAAAAAGTAGATTGCAGCTAAGTCTTCTCTTTCTGATTTTCATTCAGTGAGGATAAGTTATTTTAATCTAACAGTTTTGAATGTGTAAAGCTTATGCTTTTATACATGTTTTTATTGCCTACTTAAATATATGTCAAATAATTAGGTGTTTGTGAAATGTGGTAAGTGGAGTATCTTGCAGATATCTCATGTCATATATGGGATGTATACTTGGACCCCAGTTCAGTAGAATACTGAAGCACAAACCCCCTTCAGGCACATAAATGTCTGGCACCGAAGTTTTCAGTGGGAATTCACGGGCAAATTACTGTTATAGGAGATGCGGTGGTTCTAAGGTGATTGGGCTGTGATGTGTATGGATCTATAACGGTCTGTTACATATGCTGTGTGTAGCTCAGATCCATTGCTGCACAAGAGGGGTGATTCTGCTTGCCAGTTTATGTATGGCCACTGTATCTTGGCAGGAATTGGTCACTGTGCTAAAACTTTTAGTTCTGAGGGTTTTGATAACGTATTCATTATAAATTACTGAAAATAAGGACAGAAAAGGCAACAAGCATTAGGCAGATTAAATCACTATTTCGTTGTAAAGAAAAGTGAAGTTAACTGCAGCTGATTAAAACAGATACCACTGGGAATATTTACATCCACATTTTGTTATTTCTGGGAAACAGATGCAGAACCAACAGAAGCGCCGGAGCCTCCACCATATGAGAAGAGAATGCAGTTTCTTGAGGACGAATTGTTTAGACTTACACGGTCTGTGATTGAACTTCAGTCCTCAGTGGCAGGTGTGAATGAAAACCTGAAGCTGACTGTACAAGAAGATGCTAGCAAGATGTTGGTCACTTGGCTGAACAACCTTTACGACCGCCCAGAGCCTGACAGTGCAGTTGGTGGTGAAACAGACACTATTCAGCTGCCAGGACTCCTCAACAATAAAGATCAAAAAGACCCTTTTATCGATTTTGAGATGGAAGATATAAAATCTGAGCTAGCTGAGGTCAAAGAAGCTTTGAAGATGAGGAATGATGAGCTGGAGGAACTGAATGGAAAAGTAAAAGGCTATGAAGGACAGCTAAAACAACTGCAGGAGGCAGCACGAGGACCTACAATAACAATGCCCAGTGACAATATGTATCAAGACTATATCGACTCAAAATTTGAGTCCCTCAGGCAAGAAATAATGGAAGGATTTGAAAAGAAAATGGCAGATCTGAAGAACTCCTGTGATTACAAACTGGAGGATATTCAGCAGCAGTATGATGACAATGAGAATAACTGTGTAGGGATAATGGATGTTATAAGAGGAAAAGAGAATGACTTGAGGAAAGAAATAAATACTCTCCGGACTCAGATTCCATCAAATGACTCCAGTTGTTGCAAGAAGGGTGAGGGAAATGACTTTGACCAACAGATGAAAGATTTAGATAAGAAGATTGACAGAATTATGGAAGCACAGAGGATCTTGAATGTCAGAATAGATAACGAAATAATTCGATTGTCAACTCCAGATCTAGAAGATGTGTTTGGTGAGAGGCTGGAGGAGCTGGATGCGAGGATGAATATTACGGAACGAAATGCTGAAGAACACTGTTTTTACGTTGAGGAGACTCTCCGCGGTGCTATCGCTGCTGAGGTGGATGAACTGAGAGACTTGTTTGACCAAAAGCTGCGGGCACTGGAGGTTAGGCTAGGCGGCACTATTTTAGAGATTGCCAACACCACGGACCCAGATGGAATGTTTGTTAATCCTGGGCCCATCTTGCCCAGCGATGCAGGATTAGCAAATGAGCAGTTTACAGCAGAGGTGAATTTCCTGAAGGACAAACTGCTGTCGCTTGAACAGCTCTGTGGGCAGAAATGTCAGTCTGCACCTCAAGGTACGGAGGACCTTCAGAAACAGCTGGAGAATTGTAACGACAAATACAATCACTTGCTTTTGAAAACAGAGAATAATTCTGTTCTCCTGCAGTCTCTAAATAGCTCTCTTAATGAGAAACTCAACTTAATTAAGGGTAACCAACGTGACATGCAGAAAATGCAGAGAGATGTACGTGTATTCCGATACAATCTAAATGCCATTGATAAAGATATGAAAAATCTTCAAGACGGCCTGAGTAGCTGCAGGGAGCAGCTTCTGGGTGTCAATTCGACATGCAGAAAAACACAGCGAGGTGTCTTCCGAAAAATTGATCAAATGCAGAGGACATTTGCAAATCAAACTGCTCATTCCAATGAGAACTGCTGTGGTGAAGTGAAAGACAGACTAGAACAATTGAATGACCATATCCTGAATGATCTTAGCAAGTGCAAAGAAAAGACCCAAGGTGTCCAGGAGGGTGTTTCAGATGTTGAGAGCAGAGTCTCACATGTTGAAAAAGTCTGTGGCAAACTGGACTCTGTTTCAGACAACTTGCAGAATATAAAAGACGGTCTGAATAAGCATGTGAGCAGCTTGTGGAACTGCATCCGTGAAATGAATGGAACTATAGCATCTCATTCCACTGATATTTCTGGCCTCAAAAACTCTGTCCAGCAGTTTCATAGTCAGGTTTCCAAAATCACCACAGACATTGAAGGCATGCTGAAATCTCAGTCTGACACAAGTAAGTTTCTTGCTTTATTTTTTTTTACTTTTGTTTGTTTGTTTGTTTGTTTGTTTTTCAATTGGCTTTCCTTTCTGAAACTCTTAGAAAAGAACTAAACAAGAGAGGAAAAACTTAATATTACACAATTTCCACTTTGTTTTCACAGTGACTCTAATTTTGGCTCTTTGCTCCGGAACACCACAGAGTACTTTGAGTGCTTTTAAAAGTATCCTCAAAAAAAAAAAAAAAAAAAAAGTCTTACATGTTTTTATGTTTGCTTTGAGCTAGAATAAGGAGAGTGGGAAAAAGTAGTGTTTTTGAATAGTGATTTTAAAGTGAGTTTTAAATAATAATTGTCTGTATTATTCCAGTTCATTTGATTTCTTTTTTTGTTTTGTTTTGTTTTATTTTGTTGTTGAAGATTATTCTCTATTCCTTGGGGAAAATTGAAAAGTAGATAGAGAAAAGTGAAGTCAAATGAATTCAAATTTATGATAAGAAATATTTCCTGTAAGTTGTGTTCTTAGCATGAGTTAACGATTGTAATTCAGCACCAACTCTTTGATCTAGAAGTTTCACAAACAAGCTCTGGCATATCTTGGCATGGCAATATAAGACTTCTGCTTCATAGCTCTCCAGAAGCTTGCATTCCCACAAGGTCATTGGCAGTAGTTGCACATTCCAGCTGGCAGTGCTTTAACACCTCAGCCAGTTCTGTTAGTAGTCCAACATGTTGGTGCAAACCTACCTCCACAGGTGGTTTAAAGTTTGCATTAGAGCAGCTGAGAAGCCAGGGCACATTCCCTTTGGCTCAGAATGCTGGGAAATGGTAACCTCAGCATGCTGGTGAGCCTTGAAGGTTTAGAGACCTTGTCCAATGCCACTCAGTTCCCTCTGCAGTTCTTGCTCTGAATTTCAGCAATGGGTTGTTTTTCTGAGAGCTGAAGTTTACAGAAGGAAGCTGAGTTCCTGTTTTCCTGTTTCTGTTAGCATGATGCAAAATCATAGTAATTGGAGACTGTTTTGAAACTGCACTCCCCAGTTGGTTGCTTCTGGTTTTAATTTGGTGCACGTATGAGATAAATAAGAGGCCAATTTCTGTGACTGGCCTAAAATTAGAAGAGATGCTGAGGGAAGAGCCTGTGGGCTGTTGCAGCTGATGGTGGTTGGAGAGATCAGATGCAAGACTGTTGAGTGTTCTTTCTTGAACGGGCAAGTTGTGCCTCATGAAGGGTCTGAAATTAATTTCTGTAGGGAAGAATATCCTCCTCAGCCTGAGGCAGAGACTTGAAAACCTGTGATAGATGTGTTTCTTTTGTTTAATTGTTTGAAACCAAACGTATAGCAGTACTTGACACAAAAATCCTTCTGAGGTGAGAAGCTTTTGTGTGAAATTAAAAAAAAAAAGTTTTTCTTCCTTTAAAGGAGGAAATGGAGTGAAGAGGGACTGTAAATTTCACATAATTCTTTTACTGCAATTTTGACTTAAATTCAACGAGGTTAGGACCTTTATCCCTTGATCTTGCAAAAGGACACCCAGTCTCCATTAAAATGAAACATGATGTATCTGTGTAATCCTGTTTCTCATCCGTCTTGCCCAAAATTACCTAGCACTAGGGACCAACACTGGAGAAAGGTCCAAGATACACACAAGTAGTAATCTTTCTTCTGCTGTTTGAAGCAGGTGTTGAAGCAACCTCATGGGTTGCATTTATCAGCCCTTGTATTAAAGCATTAAAAAGCCTCAGCACACCTGGGTTTCCACAAAATAATACCTTTTCAGGGCAGACTGATCCATCCACCACTGGATGTTGAAAGCCTGTGGAAGGATGCTGCTGCTGGGTCTGGGGTGCAGGAACTCTGAGCATCCCTTGCTGCTCTGGGGTGCCTCTGGCCGCTGCAGGATTTGTGAAGCATACACTGCGGTTCCCGAATGTTTCCAATTACAATAACGCTGTCTGGCACAGCAGCCTAAGTAAGTTTTGATGGCTGGAGTTGCAGAAAAATTTTGGCAGAAGAGCCTTTTTTGGAAGTGATTTTGGGAACCCTGTTACGTGAGTTGGGGTATGGCTTTAACTATTTTTACATCTGTGATCTGCAGCATTGTCTCCCATACCAACGTTATTTGACAGGAAGACTTGGACTTGGATCAGTGGAGAGCTTCTTGTGCACAATTTGCCAGTGCATCGTAGCATTCAAATGAAGTCATTTGACTTCAGAGGGGCCGAAACAGAAACAAGTTGTTACTAATAAAGTTGTTGAGGGCAGTAAGGCAAGGATGTGTTGCAAGAAATAAAACATAAAATCTTACCAAGCAGTGTAAAGCCCAGCAAAGTCAAGTGACCCTCATCTTAAAAATATGGCTGCATTTTCTTCCATATTTTTTATTAAGGGGTTTCAAATGCCTCAATCCAAACTAACAAGCCAACTTAGTGAATGACTGTGTATCAGATACGAACCCAGAGACCAGAAATGTATTTTATTTGTTGTAGTTCCTGGCGAAGGTAGTGAAATGTCCTACAGCACACAAGGGAGTGGTGACAGCAGGCAGTGGTCTGCTCAAAGCATTTAGGGAACCATGCACGATATGCTCTCCAAGGTAAAACTATCCAGCAGCTTTCCATTCACATTAAATGGTGCCTGCCCCCAGCTCCACATCTCATAGTCTAAAGTTGTTCTCATTGCACTCTGTTCCTCTCTGCGGGTATGTTTGCTCTTCACATGGCATGAATCTGAAAGACATGTTAAAGTTGGTGGTCTCTTTTAACTTACTGCCTATTCATATATATGCATGATTCATAGATCCATGAAGTTTTCCAGGAATCAAAAGTGTGGTCTTGCAGCCAGATACCATGCTGGGAGTGCAGTTTGCTTTGGTTACGGTTATTTGACCTGACCTGTCATTCCTATGGTAGTTGTCTGTGTAGCAGGGTTTTGAAACCAACAGTAAAATGTTGTATGATGAAGTTGTGGCCTAAGAAACCAAATGTGTGCTCTGCATTACAGCATCGATAAAATGCAGCATAAAATTTTAATGTTGTAGTGTGAATAGTCATATAGTCAGTTCCTCTGGGCTCCCTGTGAGCTTGTGCACAACGCTGCTTTCTAACGGAATTGTAAAATCCCCTTGGGTGTCTATAGCAAAATTCAAGTGAGGTCTTTCTGGCTTCTTGTGAGAGCAGTCACAGATTCCTTTACTTGCTAGTTATCTTTATGCACTTTGTTTCTGTGTGTTTTGGGGGCTGAGGAGAGCATGAGAAGATGCTGGTATGTGATGTGGTAACCACATTGTCACTCACAACAGTGATGACAAGCAGAGCAGCAAGGATGCTGCTGCTGAGAACAGTGTTACTGTTCCTGGCTGCATAATGATCTCAGCTCTATTCTTTGCCTTCCCAGACAGAAGGGAAGATGATGGGAAGACTTTGTTCATGGCCTGCTCAGCAAAGTTAAAGCAGATCTCTACTCACACATATCTGATTGCTTCCACTTGAAGTTAAGCTTTAGGCAAGGGATTCTGGATTTAGTGTTATGGAGATGGGACAGTTCTGAATACTGCAGTATTGATGTTGCATGCAAGGAAGCAGTTTGCTCAGGATATGGGATTTCAGCAGTTGATTGTCATTTAAAGGTCTAGAAAAGCAACCAGAGAAAGGTATTAATTTTTCCAGTGTTATTTCAAATAATCTTCTTAATAAAGCTTAGCATAATTGACTCAAGAAATGACAAGTACGTGCATCCCAAGTTAAAGTGTTTTGTCAATTTGTTTTTTCAGTGAGGTTAATCTGAAGATTTTAGTTGAAGATCTAAATCAATGCCTCTGTGGACAGAAGTTGTCTCACTAAGTTAACAATTCTGTTAAACAATTCACTTTGATACTTAAACGCTTTTTTTGAAAGTTTTTATACGATTTTTTTAATCTTAGGGTTTTTATGAAAATAATCTGTATAAAGTGACCATTTCAGTCTTTAGGCCTCTGCCCTGCGGACTGAGTGAGCTTCTGCCCAGCTTTGTTGTGTGTTGCTTGTATGAGTTTCAATTCTCCTGACAGTTAAAAGTCAGCTGGCAAAGCTCAGGGAGGTTTTTTTCTAGCAGCCATATCTAGCAAATGAATGCAGGTGGTGTGAGACTATGACTTCAGACAGCCTCCCAGTACTCTGGAAGGCTTATGTGGGCTTTTAAGGCTTTTATGAGACTGAAAACAAGAAATGAGACTCACAAGAGTGAAGTACAGGTGTCGAGTAGTCACAAAACAGCACATGGGTTGCCAGTGACACTGTCTGGACCCCAGCCATGCGTTTGGGACAATACCTGCACAACTTTGTTGTAAGCTCTTCCCCAAAGGCGCAGAGTAAGGCTCTCCTGGAGTCCCCAGACACACAGCAGAGCCAGGGGAAGCCTCACACCACATCTGCCTCTCGGCACAGCCAGCTGGCTTATCCCTAGCCACTGGTGAATTTGCCTTGGCTGATTTTGGACTGTACTGAAGTGAAGTGCTTCATTCTGAACACCCCTCAGAGAGGTGGTCTCCACTGTGGACCATGGCAAGTATGTCTGGTGTGTGACGAGTTGTGTCAGATAAATTTGCAACGGGATGTTTGCCCATTTCCGCAGAAACTCATATCCATCCCTGCACCTAAAGACATATTTTGGTCTCAAAATGCAACCAAAGCAACCTATGCTGAAGTTTAATTTAGCATGAAAGTCTATTTATTCTGCGTAAGAGCTGTCATTGCATCTGCTAAAATACACACATTTGTAAATTTCTGTTCTTAGTGTAGATGTAGTTCAGCTTTACTCTTGAGAGGACATTGCATCCTTAGGTGTCATCTAGGACTTCATTTTCATGAATAAACCAGAATTCCTATAAAGGGCTTAGAACTTGACCAGATGCACAAATGTAACCATGTCAGTGCTGTTGAAACCTGATGTCATATGCGCTGGCTGCCCTAGTGGAAAAGTTTTTTAATGGTATCTCTTCTATTTAAACTATGAAGAATTTTCTGATAGATTATATCCTGGGCTTCTGCCTTCATTGTCAGAAGATATTAGTAATGGAAGTACTTGGAAATTTAAGTCCATTGCTTTTAAAAGTAAGGGAAAAAAACCTCTTAAGTCATGTTCATTTAAAAAACCTTTTAAGTCATGTTCTTAAGTCATGTTTTTTGCTGTGGATAATTTTCTTTATGGCCGTGCTGAAGGGCCAGCCTTGTGCTAGGAGTTATGTGAGTACAGAGTCAAAAGCAAGCGTGGTGGGTGTGAGGGGTTGAGGAGAACTAAGTGAAAGCAGAGAGAGAGAGCACGCTCTGGAATGAAGGTACCAGTGGGAATAAATGTGATACTCAGCCTGCTTGGTGCAGAAAGGCCAAGCTGGTCTAGAGATTGAATGAACGTTCATGGGTTATTTGACTGCTGCTTGTCTTGTCTCCAGGCTGTCTTCATTCCTTTCCCTATGTCACACAGGCTGTAAAGAGTGGAGTCTGTAGTACTTCAGGAGCGGAACGGCGTTTAGCCAGTGCAGTCCTGGGTCTGAGGGAACAGGTGGCCTCCAACTGAGTCCTGTTTTATTTTGAAGTCTTTATTATGCAAAACTATGCAATCTTATGTTCTATTCTAGGCAAATAATTTTGTATTTTTCCTCGTCTTTCATCATGTCAAAGGGCGACCAGAAGTACCACAGCAGCCATTGCCACCAAGGCCACCTGTGCAGCCCCAGCCTGGCATATCCCTGCTGCCATCAAGGCCCAGGATACAACCCCCACGGCAGAGGGTCCCTCTCCTGCCACCACAGCTGAGACCTCCTCCACGCCCAGCTCTGCCAGGGTCAGCAGTTGTGCCGCTTCTGCCTGGAACAACCGGCATCATCTTGGAGACAGGGGAGGCAGGGCCTCCTGGCACGGTTTTAATGTCTGGGAGAGGGCGTCTTAGAAGTGCGGATGGTCAGGCTGGCCAAAGTACCATGCCCATCGCTGAAGGCTATGCTGGAGCACCAGGTGAGAGAGCCAAACTGGTAGTGAATCATTCCTGACTAAGTGCAATGGATATGTCAGGTCTTGCTGGAGAGGTGACACTGAGATCTGTTGTGCTTTACCAGCCCCCTTTTGGCCTTTCATGGACACCCACTGCAGCTGTTGCTGTTGGGTTTGGGATTACAGCAGAGTTGATTTGTGAATGGGCCTCTGCAGCCTCCAGCTGGCTGCAGAAGTAGGGGAAACACATTCAGTGCCAGTTTCGTTGCCTCTCCAAGGCTGCACAAGGCGTGAGGTCAACAGAGATGATGTAAAATCCCTGGTAACTATAGCAGTCTTTGCCACTAGGGAAACTTAAACTATTTTTTTCTTTCCGTAATGCTTGCATTGGATTTAGTACATTGGAATAATAACTTGGTTCTCTTTGCCATGACCACCCCGGTTTAACAATAATTGAACATTTCATAGGAGACACTAATTAGTAGCTATTTTGGTAGGTTGCTGTTCAGTAACCAGGGATGCTTTTTAGAGGACTGCAGTGATATTTGGTCATAATGCACTCTGCTATGTACTGAGTCACACATACCACTTTTCCTTTGTAGGATATCCAAAGTCATCTCCTTCTACCACGGATTCGCAAGGTAAGGCAGTTGTTTCCTAGAAATTCCTCACTCAGGTACTTAACATTTATTTCAGTCTCTGGAAGGTAATGGCTGAGAGAAAAAAATGTGTTGATTTTTAGTATTTAAGTTTAGCATTGAGGAAAATCTGACCAATTTTTGCTATACCTAAGCATTAAAACGTAATCTGTATCTTTTGAAAATATGGAGGTGGGAAGAGGAGTTAGGTTTTGAAAAATAATTTTGGGTTCTTGCTACATAATTCACTGTGTGTTTTTTAAATACAGAGAGTTTGTATTTTCTAGCTAATGTCAGTATGGACCTTTCTATTTGCCTTCTAAATGAGAAAATAAATAGATATTTATGATGATTTTATTATTTCTGTAATAAAATATGAATAAGGCCAAGACTAAGACCTTGAAGAACTGCTGGTGTCTTAGCCTAGTGCATGAGGTTGTTCTCCTCTTGGGAGAGTTTCTGGCTTTTTTGTAATCACCAGGGCTTGTGTTCCTGACTTCAGTGAAAGCAGAAGTGGTGCCACTGACAGCCACTGATTAAAACAATTCAAAATGTAGTTTTCTTGGTTTGCTGGGGCTTTTAAAAATTTTTTTATAATTGTTAATATCACAATTTATTTATGAATTTGTATGATGAACAGGTATAAAACTTATGTAGGACATGCTAGTTGGCCTAGATAAATACATTGATTGGGTGCTGCCAGCCCTGCAACCTCATACTCAAGATATTATCAAACCCTGGGGAATAGTATCCTCAATCAAAGTAAATATTTCCACACCCTCTTCAAAAAGAGCTATTTCATCTAAATTTGTTTTAGGAAATATGGGCAATAGATGGAAATAAAACTTTAGAGCTTTATCAAATCCAAAATCCTACCCCCCCAGGACTTAGTTTGATGGTCATAACAAAATCACAAATACACTTTGTGAAGACTGGTCTGGGGACTGACAAAAAAAGAATTGTAAAGAGTTCACACTCTAATTCTGATATTTATACCTTCTAATTAAAATTCCATCATAGCCTTAAAGCAATCTTTCTGCATTTGAGGACTGTCGTGGTAAGAACAGGCAGCAATAGATGAGGTTTCTGGAAGAGGATAAGAAGTGAAGAAACACTGATTTATCTTGATGCCAGCAAAGCCAATATAGATGTCTAGATTTCTGTGATAAATGGATTTCCTGGGGGGTTTCTTCCCATTGCAATTTATAGATAGCAGTATTTTAATCAGTTTATGCTAAAACTGTGTGAAACAGTAGGTGGCTGTTAGAAGCGTTGAAAAGGCAGGATGAAGCAGGAGTGTGCCTGTCTGCTGCTTGGTGGAACGTGTTGGTGGAACAGTTACCACCCTGGGATTCAGAGGGAGGAGGGCTTCACCAAGGAGTTCATTTTCCTGATCCATGCCCCTGAATACCTATCTAAATACAAGATATACCTGCTGATCTGTCCTTAAAGTTCCCACAGTGTGCCTTGCAAACCTCAGTGGCAGATAGTCAGAAAACAGAGATAGGGATGGTACAAAAAGCTGTTAAGGCTTCTGTGGAGTTGGAGCATTTACATCCGCTGTCCCTAATCTGGACTGGCTGGATTGATGGGCCAGGGACAGTTAGATGAGGTTCAACATGACCAAGTACCAGGTCTTCCACTTCGGCCACAATAACCTGCTGCAGTGCTGCAGGCTGGGGGCAGAGTGGCTGGAAAGCTGCCCAGAGGAAAAGGACCTTGGGGTGCTGGTCAACAGTGCTGAACATGAGCCAGCTGTGCCCAGGTGGCCAAGGAGGCCAATGGCACCCTGGCCTCTATCACAAATAGTGTGGCCAGCAGGAGTAGGGAAGTGATTCTTCCCCTGTTATTTAGCAGTGGTGAGGCCACACCTCGAGTGCCGTGTCCGGTTCAGGGCCCCTCAATTCAGGAAGGACATTGAGGTGCTGGAGTGTGTCCAGGGAAGGGCAGTGAAACTGGTGAAGGGTCTGGAGCACGAGTCCTATGAGGAGCGGCTGAGGAGACTGGGGTTGTTTAGCCTGGAGAAAAGGAGGCTCAGGGGTGACCTTATCACTTTACAACTGCCTGAAAGGAGGGTGTAGCCAGCTGGGGGTCGGCCTCTTCTCCCAGGCAACAAGTGACAGGACAAGAGGACATTGCCTTAAGCTGCGCCAGGGGAGGTTTAGGCTTGACATGAGGAAGAATTTCTTCACAGAAGGGGGTGATTAGACACTGGAATGGGCCTCCCAGGGAGGTGGTGGAGCCACCATCCCTGGAGGTGTTTAAGGAATGACTCGACGTGGCACTCAGTGCCCTGGTCTAGTTGACAGGGTGGTGTTCGGTCACAGGTTGGCCTGGATGGTCTCAGGTCTTTTCCAGTCTAATTGAGTCTGTGATTCTGTGATTCTAATTGTCAGTGTCTGATGAAGAGAGCATTCTGGGACAGAATTCAGCAGTTAACAGTGCTGTGGAAATTAACAGCTGGGGAAGGGAAGATTTTTGGCTTATTGAAGGAGGAACTTAGTACGTAAATAAAGCATCAAGGAATCCTTACTGTCTAATTAGTTCAGGACAACCGTTTATGATGTCTTTGGCAGTCTTCACCCAGTACATTTTGTGGTACTCAAATTCAAATTTGAAAGATGATCAGACCTTCTTGTACTATAATTCCTAATACAAGAAGTTTGTACTATTAAAATGGCCTTCTGAGTACTCTTTCATTTCTGTTTCTGAATAGCTTCTGTTACATAAAAGGACCGTTCAGGAAGAAGTCGAGGGCTCCAATTCTGTCTCCTGGGACTAAAGTAGCCCACTTTCATGCTTTTCTTGAGTGCTGAGGCATGATTTGCATATTTTCAGTACCAGAGCATTTCTTGATTTTTTTCAGATTCCTTAGATATGTGCATGCATCCCACAATGTAAAGCTGTAGGTAAAGATCTTTGAGGACTTACAAGTGTTAGAGTACAAGATAACAGTATTACATAGTAGCTCATACAGGCAAGGAGTTTACAACAAAGGTGAATTAAGTGTCAGGACCCAAGTGCATCCACTTAATCCTTTTTAATACACCAAGAGTTGGATATTTGTATAAGGAGCAGTAGGTAAGTGCTGAAGCAAATCTTCCCTTGCTGCAGTGTGAAAGGATGGAGTTGTAAGAGCAGAGATGTTACTAACAGACTCAGGAGAAAAGTATGTGTGCCTTCATAACACATCGAGTTATCATCCACGTCAGAATCACAGTGACTTAGCAGAGCAGCTTCACTGAGCACTGGGTCATGGAAATCAGCATGGTGCTGTGCTGTATGGCCAACCCATAGGCAGGAGGAATGTTTCTGAAAATGAGATGTTAAGGTCAAATTGGAGAGTTTAAAAAAAAAAAAAAGGCAGGGAGGTGATAAATTGCTGGTATTTTTGTCCCATTTGCTCTAACTGAAATTACACTCTTTGCCCTCATTTAGACTTAGGAGTATTGACCATTTGTCAGAGGAAATCTGACAAATCCTCCTTACTCCTGCTCTATCCAAAGGAATTGTAAGTGCCTCCTGACAAATGAATTATGTACTTACAGTCTCTGTTCTGTGTCGGTTCTTGAAGAATCCTCGTTCCAGTTGCTGAGCAGTTGTCAGCAGCACCATCACTCTGTTGTTTTTTCCTTCTTTCATCTTGATAGCAAATGCCTATGCTGTGTGCTGTTTTGTTTTGCTTAGTGATATTTTTTCTTTTCTTTCCTTCTGGCCCTTGGGCTCTGTGGGAGGCATGAACTGTGCTTGGAAGTCAAAAGAGAGGTGGAGAACCAGAAACACAACTAGCAGATGGGTGGAAGTAGCTGTAACCTAACAAGGGCCACCCATGCATCTTCTGTGGTTTTTTGACTCCCCAGAATGCATTACAGTAGTGTAGATTGCCAAGAACAGACATATCTGCTCCTGCGTACGTGTATGTGTAATATCTCAAGTGAAACCTTTTTGAATGCATCTGAGGCCAAAAGAGCTTCTTCCTCTCCCAAAAGGGGGAGTAAAACTGTGGTCGAATCTTTTGTGCAACTTTTTATCTGCCTAGCAGTTTCTTCATCAGAGCCGTGCCTGTGGTTCACAGTTTTAAAATACTTTTTTTTTTCTGGTGTTTATACTTCCGCAATACTGACTGCTTAAATGAAAGTAAGTGTCCAAGCCTGGACCTTCCTTCAAGAAGCTGAACTTTGATCTATGCATGAAGAAAAGTGTTTGCAAGAGGGGACACGTAAGAGAAGATGGTGCAACCCTCTGTAAAGTTCTGCAAAAGCATTGCTGAGCTGTTGGTAGGAATTGTGAAAACTTCAAACAGGCATAACTCCAGCTGGAAGCTGGGAAGAGGGGAAGAGAGCACAGACACACTGCATCTTTACTGTGCCTCCTTATATAGAGCCCTGAACTGATCTACAGGATATTTAGACAGGTTTAAGATTTCTCCTTTGAATAGATACATATGGTGTGCTAAACTATGCTGCAGATCTGAAGCAATTTCATCAGCATAGCAACAAATAGTTATTTCTAATAACTGTTCTAGCAATTAGTGAAGAAAAATCTTGAAGGAAGCCGTGGAGAGCCAGGGCAGGAGTCACTCCTTTATTCAGATGACACCAACCCAAACAGGACTGTAGCTGCTCCAAAGCTGGCAGTTTCTGGGCAGGCAACACGTGGTTTGTTCCATTTGTGCAGTGTGACTGCAGGGGATAGACACCTTTTGAGTGAGCCAACAAGCTGAGGTGTGTTTTCAGTTAATTTGACTCTCAAGGTAAGCTGAGAGTAGCTTTCTGTAAGTAGCATTGTGTTACGGTGGTGAAGCTTTACAGAAGCTGTTTAAGTAAGTAGACTTCCTGCAATTAGTTTTGGTCCTTTCACATAACCTCATTTTAGCTTACAGGAGCACCTGCAGGCGCACTGGCAGGTAGGAGTAATGAAAAAGGGCTTCTGTCTTATCTTCTGAGCGTGAGACCAAATGCTGAATAAGATTTCCAAAGATACGTGAGGCAGCTGGTTACCAGCCCCTGAGGGAAATCAGCGTAGTTATTTGCCAGTTCTGAAGTTACAGGCATGTCTTCCCCTTTGCCTTCTCCTCCCCCCCTGCCCCAGCTGAGTTATTCAGAAAAACAATGAATAGCAGTACATTTGTATATCCACGTTTTAGATTAAGTTATGTGACTTTTTAAACTTTCAAGCAATATCATTTGAATTAGATTGGATTTTAGGAAAAGGTTTTTCACCCAGAGGGTGGTCAGGCACTGCAATGGGCTCCCCAAGGAAGTGGTCACAGCACCAAACCTGACAGAGTTCAAGAAGTGTTTGGACAATGCCTTCAGGCACATGATGTGATTGTTGAGGTGTCTTGTGCAGGGCCAGGTGTTGGACTTAGATGATCCTTGTGGGTCCCTTTCAGTTTAGCATATTCCATGATTTGATGAATTTAGCATTTGTTGCTGATGAGCATCTCTGAGAGAGAGAGGCCAAACATTAATTTTAAGGAAGGCAGAAGGAGCAGGGTGAAGCAGCAGCTGTGGACGACTTCAGGGCATTTGTTGTTTAGCTACTTGCCCAGACAAAGCAGCAAGAGTTGACTACTTCTAGCACTGTTTTCTGCCTTAAGGAAAATGTTTAAAGGGAAGGTAACTAGAATGGGACTAGTAAGTGGTTGAGCACTGAACACTTGCCATTAAGTCAGTCTGTAAAAAGTAAAAATTTGTCTCAATTGTCCAAATTATATTTCATCCAGCCCAGTCTAACGCCAGTGTTTATCCAGTAACCAGATAGTCACTGTGAAATACCTAAGTGTCTGTTTGATCTGCTGAGAAAAGAAGAAAAAATTGTGAAGTGAAAAGTCCCCCAAAAGAGAAGTGCTGGAGGGGGACAAAAGGTTCTCTTTGCATTAATACTGAAGTGTTATATATTCTTATAGCCATTTTCACTATGCTTTGGCAGAGAAAGTGAGAGATCTAAGCTATGCACAGCTTCTCAACATGACAAGGAAAGCTGGCACGAGCTATTATCTTTAGCATTCCTGTGGCCACTGTGATAGTGATGGAGAGTGGAGATGTTAAAAGACAGCCTCTGTCCTGAAGAAGGTCTTTGGCAGAAGCATTGTTGAATTGAAAGGAGGTAGGATTTCCACTGCCAGCATTTACAAGCCATGTACTGTTTCCTTAGAAGGGAAAAAAACCCCCAAAAAATACCTGTGGCCAAGGCAGGAACTTTATGGTGCTCAGTAAATTTTATGGTGAGACATCTGGGGCCTGGGCCAGCAATATGTATTCTGCTAATTCTGGCATCCTGCAAGTGGCAGGACTAGTCCAAGTGGAGTATGTGCAGGAACAGAGACATTGGAATTATAAAGCATCATAGGGAAAAGGCTGTGTTGTCATCCTGATGTGACTCTGACTCGTGTTGTTACCCATTTCAGGACCTGCCTCTGCTGCTGTGCCCTCTCTGGTGTCATTTTCTGCTGGGCTCACACAGAAGCCTTTCTCCAGTGATGTCGGTGTGGTTCACTTCAACAAAGTGCTCGTGAATGACGGGGACTATTATAACCCCAATACAGGTAACAGCCAAAGAATGGAGCCACACACATGCTAGACAGGCAGTAGCATGGGTTACCAGTGTTCCATGTTACTCCAGGCCTTGCTGGCACACTGAACAAAGTAAGTCCATCTAAACCAGACCCTCCAGGGTAGAAGCTTCCTGTGGGTGTGGACAGGCAGGCGCTTTGTCACAGCTGGTTTTCCATGACTGCCCAGTGCTACTGAGGCCCAGCTCACCACTACATCTGCCCTGCCAGCACAGCTGCTTGTGCTCCTCACCCACCTGAGGCCAGCTGAGCCCAGGTAGCAGTGGTGAGGTTCCTGACTAATCCACTTCACCGTGGCTGGGTCACCTGGAGGAGAGGAGAAGAGGGAGGGAGGTTCTCATATTGCTTCCCCAAGGGCCCTGACTGGGGGCTGCCTCCTTCTCGAGCACTAAGGTGTTAGGTGTGCCTTCACCTTCACGATTTCAATCAGTTGGTCACCTGCCCAGGCTGACCTTGCTGCAGTTGCGCGTACGAAGCAGTGGGTGACCCATGTGGCTTTAAGTTTGTCATTGTGCTTAGAGCAGTCAGGTTGTCCCCATTTTGAGTACCTGTGGTAAGCCCAGTCTGTCTCTCTTCTACAGGCATTTTCACATCACCGTATGAAGGGCGCTACCTGATCACGGCTGTGCTGGCCCCGGAGAGGGATGAGTACGTAGAAGCAGTGCTGTCCGTCTCCAATGCCAGCGTGGCTCAGCTCCACACTGCTGGGTACAGAAGGGAACTGCTGGAGTATCACAAACCCTACTCAGGGAAACAGACCTGTGGTGGTCCTGGGACGTTCCACCTTGTTCTTCACCTCAAAGCAGGAGATGAAGTAAACGTCGTTGTAACGGGAGGCAAACTGGCCTACACAGACTCTGACGAAATGTACTCCACGTTTAGTGGAGTTCTCCTTTATCCTTCCATTTCTCATGTTTAGGTTTACCTTGAACAGGGGAGAAGGGTAAGATATTCAGAAGAAATTAAGTGTAATAAAATTCAAAGCTTTAATATATTCAGTTTATATATTTGATTTCAGTGATGGGTTTATAGTCTATACAGAAACCTTTTCCTTGTCCCTTGTTTCCAGAGGTAGCTACAAAAGTCACATTTCTGTAGCTAGATGAACTCCTTCCCAAGCCCTTGATTACCTGTACAACCAGAACAACTGTTTAAACAACAAGTATGTTCTCAATAGATACTTCTCCATTGTGCTCCTGCTATTCCCCACTAAATTGCCTTTGCAATATTTTCCCTAGTTTTTCAGATTGTCCCTAGTGTATCAAAGTTTACATCTTCGTTCAAGTTTACACTTGTGGTCAGCTATTTTCATGTTTTCAGTAAAGCAGAGCCAAGAAAGTGAAATCATAGTGGATATGGTTGATGACTTTTTATTCCTTGTATTATTTAATAATGTGCGTTGGCATAATCAATTTGTTCAGTGCAATTGTGAACAATGGTGGTGCAAAGCAAAATGATATTCATCTGCATCAGTTTTCTTTTTTTCTTGTAAGGGCCAAACACAGGGCTGGGAAACAAGGTGAGTGACTCATTCCAGTCAGGTGGAAGCAGCAGCACAGGGAGAAACCTGCCTCAGCTTTCCACTGGGCAGACGTGAGCTCAAGGTGCAGTTGCTACTACTGAAAGATTTAGAACAGTAATTGTCTATTTATGGAGTAAAAAAGATGATTGGTTATTCATGATGCTCTTGAGATTAAAGCTTGCTGCTGGAAATTAATAAAACAGGTCAGAAAAATCAGAATCATGTTTCCTTAGCTAGAAAAATGTTGATTTTGAAAAGTTTAAAAAAATTTGTAGAGTTTGTTTCTGGCACTCCAGCAGTACTTGCATTAGAAGGGAAGTTTTTGTCTTCGGTGCATTGTAGAAGACAAATCAGAGAAAAAATGGTTGATAAAGGAAAATAGTGTTATTAGTCAATATTGTCAAATGCACAAACCAGCCCTCTGCCAGAGTCGTGACAGCCTCCTGCATAGGTGCAGTGAGTGAGGTTTGTTTTAACACTCAGCATCTGTTTATATGCATAAAGCAGCTTTCTTAGCTTAAACAGATAAACACAATTTAGGCAACAGTATTTTATTTCTCACGCTAGCCGCTTCTCAGTGGAGGTAATAAAAACGATGCTTTGGCTCCTAGAAGTTGGCATTTTGATCACTTTCGTGGCTGAAAAGAAATCCAGCCACGTTTAACGGAGAGCAGGACTGTACATTAATTTTTCACATGTACATACATTTGTGACCTGTACATTCTTTATATCAACTGTTCTTTTCAATAGACTGTTCATGCCACATAGAGTTGTATTTATCATAGAGGTTGGTGTAGTGTTATTTTCCTTATTACAAATGCAGAACAGCTGTTTGTAGCCTCAGAACAATTTTTTTAGGTGAGGGAAGAACTCCGTGTGCTGTTAAAGCAGCAGAGTGTATTTAGCTGAAGCCCTTCCCATCTGAGGAGATCAGATGGAGACTTGTGCTTTTGTTACTTAGTTTTGGAACAGATATTCCCTAATAACTGTGTTTCCAGGCGATGAGATGGGGCCTTCCCACAACAAACTATCACATCCTGGAAGCTGAATTGCTTTTAAGAAAAGCAGGCAGAATAAACTTTCTGTCCACAGAGGGCCTCTGAGTCAGTCCTAGTGCAGCTAGGGTTGCACAGGGGGACTTGTGAGCACAGGAAGGAAACTGTGAGTGGAGTTCTAAAGCACCTGGTTTGGGAAGATCTCTTGGCACCTGATTTCCAAAATGACGGTGTTAGAGATAAGCAGAAGCTAGGGCTGGCTGTGTTCGTAGCAGGAAGGCTCTTTCTGTCAGAGCAGCTGTCAGTCAGTAGCTAAAGATGTGCAGTGAACTTGCACTCCTGATAGAAGGAGCCGCCTCCATCCCATTTCCCTGCATGTTTTCCTGGACCTGTGCATTTTCATGCAGTCAGCAACCGCACGCTTGTCCAAGGGGGGCTTAGCTTTCTTTTGTCCTTTCTGTCCCATGCCTTTCCAGGTCTCAGAATTATAGGGACAGACAGAAAGAGTTGTTTTCTGTGTTTTCAAAAGCCAAGCATATCATACGCTTTTTTTTTTGTTTTAAAAACATAATTTCTTGTTATGTACAAAAGCCAGAGAAGCACTTTTCCTTTCAGGATATTTTTCACTCTCCTCAAGAAAGCTGTGTTCTCTAAGAAGTTGGCTCCAGACTATGTGTGACTCAAGATTATTGTTGCCTGTTCTAAAAATGACTCATGGAAACAAGCAAAATGAGCCGAGTGCTTAGGGAGACCTAGCTGGCAAACACAACCTTTTTGTTCCACCTCCCTCCAAGTGAGAAACTTTTAAGAATCAGCAGTGCAGGTTTAGTGCTAAGAGCTGCAAAAGTTGTATCAATCATTTAATTATTACCTAACTGCTCTGGGAGATTTCTAAATCCAACCCACAAATCTTCACAAGCCCAGTTCTGCTAATGAGACAGGGCCATCTTCTACCAGCATTTCCCTTTAGACCCAGGATCTGCTGCTGCAGTGCTGGGATGGTTTAAGCCCTCATAATGCAGCATAACTGATATTTGTACACTGCTACAGAGCATTCCCTAAACTGTGTCACAGCAGGGCGCAATCCCAGCAGCTTATTTTGAGGACACCTTTAGACCTTTCAGGGATAGCTTCCCATTGATCTCTAGCAGCGTGGGTGGCTAAAGCTATGACCTTTTACAAGGAACCTCTGTCTAAGATTCCCGCCTTTGTTGAGGGGGATTTGACCCTTAATATGCACTTCCTTGGTAATTGCTGTAATCGGGGTAGGTGGCTCGGTTCCTCCTAATGAGGTTCTTTTCCTGGAGCCTACAAGGTGGAATATTCACCCAGCTGGGAAGACCACAGGGATGTATAGATATTTCCCATGAATAGGAAAGGGAGGATGGAACCAGAGTTGGTTTCTGCTCCAGTCAGTGCTTGGATAAAATATTAATAATGCAGCATCTGGAAGAAACTCAAGCACAAATGCATTCATAGGCCTGACAAGGGTTGGCTCCACACAGAACAGCCCAGCTTCAAAGGAAGGAGCAAGAGCCCTGCTCCACAATACCCTGAGCCTGCTGACAGAGCATTTACATCTTTGGTGAGAATTGGCAGGAAAACACGGAAATACCTGCACTGAAAGGAGCATTTCACACTGTGGGTTTATGATTTGACTGCCACATCCAGGAGCATCCACAAGCTCAAAGAGGAAGCATCTGTTAACTGAGAAAGCCTTAAAAAAAATCCAGTAGGTGGGAGCTCTAAGACAGGACTGCTGCCTGTTTCATAGACCACAGTGTTACCTTTTGGACCTGCTTTGCAAGTAGTTTAGTAAGGCATTATAGGAGAAGTGCAAGACTCTTAGACAATACAGTATCTGTTGGGCCAGGTGCTCTAATTTGACATCAAAACAGGAAGAAACCCAAACCCTACCCGGTGAAGCTGTACAGGCAGATGAGCGTCTGACAGCCCCTCAGCCAGGCACGAGGCACTGTGGTTCCCCAGGGACTGCAAATACCCAAACCAGATGAGTCCCCAGGGCAGCATCACTTGTGAGACAGGTGAATTCCCACAGGCAGGGCTTTAGCAGCAGAACACCTGAAGCCAAGCCAGCATGCTGACAGCCAGAGAGACTCGGCTCTGGCCAAACACGGCAAGTATATCCTAGAGCCCCAGTGTGACATGTAAATCAGTCATATCCCCAGGAAAGACTGCAGGAATGCCAATTTTCACTGCAAAAAGTTAAAAAAATTCTACCTCATTAATTTGCTATTAAGACCTCTGAGACAGCGAAGACATTTCTACTGCCCTCTTTGAGAACGCTCAAAGCAATGAGGATTTTCTGTGGTATTGTATCACATTTCCTTTCAGTGTACCCCAGGTCAGTTGCAGCAACTTCGTGCAGTGTCACTGAGACTCTGCGTTGGTTTGGTGAAGCCAACTGACCCAACAAGAGAAATTACAAATAGTCAACCAAGCTGTGGGTGGAAAGCGTAAGAAAGCAACTTGAAACAACATGCCCATCACCACCCCATGCAGCTTTAAAATGCGCTGGGAATGCAAAAGAAAGGGCGCCCCAGCTGCAACCGGGAGATTCAAATCAGGACTGAACTGTTTCCTGAGAATACAGCATGCATTTGGAAGTGATTGATTGCTGATTAGCTAAGTTGTTACATTACAGCCCAGTAGTGATTATGGATCTCTTTCACTACGACTAGACATGCATTTATGGTCTCAGCTTGGAGATGGGAGAAACATGCACTCCACTGAGACGTGCTCAGCAGGTACAGGTTGCTGGTTGCTTCTGGATAAAGGCAGAGTTCAAATCATCCAGCTACCAGGAATACCTGGGGCAGTCTCCTGTCATCACAAGACAGACTTGTGCTCCAGCCAACAAAACCTTTTTACAACGTACCCTGCAGACCTGAGATGCAGAACAGCAGTTCTGCCAATTCTTTGGGTATATGGGAGACTTCAAACACCACCTTGTAGCATATTACTGCAAAAGCAAGTTTTGGCATTTATTTTGCTGTCTCGACTGTGAAAAAAGGAACATTACTAAAATTTTTCAGCAAAAAGAACAGTATGCTTCAGGTGTGCATGTCTATACATATATTCATGCATATATATATATATAAATAATCTCAAATGGGGAGAGAGAGTAATATCCAGGAACAGAAAGAAAACTGTGTGACAGGAAACAACTGCAGATATGTCTAAATAAAGCCTACCTCTTGTGCAATGCCTCAATGCTCTTTTGCTTTCCAGGGAATACAGCAGCACTGTAAGCCAAAATTTTTGCTCTCTTCTCCACCGCCTTTAGAACTGCAGTTTCTGGCTTCTCAGTCAAGCTTGCATGTATATTTTAAATGTTTATTCAGTGTCAAGCACTGTTACATAGCCTTTGTAGTGCGTAGAAGTTCTGCCAACACAGTTCTTGTCCATCTTAGTTGCTCAGTCATTGCCCTGATTCCTGGCAAAGATAGTATTTTAGTTGCAAGGGATCTAAAACAATCACCTACTCCAAGTGCCTGACCAACTCGGGGCTGGACAAAAGCTAAAGCATGTCGTCAAGGGCATTGTCCAAATGCCTCTCAAACACTGACAGGCTTGGAGATCCTGAGATGGCCCCTCCACTCCCCCAGCATGGCAGTGGCAGAGCCCACAGGCTCGGGACCTGGCATCTGCAGGGCTGAGCCTGTCACTGCTGCAGGGCGTCTGTGCCTGCTCCACAAGCAGGCAGAGCAAGGGCTGTCCATGCCCGGGAGTGTGGAGCAGCTGCACAGACCACCCTGGGGCTGCATTCCCCCCTATCCATCCTGCTGGCATGTGGTATGTTTCCCAGTGACTGAGAGAGTGGGCAGCCAGCCATTCCCATGGCCCTGGCAGAACACCCTTCTTTGTGGGCTATCAAAGCAGCTTGAAGTTCAACAGCATGGGGAACCCAGGGTGGGTTCCAGGGAAAAGGAAGTGTCCAATGCCACACAGGGAGTGCACTTGGCTGCCTTACACACAATCCATAAACACTTTGGTTTGGGGATTTTTGGGGGTGGTTGGTTGGATATTTTATTGTTTGTTTGTTCATTTTTACCAATCACTGGCCTTTGCATTTGTCCTGGTTCTGGCTGGGACAGGGTTAAGTTTTGCAGCAGTGGTGGAGCAAGCACATGTGAATTGTACACTCTGCTGTTCATACTGCTGTTGTTACTGTTCCTTATTTCACTGTGGTTTCTAGTAAATTGTTCTTATCTCAACCTGTGATCTCTATCTCTGTGTGCCTCCAACTCTCATTTCCAGCCCTCTACAGGGGCAGGGAGGGAGACAGAGGAGGGGTGAGAAAGCTCAGGGGTCTGGGGTATTCCAGTGGGAACACAAAACTGGGGAATACCATTCCTAAACCATGACAGCATTGCAGAGCAGAGCTGCCCAAAGCTCCAATCCATCTACATCTCTCTCAAAGGCCTTGTCCCTCGAGAGTGAACAGCACCTCCCAATTTGGCATCATCAGCAAACTTGCAAATGGTGCATTTGGCTCCTGCAGCCAGACCACCGATAAATAAATTGAACAGAACCGGCCCTAGAATTGAGCCCTGAGGAGCACAGCTGGTCACCCATCACCAGCCACTAGCTGTGCCTTTCGCCACAACACCTTGAGCCCTGCCCTTCAGCCAGTTCCAGGCTGAGCAGTTCAGGCTGTTGCTTGTCACCACTAGAGCACGTACACAGGAAGTATCATCAGAGGTGGGGAACATAAGATTAGAGACCAGCAAGGCAGGAAGATGAATTAAAGAGAGAAGGCAAGGAAAGGCTGGCTAAAAAGACATGACCAGGAAGAAAACATGAGGTGCACCAGTGCTCGAGTCGGACAAAACACCAGCATGGGTTTGATTAATTTAAGGGAAGGGAAAGGAGGAAAAGCAGCAAGGGACTACTTAGGAAACACATTGCACAGAAGTGGCTACCCCTGCCAGGCAGAAAACCCTGACAAACCCCTGCTGTGCCCAACAGTGAAACCTGCAAAGCTCTGAATGCACACAGCACGTGGGATATCTGCCCAGAAACCCCTTCTCAGCTGACTCCCTGCTCAGCTCACCACTATGAGAGCTCAGCTGGCCTTGAGTGGGAACATACATTACTTCACACCAAAACAGTGCAGGGCTGCAGGCCCTCGGAGCAACAACTGCGTGACATAACTCCAGGCAGTGTCCTGCACAGAGGGAAGTGCCTGCTCCTGGAAACTGTGGTTCTGTTCTTTACACATCTAAGCCAGTTGCTCCAAGGCAGAAAAATCCATCCACCAAGAACAAGACCACCCTAGTAGGAGTGCATTAGGGTAAGATGGACACAGGAGAAACAATGCCAGCTCAGATGTTTTTGCAACACATCCAAACATTTGGCATCCATAGGACACATCACCCTTCTCTTGCTTGCACTGGCATAGTCACTGCAGCACCAAGGAAGCAGTGAGAGCCAGGTGTGAAAGATGGGCAGTGAGGAAAGTGTGATGTGAGGAGTGAGTGCAGTGTGTGAGCAGAGTCATGAGGGAAACCTGGCAGGAACACAGGAGGTGATAAAGTACCACCAGTGACACCACAGGACCAAAAGGCACAGCATCACTGACCTTTTCATGCAGATCTGTCACAATGTCACTGAACAGTCAGGTTTTCTATGGAGGTTGCTAGTTGGTTGCATTTACCAAGAGCAGCAAGAGACCAGGAAAATCAATTTCTACTGAAAGCCTAAGGCCCCTTTTCCAAGACAGCCTCACAATATTTGCCTCAAACCACTCAAAAGCTGCTGTGGAAGACAATACTCTTTGCCTTGAAAGGGAAAAGTTAACTTTGATGGAAATAGGATAAAACTACAAATTAGGGCAGATTTACAAGAGCTCAAACTGCAGTGACAACAGTTTCTTCAAGGCAGCTTGTACATTCTCAGGTCGTGCCTCTGTTACCTGATGTTTTATATTACCAAGTGCATGTTTGCTTTTCATTACAGTTGTAACCCAGTATTGGTACTGGCACACAAGTTAATCTTGATGACAGCAATTTTTTATCAGCTGTATAAATACTCTGAAAAAAAGTAAATCAAGCGTGAAAGAAAGCAAATATACTGTAGTCCTTAGAAGACCAACTTGAATTCCATGTTAAACATAAATACAATAGCCCCGCATTTACTCCATCAACAATACAATAAAGGTATTACCAAACGCAAAGTAAAGAGAAATTTCACTTTAAGTCTGTTTTTATTGTGATAACATTGTTCCGAACACCAATAAACATTGCACTGAAGTGTGGGTTGCTGTACCCAAGACAATCCAGTCTTAACAAAAACCACTGTATTGGTATGATCACAGATTTGACATTTTAAACACACTACCTTATCAGTGATTGGGTTGCTTAACAATCACGTATTCCACATCTTCAAGATAAAAATGAAACAAATGACTGAGGAGAGTTTTCCCACCCTCAAAATAAACCAACATTTTAACTTTCATCTGGAAGTAATTAACACTGTAAAAAAAGTTCCAATCAATTCCATTCTATTTAGCAAATTTTAACTCCGGAAACTAAAATTTCTTCAGGCAAAAGTGACACTTTAAAGGCATCTCAAATTCACTATCTCTCTGTGATGTTTCATTAGGAATTTGCATTACAGTCATTTAAACAACTCATTCATATTGACAGCATTTTCTAGAAGACTTGTATGAAATATTAACATGAAATCTCATCTCTTTTGCTTGTACCATGAACAGATTCAGAGTTTGTTATGGAACTTCTGAAGCAGAGTTGACACAAGTGTTAAAACTTTTCCAGTTGAAAAGAAAAAAAAAGGGCTTTGGAAGGCATATAGTGATGACAGAAAGTTAATGAGACATGGGCCAAGACTGCACATGCACTTGTATACTGTTGGGAATGAAAGCCCAATCTTTCGAAGTACAAACATGCTTGGTACAGTAAATAATAATAAAAAAATTAATCCAGAAATGCATACCCTTTAAACTGCTGATCTTTAAATCATTATAGAAATGGGTAATGTCCAAGTCACTAAGAAGTACTGAATTGCAATGTTCCTTATTTACTCCCAGACAGGTGTCATTGACTCAGCCTTTGAGGGGTCTGCATCTTCAACAACACAGTCTTAACAGGGGGGTGCGTGTGCCCACAGCCAGGCACACTTAGAAGTTCCTCTTTCACAGAAAGAATGATGTAGCTTGCGCTAATTTTACATCAGTATAGCACAACTTGTTCTCAAACATTAGTTTCAGGCCACTTCTCTCCACTAAGGTAGCAAAGGACAGGCTAATGCATAATTCTTATTTACCCCACTCCACATTAATATTGCGGCACAAGCCCACAGTTTGATAGCAACGAGATGTCTGCTCTAGAGTCAGTAAAGTGCCCAGCAGCCCCAAGAACACAGGTACGCAACGACAGGCCCCATATTCTGTCCCTAAACAGGGTTAACAAACAATCTGAAAAGCTTCAAATACAAGCCAGATTTAGAAAAACCAAGCCCCCTGCCCTACACATATCAGAAAGACTCAACAACATTTACAATATATCAAAAAAAAATCAAACTGTATCTGTTACAGAGAAAAAAATTAATTTTTTAAATTAAGCAAACTTTTGGACACTCCTACAACGCAAAATGACATGTTAGCAGAATGAGGAGGTCTCTACACAACTCACACAACCCCCATTTTCATACCACATGAAAGTACATGTATTTGGAGACACACCCGATACCATTTATCCATGCTTCTCATTTACTCAAGTCTCCACCTTGAAACCCACAGCTTATCTTTATGACAGTCTAAAAAGATGAAGGGAGTTGAAGAAAAAAAAAAACAAAACTAGTGTAAAAAAAGTATTAACCAAAAAAGACATAGCCAAACCTTGGTAACAATCTGTCCCACTTGGGAACTCATCATAGTTTCATGAAGTGCTTTTATCTTTAGAAAAGCTGTGTAATACCAGGGCTACCAAGAGTAGACTTAAGCACAGTAAAGAAAATTTTGACATCCACAAAAGGACTGTTTTAGGAAAAGTTGCTTCACTCCCTTTATGCAAAATAGAATCTTTAGATAGAATATTTAATCTTGTAATTAAAATACTTTATTATGTTGGATTCTTATTTATTAATTTTTAAGTATTTAAGTGACTTAAAAGCTCAAATCACATTGATATTCAAAGCACTTGGTGATCATGAAAATTTTAGTTTCTAATGAAATCTATGGAATAAAAGGTAAGGAAAGGGGAAAAAAAATACATGGAATGATGTTTGCAAGCTTTTCACATTAAAAAAAATGCAAGAAAAAAGCAACAAAATATCCTTTGAGTTGAATCCTGTGAAATCCACCTAAACACTGAGTAGATTGGTGACCGAGAACCACAGAAAGTATTGTTCTCACAGTACAAAAATGAAGATGCCTTCCAATTCAATGACATGCACAACACACCATGACAGGTAAGTATCTTTTTTTTATCCCACTCTCCTTCTCCTGTTCTGAAAGAGATTCCACATTGATTTTGCTTGCCTCCACTCTTCATCCAGTGTTTTATAAATACAGGAATACAATAGAATTTTATAGTGGGGGGGGGGAAAATTCATTTATATAGTGATTTAAAAGTGCTTCCCCCCGAGCAGTTCACCAATCGTCCAGAGTTAGCTGGTGTTACATCCGAACTGTGGGTTAAAACTCTCAGCCTGACAACGGAGAAAAAAGCACTCCTAGAGGGACGTTAAATCCTCTAAATGTCCTCTTTCGCAGCCAGTAAAACCGAGTGAGCTCCCTCCTGCATGCAGCACAGCGAGCTGAAGCAGAAGGGGCTGCCCCAGCTGTTCCCAGAGCAGCAGCCCTGTGCAGGACCGCAGCAGACAGCCATACAAATGCCTTCCAGAGAGCACTCGCTCTCCCCTGCTCCCACTGGGAGCTGTGTACAGGGAAGAACTTGCCCCAGAGTCCGTGGAAATTCTGGATGTCGCCCCTGGAAGGATCTTTAATACATGGCCCCAGGAACTCACTTAAAGAGTGAGTGACAGGAAAGGCTTTGCACAGAAAGCCCAGGACTGGTGTTTAAATGATGTTTAAATAACATGTTTAAATACGAAAGGAAAAGTTAAGCCCTCCGGGCTGGTGAAATGATACATTCTTACCATAGTTTTGACCAAAAGAAGTTAAATGTACTAATTCAACTTTAAAAGCAGCCATCTTTGCCTTCAAGTACTTTTGGAGAAAGAACAATTAGCTGCTTTTATAACTGATAAACACCAGAATTGGAATGTAATTTGTTCACAGGCTCTGACTGGAACCTGAGGAATGACCAGCACGATGTTTGTGAATTACCCAAAACTTGAAAAAAAAAAAAAAAAGGAAAAGAAAAGAATAAGGTTTTATTCTGCTCTGCAGCATTTAAGCATTCTCACAGCTGGAAGCTCACTACTGAGTTGCATTTTCTTCCAGCTACTGAAAACCTGCAATACAGAACTCTGGAAAGACCTGCAGTAGACAATTAAAAAATTAAATACATAATTTTTTTAGTATTACAATTCCCTGAATATAATCTGTACATACATTTTACTGGCCTACACAGCATACACACACACACACACATTATCTCTGTGCTGAAAAAGGAAATCAAAATGCCAGTTCCCCAACTCTTACAGAAATGTTCCAAGAAGTTTCTTGACGAAAATTTAACATGACACAGCACAGCCTGAAAACAACAAAAGCCATACAAGTGTCTGAAGACAACTTTCATTTTAACAAGCTCATGAAATAGTTTAAGCATTGTGTGTAAAAAAAAAAAAGTAATAAGCAGAGTTAGTTTGAGCGTGATTTGTACAAGCCCAGTCTTGTACATGTAACAAAAGGCATATTTACATTTAAAGAGGAATTTTATGTCTTCAGAATCTGTCAGGCTAGTAAGGTCTATACATTTTCTGTATTCTAGCTGAGAAAGAGCACAGTGGTCTTAAGCTCTGGCTCCTTTTAAAAATGGCCCAATTGCCCATCTGAACATTAAACCACGTTTTTCATTAATACATCTGACATTCTATTTGGCAGTTTCCATACACTTTTTGGCTTCATTTTAGAAAATATACTTAAGACAACTTAAAAAAGAATAATCTATGTTTACAGTAAGGTCTGTATTGATGAAAATGCAAAGTCATACTTTACCTCAGCATTTAGTTGCCCTGAAGCACTTGGGTACCATGACCATCAATGACAGGCCAATCTCAAGTGCCTTAGAACAGGTATATAATAACAAGCAATAAACAAACACAAAAATCCACACACCCTCCCACAAAAAATAGACAGTAGCTTTGCATTTTCTTTGTTTTAAACCAATGAAATTAAAGTGATTTCTTTAGTAAGACTTACGGTACCAATATATAAATTAGCATCCTCATTAAGAAAGTTCTTCACATTTAAACTGAAGTTGAGTAGCTGAATATGAAATTCCATCTCCTGGTGAGAAGTACTTTTCAGGCCAAGTCATCCATGTTAAGTTCAGGAAGAGGCTCTCTCCAGTAGCAAAAAGAGCTGAATTCTGGGCACGGAAATGCAGAACTCTGTTCTTTATTAATCAATGGGAACACATATTCCACAAGCTCACTTAGTCTGTAATACCTGTATTAAAGAAGAAGAAAGACCATGATTTAACAGTCTAGTTACTGTTCCGCTGTAGCCAAAAGCAGCTTTAGAAGTCTACACAAGAACGTTCTAGTCAAATAAAGCCCCATGACTGCAGAAGCAATTTTCAACTTTATTTTGCCAGTTTTCATTTTGAAAAGTTTCAGTCAAGTATCCAAAGCTGTTAAGTCCCCAGCAAGTACGGTTTTGCACACGTCATATATAACAGGGGATGATGGTCATAAATGCAATTATTTTATAATCTTATTCCTAAACACCTTCTTTAGCTGAAAAAAAAAAAATGGTCTTACGAAGATTTGTTTCCCTTAGTCTGTTCTTGGATCAGTTCACCCTTTGGATTCACAGTAAATATTCTGCAGTCTGGAACTCCCACTTGCATGTAGGCATATACATCCTGCGAAGAGCACCAACACAAGTACATGCTTCAACATTTCCTCATTGAATGTGATCTTACAAGCAATTTATGGAAGGAAAGACAAAAGCTGACCCAAAAAGGCTACAGTAAAACTGCCCCTTATAAAAAAGTCACTGAACGACAGTAAAAAAAAAAAAACCACCCCCAAAACATACAGACACACACTGTAACAAAATATTCCCCCTGCCCCCAAACACTTAATTCCTGTTGCCAAGCCTGGGACCACAAACGTGCACAAAGTCTATACCACACAACACCACTCCTTGTGACAATATTCTTCTTACAATACTCCTCTTTCTGTCACTCAATTACAGAAGCATTGAGCTGCAGAGAAAATACAGCAACGTACGATAGGAAAAGGGATTCAAGACCATGAAGCACTGAATTAATGCCCTTAGGTCATAAAGCAGCTAAAAATTCTTAAAAGGAATTTGGAAAGGTGGCACATATTTAATAAAACTCTGAGAATACTAATGCATCTTTGTAACCTTTCTCATATAAGCAGTTATAGCAACTTTTATTTAAGATATCTGCATGTAGCTTTTCCCAATCAAACCCATAAAAGCAGCAGTGTCCCGTTTCCATATTCAAATTTTCATAAAAAGAAGAGCCTGTTTGTTTTGCTTCTCAAGCACACGCATCTTAACCTTTCAGTTAGAAAGGGGCACTTACATTGGGCCTGTTTCCAAAAGCAGCATAGAAAGGCTGTTTACTGGGAGCAAACAAATTCTTGATATCATTCAAACATTCGATTTTGAACTTTTCAGGCTTCTTTTCTATTACTTCCCTAAAATAAAATTTCAACAGTCAAATTCTAAATCATGATTTGAAGAAGATATTGTCCTTCCCCCATTTATCTGATATTTATATTCTCATTGCTTCCTGTTGCTAGCACTGGTAGTCATAGACAGTGCTAAGCAGCTCTCCAAGAACAATACAAGAAACAATCATTCCCTCTTTTCCAACACCCATAGTAAAAAAAACCAGGTGAATACTGAGCATAGGCTACGTATAAATGGGATGGAGTTCCCAGCTGTGAATGCAGTTGTGAACTGCTTCTTTGTAGCTGACTATCTGAATCAGAAGGTCCAATCGAGTACACACAAGCTTGTTACAACTCCTTGTCTCTGACAAGAGTAAGGCCCATGACATTAATGGTGTTGCTGTCATTGCTATCTGTGACAAAAAACAAACAAAAGCCCCCAACAAACCCTAAACAAACAAAACCCCCTTCACAAGCAAACAAACAAAAAACCCCCAAAAACTTTCCATCATTAGCTCCTCCGTTCAAGACCAGGTAGACTATGGCTGGTCCAAAAGATCAACTGAGTTGAACCATACCTACACTCCATCCTGTTTTTTAAGCAGCTGTACATGGAGCACTCCCAACTCCACAACATCATTTCACATGACAGTCTATCGTCCCCAGCCTTTTTTTAACTCTTCTCTCTACCATGTGTAGTAGCACTGCATTGCAACCCTTGCAGGTATACTTGAAAAGACAAAAGTGTACTAATATAAACAGAACCTAATAGTCATCAGTCATGGACTAGATGAATAAAGAGAAGGGAAAACAAGTTCCTCTTGGACTGATATGTTGTGTTTTGTAGCCACTTCCAACATGCCCACAGGAACAGAAGTACACAGGTGAAATTCAGAAAAAAACAGAGTTTTTAAATGATCACTAGAGGGACATCAAGTCTCAGAAGCAAATATAGTCCAGAGTGGAACATTTCATTACAGCTGTAATGCCAAATATTTTTAATCTACTCTTTCTCTGAAATGGGGAGGGAACTGATACAAGAAATCCCACATGCTTACCTATGAAAGGCAGAAAACAAACTGCTGGGGGACAACATGAGAGGGCCCCTGGGGAGAATTGTTCCTTTGTCATTCACCCAGTGCAGGTATCCTCTGGTAATATCTGCCATCCCAATGGCACGGGCAGAACAGTACAGGAACTTGTAGCCATTTCTAGAAAAAAAATTACCAACTTAGTTCATATTCCTGCTCAGGCTTCTTTGCAAACGTAAGTACACGATTACAGCAATGTCCAGAGGCACCAGTTTAGGTACTGAATTGCTGCAGAGCTCTGCACACACACGAGGAAAAGACTTTTCTATTGTTAAAAGAATCTGCAAGGCATGTAGCAGTTTAAATACACAATCAAAACTGAGAAACAGGAAGTGCAAACAGAATAGGGATGGTAATATTCAGATGACACAATTAGATGGACTACACTGTTTAAATAAGTGCCATAGTGGTTTTATTCAGCTTCTTTCAGCCCAGCTGTAGGATGACAGCAATTATTTAAATTATCTGCATCACAAAATAATGGGTGCCAGATCTCCCGTCTTTTTCAGGTTGTTGGCAGAATTTGCAGTGCAGAGTGAAGGACGGAAAACAACAAGCATTCATTAAGCCCCTAAATTCTTCCTGCAGACTTTGTATGTTCATCTGCTAAACAGATTTGTATACAGTTACTGTATGCACAAAAGGCTTGAGTGTTTATGTGCATTTTCAAAGACTTGATTGAATTTGGCAAATAATTCCAAAACTGCTCTTCTATTATGCATTGAATAAACAAAAAAACCCACCCCAAGCCACCCAAACAAAACAAAAACATGCATGTTATCTCCCATGAATCACAAGGGGCCACATGAAGACCAACAATATAGAACCCAAAATATTTTTGTGGAAAGACTACTAAAAAACAAAGATAGAAGTTGATTATTTGAAGTTAATCCTGAAGTTTCTAACAGTTGATCGTCCTCAGTAAGCAAGTATTATTTCTGGAATCACTGTGTTTTTGAAAAAAGCTTGCTAGACAAAGGACCAAATCTGAAAGGTGAGGAAGTACGTAGGTTTATTCTGCCCTAAGTTATTTGACATAAATATTATAGGGCTATGTACCTCTTAGAGGAACAGTACGTTTATAAGGGTGTGGTTTACAACACTTTTGAACAAAGCAAACACCTCACTGTAGCTGCGAGGAGGAGGGCACATGGGCTGCCTCTGCAGGTCCTTGCAGATCATAAGGTGAACACATTCATTTGACTAATCCAGAGAAGGGAAGGGGAAACTGCTGATTCGCTGAATTACTTTTCCATTGTTCTACTGTGCTACATTGGCTTATGTCAGAAATGCAACAAAATGACAGAAAGCTTGACCCTGGTCACCAGACTAACCTTTGTGCCAGTAACAAGTTATTCCAGAATATAAAATCTAACCTATGGAGCATTCACCTGGCTTTGGGAGCAAACACATTAAACCAGAAGACATTAATACATTGGAAGGACTCTATTTAGGTTTTAAATTTATGCCACACCATGTTTCTGAAAGGCTTTGTGACCAACTTGAGTTGGTGGAAAACACACATGCATGTTTGAGAAATTACTTCTATTATGGTTCTCTTTTGTATTCATGAAAATATTACACACAGTTTTTAAAAGCTAAAACACAGAACAAAATGTCTGAGAAGGGAACTAGTAAAAGTGGTGGCTTGCATTCCTGTAAAAGTATACATCTGTGGAGAGAACTTAGTTTCATTTGTTTATGAGAGAAGTAGCTCACTTGCAGCATTTCAACCAATACCTTTTAATAAACTGAGTAATTTTTAACAACTATCCAACTACCTGTACATTAATTCCCATATTCCAGAAAATACTAATTGTTTCATAGGTTGCATACTCACTCATTTATGGAATGATAGAGCTTTGCAATGCCCTGATGAGTCCAGTCCTTGCCAAACTGAGGGAGGATATGTCCCAGAGCATCAGACCTAAAAGGAGAATCAAAGGTACCTGACACATGGTATGTGAGTTTTGTTAAAGACAATCACTAATGAACATACAGTTTATAAAGAGTATTTATATAAAGATTTGTGTAGAACGTCCTAACTATTTAAAAAGAGAATTAATAACTGGTCCAGACAGAGCAATTAAGTGAGATCATACAAGACAAGTTAGTTTCCAAGTTAACCTATGGGTGCTAACCCTGGAGACGTCTAATGAGGGAACAATCACATGGAAAATGTTATCATCTTGGCATTATTCTTTTAAGACATTTTCTAGTCTGCTTTAAAGGCAAGTACAAATTAAAATCAAAGCATGATTGTTAATGAACATCCTTTAATAGTTGTCTTAAATAAAGTTTCTTTACCTTGTTTTGAAAAGCAGGATAGGATCAATAAAGCAAGATTAAAAAAAAAAAACAACAAAGAAAAGAAAGAAAATCCCCTAAGATACTTACTTGGTTATTGTTCCATCAATGTCTGATATTATGATTTTATCATTCCAGTTCCAGAGGTATATTGTTCCTGCACAACGGCAAGTCCCTTGATACTGGGTTGTAATACTAAATACAACATCATTAGGGCCATCTCTGAGCTTCAACTTTGCCTGTAGAATAATTAAAAGTAATTGAAAATATAAGTTGCCCTTCCTCTAAAATTTTTATTTTATGATTTTAGAATCATAAATGAGCTGCACAAAATGGCTCATATACTCTTCCTTGTCTATTTTAATTAACTCATCAAAAAGTGAGCCATGGTGTAACACTGGCACAGTTTTGCTGACAAAGTCTGTTGCAGTCTGGGTACATGTGTATGTCCACAGTTCTTGTACTGCCTACAGCAGCAGATATTTCACTCTCCGCCACTTTAATTCTTGCTATTACAGTCAAACTGAAGCATTCTTAAACTGAACTCCCAGTTTGCCATAGGATACAACAGTATTTTCTACTCAGTGGATGCTTTCCTCAAAATTCTCCCCTGACAAAAATCATTCAAGACAGCAGCAGAACTAACTTCTAAGTTAGACCACAGTGCACACCAATTTAAACGTATGCTATTACACAGATGTGCAGACCCCAGGATATCCAAACTGCAGAAGCAAACAATGCCACTTTATTGGCAACATCTTAATATCGAAGTTTGACTACAGAACTCCGTAAGAAATCACTATTTTTTAATCCAAACAGATTCTTAAAAAAACAGAACAGAAAAAAATCAAAAATTCCCTGCAGCTGCCTGCCCTTTTCACAGAAATACACTTTAAATTTCTTTTTAAAGAATTTTTTTAAGGATTATGAAGCATCCTATGCACAAGACAGGCATGTCACTTACTATTTGGTCCGAAGACAGTCTAAGTGACTTCTTATAAGATGTAACATTCCCATGAGGGAGATGCTCTGCTGGATCAGAATCCATTTTCAGGGATTCCTTCAACTCCTGGGATGCTTCATCACTAGAAGAATCATCCTCTGGAGGCCTAACATGACATCAACCAGAATAAATGTAAGCTACATAAAATCCTTCTTTAATGGAATAAGCTGCTTACGCCAGAGTAATTTCTGCTTATGTTGAGGATTTGCTACTACCTGATAGCACAGATTAAGGAAGTCCACGGTCTAATGAATGCCCAGATAAAGCCAGTACATGCCAGTAAGCAAGTAAGACTTGTAATGCCAGTACTGATGGAGCTCATGACTATTCCCAGCTGGCTCCACACACAATGGGTTTAGTAAAGACATAGTGTCAAGTGGTCACTAATACTGTGTTGATGAATTAGGTAAACTGCAGATGAAAAGGGACACTGAATGGGTAGCAGTGCTTTGTTTTTAAAAAAAGCTGCCTCAGTTACTGTATCATTTAAACTGTGGGTGATAAGTTAGTGGAATAGCTCACCTTTTAAGGTTATTCACAGACTTACTTTCCTGCTCATTAGAGATTCCAAGATTAAAAGCAGCATTTAGTTTCTCTGAAGTATTAAATCACAGTATATTTAGTTCTTTAAACCTTTAAGACACCAACATTTACAAGTATCTTTGCAAAATCATGCAAGAATATGCATATGCATAATAAATACCCTAGAATGGGAGTTTTGTGCTAAGCACAATAGCTGTCTACCACAACTTGGGCAACATGTGCACTGTGATTAATACTATTTTATTGTTTCAATTATTTAATGTTACAAAAAATTCCACGTTTCGAATTATTCATACAATATTACGCCTTCACAAAAGAAAAAAAGTATTACAAAGTGTATCAGAAACAGTATCACTGTATTTACAGAGCAGTGGCCTATTGATAAAGGTTACCATGTATGCATTTGTTCTGTCAGTTATGTTATGATTTAAGAACTAAACACGATACGATTTAGGAAATAACTGTAGTGTACTTGTAGATCCTACAATATTTGCTGCCACATTATTTTGCTGAATTGTTTGCTATACACATCTGGTTCCTCTTCAGTAGCTTACAAGAAAATGTTTCTTCCCACAGTATATTACTACTGAATTCTTCATTCAAAAAGAAAAAGAAAAGAAAAGAAAAAGGAAAAAAGGCACTATTCAGTCCACAAGTAAGTCTTCAGACAGGAACACACCTACTATTAACTTGTTCTTTTATAGTTGCTGGCAGTTCATTTGCTCTTTGCGTCTCAGTTTTCCCCTCTTTTGCCTCTGGTATCTAAAGCAACATGATAATAAAGAACATATTGACATTTTAAGCACTTTAAACCAATCCAAGTGAAAAACAGCTACCAAAGTAGTACATAAACTATATTAAGTCTCAGAATCATCCATTCTACATAATAAGTTCTAAAATTATTTAACAAAAGGATGCTTATGAAGAAATTATCTATTAAAGCTTTTTATAATTTCAGGAAACAAAACTCTGGGTGCCAGAAATTGAGAACTGCTAGTTTAACATGATGAATTTAGCATTAAAGGAGCTGTCAATCTTTAAGCTTATAAATCGCTTTTTCATGGGGAAGTAAGTTTAAGGCCCATACTCAAGGTTTAGAAACCTTAATTTAGTCTAAAATGGAGTGTTCTCAGCTTAACTATTATGCAGCACAGCACCTACTTATTTATTTTTGTGCACATTCCTAAAACATACTGCAGTTACTGAAGAGTAGCTGTGATAACTGCTTATGGCTTAGAAGAAAGAATTTTAAGAATGATGTGCAACAGCTGGATACAATAAATTCTGCTGAAGCAACTAGTAACACTAGACAATGATGCAGTATTTGAGGCTAAATGAACAGATGCAGCTACAGCTACTGCGACTCTCAGCTGGCCATCAGTGACACTGAGCTATATGAGCGGTGTTTTGAGGTACTTCTGGAAAGTTACAATTTTTTCATCTTTTAACACCTAACAGAAAAAAAATCACAATAGGTCTCAGTCACCTGCTTAGTCATGCTTTCTTTTTTGCGCCAGAACCACCACCTTCCAGACTTCTTTGGCATCTTTTCTTTGACCCAAGACTCAACAGTAGCCTGAAAAATTAGACATGTTTTTAATTTGTACAGAAAAACAGAGATAATCAGGTGTTACTACATACAACATTTTCAAAGAAAGCACGCATTTATCTATTTACCTTAGGCAAACTCTTCTGAAACACCTGCAAACTCAGAATCATCGGAGCAGCCAATGCCCAGTTATAATACCTGTTTTAAAACATGTTATTGATAAGGTATTACAAAATCTGACTACAGATCAATAAATATCAGCATGAAAACTTGCCCTTGTGTTGATGAAAATATGTATTTGCTACCAAACCACTAATATTAACACTTTCTGCAAGCAGAGTCATTTTAATATATACAATTCAACATCAGTGGCAATTGCAGAAAAAAAACCTCACTTAAGCTAAAGCTTAAATTTAGTGCAACTCTTTGGTTCAAACAGATTCACACACAAATTGCAATGGAAGCTGAGAAATGCGCTCACTTCAGAGACCAGATCTGAAATGGGATTTTCTATGACCTAATTACATGACACGGAGAATTTACCTGTTATAAATCCGTATTACCAAATTAGGATTGTCTATGAGTCCAGGGTTTTCAGCAAATTCATGATAAGTAATAATATGTTCCATGAATTTTTCTGCAATAGAAAGAGATTTTAATTAGAAAATAATAATAAAAAATCCCAGTATGTCTGATTAGTTAATATCTAGGAAAACCCTTTCTGGCATTTCAGAGTCTCTGCTGATCTTGCAGCATCACTGAAGATGTGCTAATGTGGCCTACGTGTTAAGGGTCCTGTGACTGCCTCCTCCCTACAAAAAAAGCCTTGTACCACTTCAACAGTCACAGTAAAGAGCACTAAGAAATTAGAAGAGGAAGGATAAGGAAGAACTAATTCAGTTCAAAGGCTGGAAACAGAAAGCCACACTTGGCTAGACAAGTTTTCTTCAAAAATTGTGATGGCAGTTAAGGGGCCTACATTCTACACTAAAAGAAGAGGGGGAAGGGTGCTGTCATCTTTTCAGGTTTGAAAAACTACTACTAGCAATTACTAGCATTTTCATAACCAGTTTCTATACATGTTTGCAGAAATCCACGACTTAGTGTAAGACCCTGCAATCAAAACATCCTTTCTTCCAATCAAATCCAGTATTATTACCACGTTACCATGAGAACAGTCTTGAGTCTTTATCAATAAGCACCTAAATTTCACTTAATGTATTAGAGACTGGATGATCATTTAAAAAAGTAATATGAAAACACTGCAGTACACGTCCATGAAGATTTTATGCTCCTAAAAGCTCCCTCAAAATACATACCACTTCAATATTAAATAGACTAAAGCATTAAGAGAGAATTAATCAGCTGATAAAAATCTAGAGGTTAACAATCATTTAAGACAGGAGAAGTAGAGCAGAAAACAGTCCAACACAAAGGAGTTTTTTTAACACTTGAAAAAAAAACTGAAAAAGAAGAAAAATTATCAGGGAATTGGAAAGAAGATGAATTGTTAAGATTTATACAGGACTAAGCAAGGACTTGCAGCCAGAAATCAACGTAGTTGGTCAGATAAACAATATATAGTACAAAAAAGGAGACAGAAAGCTTCTCAAGACACAAGTGTTCTTGATTTATCTGAGGTTAAATTCTGCTATCTCTGCTTGGCAAATGCTTGGGAATTTTAGAAAAATGAAATATTTTTTATCCCCTTTTCTCAATGTGAGCATAATAATAAATAAGCCAAAGTTTTGTACGGAGGAAATCAGAGCATTCAAGCCACTTCATTTGTTTAGCTGCCTGAGCTCTATTCCTCTTTAGGCTTTAGTCTTTCACATACCTTTAGAAATCTCTCCATTTTCATTGAGACCTCCACAAAGGGAAAGTGTAACATCAGGCAAGTCCATAGCCGAATCAGACATGCACTCTGTACCACTATCAGCAGCAGCACTTCCCACTGACTGGGGTGACTGGGAACCAGAAAGGGTATCTGACTCTGTCCACTGCCTGAAGCCAGGATCAGAATCACTAAAAGAAATGGAAAAGTATTTTACTGGCAAAAAAATGTACAGCTCTTAGGTTACAGAACATACTATATGATTACCCTTCCCCAAAAAAATCTTGCTTTTGCATTTTTACATCATTTCATAACATAAATTTAAACCCAACCAAAAAAACCCAGACACACACACCCGCACCAACCCTCCAAAATATTGGCAGACTGTTTCCAGTTCTCCTAACTTTCCCCTAAATTGGGCAATAATTACATTTCTTGCCTAAATTGGATTTAAATGAAGAAAATATCCTCTACATTCTACTTCTGCCGAATAATACTGTGCTCCTCAATCTTTACCAGAAAGCGTAAAGCAAGAAAAACAAAAAAAAGGGCACTGCTTTTAGTGTTTTTAGAACACTGTCTGTTGGAAAAAGTATGACATTAAAAAAAAAAAGTCACATTGTCATTTAAGGCTGGAGTTACAAGTTTGATCCACTGAAAAATTTACAGTACGGCTAAACAAGAGTACTGGTACAAATGCACTTTAAACATACTCTCCTCTATGTCTGCAGAACATACAGGTTCCACAAAGAGGAAAACTCTCAGATCACATCTCCCATGTGATCTTTCAATGTGTTTCTTGTCAAATTAGACTTTTCACAATGAGATTAGTACTGATTACTTCACAAAAGCCTAAAAACCTGAAGTCCAGCTCTTTTCATCAGAACTGGCACATAAAAAAATACATGTAATAGGTAATGCAACTGCAGAATTACCCCAGATTTACAGCATTTTACTTCAAAATTACCTTTTGGGAAAGTAGAGTGCTGCAACTTCAGGTTCCAAAGCCTTTAGGTCATCCAAGTAAATGTCATCAGGGCCTTGATGATGGCTTCGCTTGTGCACTCCTGTTAATTTTAAGAATTTTTTAAAAAAATTACTAAGATGAAGTTACCCAGACACGTTAAATACAAACATAATCATGGAGGATTCAGACTTATTTGTACGATTTTTAAGTTCCAGAGTTTCATTACAATTTTAGTCAGAGAAAATTTTAAATAGGAAAAACTGAAAAGGCACATTTATACTTTTTCCACTATGACCTTAAGTTTGGTAGATCACACTGAGGGCAAGAATCAAGAGCTTTATTTTATTCCATACCTTTCTTTTTTGAAGGAGAGTCAGTTTTTGCTGTTGGTTTTGTTTCTGGTAAAGGATCCACCAATATTCTGGAATGATGATCACCATCCAATGGCAACTGAACTTGTGGTTCTACAACTGCAGAAGCAAGAGAGTCTTTAACATCCATCTGCTTAAGCAGAGGATGCGTTCTTGGCTCAGGTTTCAGTACTGTACAGACAGAATCTTTCACATCATCATCGTCTTCAACTTCATCAGAGCTGAGGATGACCCTAAAATGAGTCTTCTCTGATGGAGTAATGGTAGCCGTTCTGCAATGTTCCAGTTTTTCTTTCTTACTTATCTGAAAAACAAAAGTCTAGTCAATCCTTTCACTTCACCTGTTTGTTTTATTCTGTTCTAAACATTAAGTTTGTACTTGTGGTACAAGTTCTGGTCACAAGTAAACTGGAAAATAATTTAAACAAGTATTTTAGCAACATAAAACATGTATTAGCGAAGTTCCCTACAAAATAATTTTCAGATGAGCTTATTTACAAGTTCAGTAAAGAAACTGGCATAGAGGAAGTGCTGACTTGACCAAACCATAGCAAGGAAAAAGTGTAAGTGTGGATGTATCAGGGCTTCTGTTAGATACCACATTTACTCTTATCAAGGCTACAGTTCCTCTGGAATGAACTAGAATTTACTCTATAACAAAGAAAATTAATTTCTAAAGTTGTTTCCTTCAGGTTCTAACTAAAAATTCAAAAATTTCAGACTTTCACTGCTAGGTTTTCTGGGATTACTTTGCTGAGCAGCTTTTGAATTCAACAAAGCTGACTCCCTCTGCCTGCCACAAGGGGCTGCTACTTCCCCATTTCAGCTGTATCTTTCTGAACAACAGCAGCAGATTTCCAATCCTCAGCTAGGACAGTCCTAAATATGCCAAAACTCAAGTTACAAAGTTAGAGACAATAAAGAAATTTACCTTGGTTGATTCTGGGAATCCTCCCCATGTCCATTCCATGTGAGATTCAGATCTGAGCAGGCTCTCAGCAGGCTTAACTTCTAGTTCTGAATCACTTTTAGGGCAGACTTGCTCAGAGAAAGGGCTACCAAATCAATAAGAATTAAAAAAAAAAAAAAGAAGAAAAAAGAAAGCTAGTGTTTAAAATGCATTAATGCATTTGTTGTGCAGCTACTGTTGGTAGAGTTTTCAACAGCTTAACAGAGCTTCAATTATTTGGCAACATGGCAAGGAGCCCAGCAGGGTTTTCAAATGGTGAGAAATTAGGTTAAAACCAAAATCACATTAAAGACATTAAAGGACTTACATAGTCATCACACTAAACAGATTCCTCCACTGTATCTGCAGTGCAGAAATAGCTCTCCCCTCAGCCCATGTTCCATTTTTCAAACAAAACAAGAACAAAACTAAAAAGGTTATTTAAAAGTAAGACAGAAAATAGTTTTTAAGTTCCCTACCTCTGTAAAACTATAGCATTTCAGCTTGCTATGCACAAACTTGAGTAATAAAAGTCTTGCAAACCTAACTCATAAGTCCATCAAATCCCAACGCAGGGAAAAAGAAATTCAGAAGATAACTTAGGAGACGGAAAGCAGATGATTTGAAAACTTCCTTCAGATATGTTTGGACTATATGACCTTTAAAATCCATCCTATTTTTTCCTACAGTGGTTATTATCCATAAATCAGAAACAGACTTCTGAAATTTAATTTAGCCAAGATTACTTTTAAGACAGAAGAACACTATACAAAATGCTAGAAAGGAGTGATTTCGAAATCATTTTGCACTTAAGATCTTAGAGATTAAAGGAAACACGAGGTTTTGTCTACCCTTCCTTGAACAGGGCAATTATACTCCATATTACAGAAATGCTGGTTTTTTACACTTCACCATTCATAACATATTATGGTTTGGGTTTATATAAACAAAGCTCAGTAATTGAATTTAAACTGTAGGGACCAGAACTGGACACAGCCCTCCATGTGTGGCCTGACCAGCACGGAGCGGAGAGGGATAATCACATCTCCGTCTCTGTCACTAACGCCCCTGTGAATGCAGCCCAGGATCCAGTCTGCCTTTGTTGTTCCAGCCATGCTCTGCTGACTCATGCTCAGCTTGTTGTCCCCCAGGTCAGCAAGGCAGCTCCCAAGCACACAGATCCCAGCCTGTACTGGGAGCTTTGGCCGTGTCATCCCAGTACAGGATTTCACGCTTGTCTTCGCACTTGTAATTTGTGACTGGTCCGGGTGCTAGACCATCTCTTTGAGGCTCCCTCTTCCATGAAAGGTTGGGCCAGACAAACTTTTGAAGTCACTCCCAACTTGGGTTGTTCAATGATTGAATACTGAAAATCTTAAAGTAACTCCCTACGGGTATTTAATTTATGGATTTTTTTCCCATACAAAATTCCTGCAAGGATTAGTTACCTAACTGTACCACACATCAAAATTTCTGAAGGTTTGAGGAACTCAAGTTTTGTAGCACCCTACAGGACTAAATTGTGATCACAATTCAGACTGCAAAAATAGACACTACACAGATCACAATCCAGAGAGTACGAATCCCTCATGCTGCTCTGAGATGACACCTCAAAAATCCAAGAAAGCAGGACATTTAAACATCTCTACAGTGGTGATTTGTCATCTCAGTCAACTTCCAGCCTTCATCACTCACAAACATAAAAAGAAAACTGCTATTTCCCCTCTCAGTTCTCCATTAACAATGTCATACAGAAATCACATTTTCTGTACCGTTAGAAGGGCTTGTTTAAAGTGACACACTGATGAAATACATGTACATCTTTGTTTCCAAGAAGAATATGAACTAACTTTCCCTACATGTCAAATAATTTATTCCACCTACACCACAAGTCAACTGGAAGCCACACAGAATATTAACTTGTTTCTAAGCCTAAGTCTTAATACTCAGCAGTACCCGCAAAAGATTGAGTACTTCAGGGCTTTGGGACCCTAGGTCTGTTCCACTTCCCCCAAAATATGTTTTCCGCTGTCACTCTCAGGCAGAAGTCTTTAGCCAAAAGGCCTATACTTGTAATAGTGACCTAGTCATGACAACATTGCTTGTTAAAACAGGAGGAACACTGACGGCATCACATCTGAAACAGTTAATGGTTATGCTTTCCATCTTATTAGAGTGAGCAGAACAAACAGAAGTGTACTCATGGAAAGGACTTGGGCTATTTTCTTTCTTGAGCTCCCTGCAAGGGTTCTGAAGAGCAAGACAACCAACTCAACTGTAGTTGACAAGTTAGTTAGCTTTTTCAGATCTCCAAAAAGGAGGTTATTAAAACCTCCCATTTCTCTTCCGCTATACAACAGTTACATGATAAAATCTCTCTTTTATGGCTTAGGAGAAGTAATTTAAAGCAAAATTTCTCTTCTTCTAAATGGCTCATGTGAGAGAATCCCCCACCCAATGCCCTCCCCAAAGACAGAAAGGAAAATTGCCAATTTCTCTGTTGAACTGCAATCTGGACTGGGTAGCTTTTTGTTAAAAAGCAACCCCAAAACTGTGAAAAGCCTAGGTACCTCACATGAGGGACAAACAAGTTATTGCAGTAGACTAGCCCCGTAACACATAAACCAGAAGAGATGCATGAATCATCTCTCCCAGATATAACCTGCTAGCCTATGTTAGCTCAGAGTTTCATAAACTGAAAACGAGAATCAGCCTCCATGCTACAGTCATCTAGGTGATATAATCCATACAGCAACGTGTCAATCCTTAGGGTCAAACACTGTAACTGCTTTTTAGTCACAAACCACAAACCTTTGGGGAATATTTGAAGACTACATCTCATTAAGTGTAATTGAGGATGTGGTTGTCAGCCCAAAACATAAAAAGGAATGATAATGGGATTTCCTGTCCAACTGCTTCTGTTCATTAACGAGCTATGCACTGGGGGAATTAGCAGGCACCAAGTATGGCATAGTACATTCTGACTCCACTGAGGCCACAACCCTGCAAACACCTGAAGCAGAGAGATCATACACACTTCAAAAAATATTGGCTGAAGGTTGAGCTCTTCTATTCTGCACCACCAGTTGATACAGAAGAACAGGTACCTGTGCACTGACAAGGTAACAAGCAACAGTGGCCATCACGGAAGGCTGACCAGTAATCCTAACCAACCTTGTGAATTTATCTGCTATGAGGCAGATTCCTCCATCAAACTGAAAAGCAGTAAAACTAGACACTTTCCAAAGAGTTCAGATGAATCAAGATACTACTCAGCATGCTATGTGAGACATACATAACCTCTGCTGCACATCCAAGGTTCAGGGAAAGTACGAAATTTACCTCAAATACTACCACATATGGACAGAGTGCTTTCTTATGCATAGAGATCGAGCTTAGAGTGGTGAAACCCCCAAGTATGAGCCCTGAAAAATCTACAAACTGAATGCAAGAGGAAGAGTGTGAACATGAGAAACAGAAGAATGCATTTGAATGTACAAACAGAAGTGCCCTGGTCACAGTGAACACTGACTGGCAAGCTGTATTATGCCATTTTTAAGAATCCACAGTCAACTGATGCTGATTTCGTTATCTCTGGACAACGAAAGATACCAGAACTCCACCAAATCCTCTGTTCTGAAGTGGAATATGATTCAAGTTTAGGATCTAGCTTTACCTTGAGCAATTTGGATTACTTCACACAGTAAAATGTACCTTACACACAACATTTCTGCGTTCTGGCAGATCAAGTATTGCTTATGATAGGGTGAATCATACGGAACATACTCGTTTTCCATACCCCTCTCAGCCTGAGGAAATCTTATTAACTGTATTTCCTCTCTTTAACAGTGAAATAATACATTTAGTAAAGTTCCCAAAGTTTCAAATTAGTACCAAATGCTGCATTTGATATTACAGAAGTTGGGCAACTTTGATAGTTTTACAGATCAGGAGAAAATGAACAGAAAGGCATAGTAATTTTTTTTATAATTACTCATCATTATACAAACAATGACATTACAAAGTGACTTACTTCTCCAGAGGGGACCAGTCTCCATCAGATAAGGGGTAATGGTCCTTCGAATGATAAAGCAAAGATTCTTTTTGTTCTTCACCCTTTGGTGATGAATTTGAGGATCCTCTGTGGAGACACATAAGCCATTAAGTCAGCTATAAGAAATCTGCATTACTAATTCAGTAAAAAAGGATTACACAGATGTGACTAAAAATCTAAGAACAAAAGTAAGCATTGTATACCTTAAAGGATTTTGTTGTTTGCAAGACACCTTTCTATAACTTAAAATATATTTATAAACTATTATTAATACTTGAAAATATTGCAAATTTAAAAATCTACTACTCCTGCAAGTTAATACTGAAGAAATCACAATAGCATAAATGATACTACTCTACACGAGTAGTGCTAAGTGATATTACTCTACAGAGACAAATAATATTACCAAAACACAAAGATGAACATAAATTTTCACATATAAACTTTACTACGTGAATCTTACAATCACAGCAAAAATTTAATTAGAAAAGGTACTTCTGACAATGTACATTTGACAGATTAAAACAGTAAGAAACCAGGTGTACGTACTAGCATCACAATTTACCCAAGAGCTTACAAATTAACATCAACTACAACAAGGACATAAAATACTGCACTTTTCTGAACAGTGGACTTTGTTTTTCAGTGGGAAGTCTACTCAGTTATCTACATCAAAGACCCAAACCCAACCAACAGCAAGACCCACTGAACAGGCATACACCCTATTTTACACAGAAGTCCCCTTGAAATATTACCATCATAGAGTACTTCATATCTTTTTACAGCTTTCTGAATTTAACTGAATAAATATCTATTCTCAGGATACAACTAACTTGTTTTGAGGCTAGATCAAGGGCATCATGGCTATACAGTAGATAAGAATACAAGGAAGACATGCCTGGAATTTGAGTGCAAAATACAATAGAAATTATTTTAAGCCATTATTATGAAAGAAAAAATATTTTTATTCCAGTGCACAGTTGCACTGGATTTGTTTTGGAATGCTAATGCTTATTTCTCTTATGGAGGGAGGAAAGAAAATATTTTGCTATCATCAAATGTGTAAATATTTAGAATTTACATGCTTACTCAATTAGACACTAAGCAGTTACAGTGATCTACCTCATTTGCACAAATGTCTCATTTGGAAGACAGTCTACATTATGGTAAATGCTGAACTCTAAAAATGTCTTTGTAGCTCCACTTCTTATTCCGCAGTAGTATTCTTATGAAACCTGATGATGCAGTCTGACTTAAGATGAGAACTGCAGAGACTGTACATCCTTTGTGTTCATAAACCAAGCTAAGTGTGACAGAAATATGTTTCATACTATCTCTGCAGGCAGTACTAAGTATCTCCACAGAGGAAAAAGTATGATTGAACAACGAGGTAAACCAAAAAAAATCAGAGGTCCTCAATATTTTCACTTCAGTGGGGGAGGGAGGCAAGACGACACATGGCTGGAAATGAACAGATTTTATTCACTGGAAATTAGCAACAAAAAGGGTTCATACAAAGGATCCAAAAAATCAAATTTAACCGATAAGTGGATAAACACAAAAGTTAAAAATCCAAACTCAGTTGAAGATTATTGAAAATACAAGGGGAAAATCAGTATGCATCAACTTGTAACTTCAAGTTGGACTATCAGTTCTAAGATATTTATATTGCAAAATTTATAAACAGTACTGCCACTTCTTCTCATTGTTGTCCACTTTACATATAGTCTAAACAAATATATAAGATTTCAGAGACAGATAACTACTTTAACCCTTTAACACCCTTAGCACTGGAGAAATAATACCCTCTGAGTTGTACATACTGTAATCTCAGTCTTCCTAGTATTATTTTACATAAATCCAGCACTACTGATGTATCCAAATCATAGCTGGAAAAGCCAAAGGACATATTTTGAAAAAAGCTGATAAACACTTGGTAATAGATTTTCCCAAGAAATACGAAACAGCTTGTTTTCTGCTTTATAAAAAACCAAAGAGATAAGACATTACATACTGGCACCTGTGACTGAATTTTTGACCTTCCTGTTAAAACATCAGCCTCCCTTTCCCTTTCCTAGTTTCACTTTGAAATCTGAAGCTATGTCTAATAACAGTTAAGTTTCTAATTTCATATCTTTCTTCCTCCTTTGCAGAGCCACACATTTATAACTAAAAAAAAAACCCCAAAAAGCAAGCAACCAAAATACCACAATCTCAAACAAATCTACTGATACCAACTTACATCCCCACAGGGTTTGAAAAGAAAACTTACGAACACTTTTTCACAACCAAATTTTTAGCTGGGAAGAAACCAAGTGCATGCCTATCGCAACGCATTTTATTTCCTGCCCTAGTAGCCCACTGGAACGAGAGTATATAAACTTCACTAAGTGACACAGAGCCACAAACCTACTGTCTTTAGGCCTTCACCATTACAATGTATTTTTGTTTCAGTCCTGCATTTACTTGCTGTTCACAAGAAAACACCATTCTTTTAAAAAATCATCTTCCTTTCACTTTACAAAACTCTGTCTGATGATGTATTTCTACTGCTGTTTCTGCTTACTCATGTTAAAAAAAAAGTTTACAAATAAAAACCTTGCCAACTTTTCATTCTAAAGGGTACAAAAAATAAAACCAGAGTAAACTTGATGAAAACACCACGGTCTGTTCAGTTATAACTAAACATTCGACATTTTGGTCAAACACACAATTTCTTATTCATCTCTAGTCAAAGCACGATGATTGCTAGAATAGCAATTTGAATTCTAAACACTGGATGAAAGCAGCCCTCATTAACATAACACTCCTAAATACTTCAAACATTTGTAATGATATATTAAATAAAGAATAAATAATTATTGGGTTATATTTTCTCTCTTCCTGTACTTGATGGTTACTTTTATTTTTGATGGTTTTGCTATGACAAGCTTATTGTTGTCTTAATAACGGCACACTGAAGACTGAGCAAAGGCCTTCCTTTTCCTAAACTGAAAAAAAGATAAAAATCTCAAACAAAATGCCAATTCCCAGACTTAAACAGAGCAGTGAATATCTAAACGACAATTCATTGACATAAATATAACTCTAATAAAATAAAGCATATGAACTAAGAAAGCCACAGACACTCTAAAAAACACTTTAAAATACAGATTTTGTTTGTTGTGTTTTACTGATCATAGGTATGATAACAGATTCATGTTTTTCTGTTGCACTAACTTTTTTGGCTAGTACTTACTAAATTTGAGACTCCTTTAAAGAGCCATACTGACGGAATTTTCTCAGTTACATTTTATTCTTTTACACCAAAACATTCTTGCAATTCCCAGACCTGAACTTGAATTTATTCAGACAGTATTGTATTTAACGACAATGCTGTCCAGTGAAACACTTAGCTTTCTTTGAAAACTAAGTCCTGATGGGTAGGCTTTTCCTGGATTTTAAGCATTTATATGCTTACTAACTTTCATCTATAACCTTAATCTTTCCTGTTACCCTATAGACCTCTTCAGCTTGTTAGTATGTGCTACCACTTTAGCACAAGCTCCACTTTACTAAGAGTTTATTCACTTCAAAAATACAGGACTGATTTTTTTTCCTCTTTTTTTTTTTCCTTTTCTTCACACACTTATAAAGAATTCTCCTTACTAATGTGAAGGCACATTCATTTATATAGTTTCCAGCTGCCAAAGTAAACATCAGGTTACAGAGAAGCCAAATTCAGATGTGGTGTACTACAGGCATTCCACACTGCAGTCTATCTAGAGGTTACCAAACACACCAGAAGATCACTCTGCCTCATCAGAGAAATTACATTGAAACTTTCTCAGTCACACAACAGATTATAACACTTCTTCACTAGAATGGGCTTAACTGCATTTCACATTCATAAAAAAAAGGCCCAGCTTTAAGGTGAATCTGAGAAGATTTGGAAGATACCAATTTGGAGTTTTGTTTGTTTGCTTGAGAAAAGGCCTAAGCAGAGCCTACCAAAACTTATAGCAATACTTGCATACAGGAAATGAACAAATCACCTTTTAAATGTTCAGGGATAACAGGGAAAACAGCAACTAAAAGCTTACCTTAGGGGCTGTACACTTTTCTCATCATCTGAGCTTATTTCCATTTCAAAAATCTCTTCAGTCCCAGCAGAAGAGATCTGATCTTCTTTCCTGCTATCCTGTTTGTATTTCTTTCTTCTTCTTTTTTTCTTTTTCACAGAACCTGGGGTAAATACAGTCTCTGTTTCTGCAGAGTGTGGAATTTCCGAGTTTGCACATGTCCTCTCATTTTCACCTGATTTCAAATGATTGTCAGTGTCTTTAAAAAACTGATCTTCAGTGGGTATTGGAGATGTTGCCAAATAAGCAGGAACTTTTTCCTAAGGGGAAAAAAAAAAAGCTATTTTTTTCCACTTTGTTTTCTGCACACAGGATAGTTGTTAGCTACAGATTAATCCTTGTACTTATATTTAGACACAGAGCCATACAGAAGCTCAGTGGTATGAAGCTGATATCCAGAAAGGAACCAAGTTCACTAGAGTGATTAGAAGAAGTTCAGAAAAATGCATGTTAGTATTCTTACAGTTTCAGACACAAACAACTGATTTTGCCAGCAAAGCAAATACCCAGTCAGTGGAATGTTTTCGAAGTTATCTGCCCTGAGCACACCAGTTCCATGCTTAATAAATGTGTTAATAAAAAAAGGCTAATTAAATCCACTACTGTTTATTTTGAAACAGATTCATGGGAAGGTATAAGTTGAAAGGGACATCTGGATACCATCTGGTCCACTCTTCTATCAAAAGCAAGGCCTCAGGTTAGGTTATCCAGGGCCTTGTCAAGCCAAAGGTTGAGTATTTCTAGTGAGGGAGTCTATCACTTCTCTAGGCAACCTACTCCTGTGTTATATTGCTTTTGTACAGAAGGATTTTCCTCATATCTAGCTGATACTCTCCCCTGTGCCCTTTGCCCCATTTTATCATTAGGCAGCCTTGTGAAGAGAGTGTCTCTCTTTGTTCTGCAACAACCTTGTAGGTACTGCAAGACTGTGGTTACATTCCCCTGAATCCTCTCTAGGCTCAAGAGAACAAGTTCCAGCAACTTTTCTTTCCATTTCAATTTCTCCAGCCCTCTACCGGGCTCTCTCCAATTTTCCATGTCTCTCCTGAACTGGGGAGACCAGAACTGTTCCAGATTTGATCTAACATACACCAGGCTGAGCAGGACAGCCCCACATCCCTCCATCTGCCGGCTGTGCTATTGCTGATGTTTCCTGGGACACATCTGCCCTCACTGCAGCCAGGGCACGCTGCTAGCCAGGTGATGTAGAGATGCATGTCATCCAGTCAGATCCCAGCCTGCACTGCCGTGTGTGCCAGCCTGTTCTTCCAACCCGTACGTGAGACCGCACGTGTATCTTGGTTAAACCTTGTGTGGACCTTGTTGGTCCAGTCTCCCAGCCTGCCAAGCTGCCTCTCCGTGGTGGCTCTTTCTCTGACCCGTCCATCTCTCCTCTCAGTTCACTGTTACCCACAAAACTGGTGAAGGTGCCTTCAGTCATGTCATACACGTCAGACATTATTTATGTGAAGTATCTTTCAAAAAGAAAAACTCAAATATAATTTACTCACATTAAAACAAACATACAAACAATCAACCCTCAACTAATTACAACCCACTGCCCTTTGAAGGAAAAGCTTTCGCTATGGACTGCCTGAGGTTTATTTACATCGTTAACAATAAATGAAAAGACATTGACACCTAGTCTGAAAGAAACAAACTGTGAAGGGACAAAGACAAGGTGAAACAAAAGCAGAAGAGAATGGAATTTGCATAATGAAGAGAAAAAGTTATGGAACTCAATTTTATGGTAGAGAATAGAAGTAATTACAAGATGTCTGTTATTTTACTGGACTCTTGTGCAGAAGATTAGCCAGGAACAGTGATGAGACACAGCCAGAGCACTGATATTACTTTTGATGTGTTCAAAGTCTTATCTACTATTTAATACTAAATTCAAAATTTTCATTGAGTTAAGAGTTACAGAACAGATTTTGTTCCATTGGGTGTAAAGCAGAGTGAAGCAGAGCAAGGAGAACAAAGTACTGCCTTATACAACGCTGATGATACACAGATTTTGCATTGTGAAAAACCTTGAAATAAAATGCTAGCACCTAAACTAAAGTTAATATTCTACACAATTCGTGATAAATAATCAAGAATAACTCACTAACTAAATAAATCACTCAGGAAAAGTTAAAAGAAAATTGGCTGAAAAATTGTCTTGATTTACATGGATTGAGGTGAGTGGTATGTATCACTCGTGACTATCAAGATGTGAAAAATGCGAAGACTGATCCCTTGAAGGACCTTTCTGAAGCCCCCCAAAGGAAAAAAAAAGAAAAATCAATGAGAGGTTTATGATTTATCCCTTAAGCACAGCTTCAAGAGGCAAACAAAGAGATGTTGGTCAGTTGCAGGAAATAAAAAAAGCCTAAAAGCAATTAAAAACTTCAGTTTTGCTTTGTAGCAAACTTGATCTTTATCTTCAGCATGAACTACCAGCTTTCAAGAACACATTATACACACATAAGGCACTCTTGTTATAAATCAAAATGTACTATGCAAGTGCAATAGCTCCTTTAAAACACTGTACTGGGGACAAAGGCAGTGGTTATCACCCTTGCTTTCTGACAGTCCTAAGACTGATCAGTTCCCATCAATGTCTGACACCGCCTAGATCTATAAAAAAATTGCTTTCAGTTTTTATTTTAATCACGGTGTATGCTGAAACAGAACCCAACCTTCCATTTGCTTAGGCGAATCCCTACCCCAAGTTATCATTTGGGGTCTTAATGCTTATTTTCTCCTTCCACTTTATATCGTATTTAACTCCTTTCAATAACAGAGCTTCCTCTGATCCCTCAGGGTAAACAAGTAGCACCCTAAACTAAAAGCTGGGTCAATCTCATTTCCTTGAAAGACTGATTCCAAGAGGAAATTAACACTTTATCTTTTACTTCACAAAGACAATTTTTTTTCCTCTCTTCTGACTATTTTCATTAAACCTTTTGGAATGTTGTATTTAGATCTTCTTTTTTCCTTCAGACTTGCTGAAAAATGCCAACAGATCCAAAAGTGATCAAAAGCAATGCTCAGGACTGACCAGTGCTGTGATTACATAGCTCCCATATCCTTAGGAAATCAGAGTAAAAATGAACTGTTATTCCTGTTTTTCAGAGGTTCATTAGCTTCCAGTTTCAAAAGATTCTTGGGAAATAAATTCTCAAGTCAAAGAAGTTACTGTTGCCTGTTGAAAGTTTCATAAATAAAATTGTGAAAAACTGGGCTAAAATCTGTAAGCAAATTAAAAATATGCCCAAAAAATAGACTACCTATATTAGTAGAGGCACAAGCTGGAATAACTTAAAGCAAAAATTATTTTAAGACACTGCAATCAGTATAACCGCAGTCAACAAGAATTAATTAACTAAAACAACAACAAAAAAACTTCAACACATCTTCCAAATAATGTTCTAATTCATAAAAATAATTAGTTGCTTTATTATTACTGGCAGCAAAACTGTACAAAGCATCAAACATCTTGGCAGCATATGAAAGAGACATTAAAATTCAGTTACAGAAAATCTAGCTTTCACAGAAGTGAGGATATTGACAACACTGTATGAAGCATTTTTAACCCATTACTCTGTTAATATTACATTGCAGCCATCAAGAAGCACAAAGCCCTTACATCTTCCTCTTCGGTTTCTTGCACAAAGAAAGCTTCTCCATTGTCACCCAGTTTCATATGAAGATCAACAGCATCGCCATTAATTTCTATATCAATCTGCAGAAAGAGACAATTTATAGTAAATAATTCATCATGGGGAAAGCGCTGACCTCATGGTCCACTTAGCTCTGGGAGTAAACTTTGTTTCACTGTACAGTGGTGTCCCTTTCTCCTCTCTCTTTCTGATACAAGTCTGTCATAATGGTCTTTAGTTTGTTCACCTGCAAAATACATCATGCTCCTGGCAGAGAGCCTAACACTCACAAGAAAAACAAGAAAAAAATAAACTTATAAAGACTGAATCTTGTTCAAACAATTATTGATCTAGTCTTTATTTCATGGAAGAATGACTGAGACTGTTCAGATGTTTAAATCTCAATCTGAATTGGAGCCTGGTATGAATCTGAATCCTGAATACCAGAAGTTCTACCTGGAAGCCTCCCGGAGCCAGGCTTTGTCTGAAAGTGATAAGAGAAGACTTGCCACAACTATTCCTGCAACCCAAGTTAGTGCTGCAGATTTTCCTGCTCATGAGTTTATGGGGGTATAACATAGGACCACAACCCTTCTGCAACCATAGTGCTTTTCAGAGAATAATGTTTTTATTATCCAAAAAAAGTACTTTTTAGCCAAGAAAACCCAGTCATAGGAGATGATAAATTAGGCAAATAACCAAACATGCACAGGGACTATACCCAAATCCTTAAGATAACCACTTTTCTTTTTCCCCACAATAACTGACTGATTTTGATTGGAAAATCATATATATTTCACTACTGTTTATTTTTAAAAAAATTTCTTGTATTTCCAATTCAGCAATATGAGTTTATAAAACCTCACCTTTTCTATATGCTGGTTTAGACATACAAATATCTCTAGTTTTAGCACCTACATCTCATACTGGTTTCTGGAGACCTCAATATGTACCTGAAGGTGAAGCACAGATATGCATACTTTGTGTTCCCACACGTCTTGGCCTCATAACATGCCAGAGAAAAATGTATCCACAATGCAGTAACACTCAACTGACTATTCAGAGAACTGTGTGAATAGTAACTCCCAGGATGGAGGAAACAAGGAGCAGCAGTCATCCACACAAGCAAAAGCTGAGAATTATGCTGACAGTCTAGTACAACAGGTACCAAGAGTAGATGTTTCCACTATTCAACAGCTTTTTAGAGGTACCCAGAAACTGAAAACCTCTCAAATTTGGTTCAGCTACTCAGAAGCGTAATTAAAGACATTTAACAAACTCTAGTTTCAGACCACTCCTGCTGTAAGCATATCCCGCTTGCCTAGATGTCAGAAAAAGTACAGCTATACCACCTCTTCTGTACACTGCTGAAAACTGTAATGTAATCTGTTACAAAACTGTTAAGGTTAAAAAATTCTGTCATCAGCAAGCTCGTTAAAATAAACACTAACACATGGGAAATCAAACAAAAAATAAACTCAACACAAAACCTGCTACTCACCTGTGTCACTATAACAAACATACAACTTTAATGAATGTAACTCTAACTACTGACCCTTAACAAAAAAAATGACCTGACCTAACTGCTCTTTTAGTTTCCCTTTATTCTCTTTTCACAATGAAAATATGAAAAGAGGGGTAGCTTCCTGCAATAACCATTACCTCCTTAAAAAAGCAGAATATAATCCTGAGGGTTTATGTCCTGTTTAAATCAATCCATCTTTTGGTAGCACACCAACAGGCCACACACAGTATTCCTTACTGACAATAAAGTCCTCCCACAACAGCTCCATTTTCCAGCCAACCCAACCCAACTCAGTCTCTGGGAACAACTAACAAAGCCTATGTGAAGGGGACAGCAGAACAATCAGCTCGGGTAGCACCAACATCTCAGAATGGCTGGACAGGAAATTGTACCAGGTTCTCTTTCAAACACACCCACAGAGGAATGAAGCTTCAGTCTCAGTTTTCATTTGCTTGTGGATATTAATAACTGCATTTTCTATTGCAAATCAGCCTTGAAAACAGCTAACAAGGAGCAATATTTATAATAGGTCACCAACACTTAACATATGCTCTGTTTGTCCTTCAGACATTCCAAAAAGAGTTGCTTACATCAGGGATCAGTTAAATAGCATTAAGTATTTCTTTCCCAGCATACTTGGATAAGTAAATAAATAGCCTCATGTAAACATTTTAAAACTGTTAAGTCTATACATTTGTATTAGTCTTTTTGCATAGGTCCAGAGCTGTCAAAGCTTTTATTTCACAGTATTTTTGCAGAGTCTTTAGATTACCACAAGAAGTTCTGTTTTGCATTCCCAATCTACCACCCTGTACAGCATTTATGAGCAACTGCTCTGGACTAAACTGGCCTGCTAACTGGGAATGTGGGGAGCTGGAGAAGGAAGGAAGAGAGGAAAAAAGAAATGCACTGGTACTCAAAACTTTGTTTTGACCCACTTTCTGAACTCACCACTTTTTCTTTAGAGCGCAATACACCGAGCTTCCCAAATCGGACATGGAAAGGAGAACATTGGTATGTCCCATCCTGCTGCCGGACCACAATGACATCGATGCACCCCGAAAGGGTTGCCTGATTAATGCCTTTGTACAGCTCCTTCACAGTAACCAGGACTTGTCCTGCAAGCTGCCCTACGTAGTTCATAGTCTGAGACTAAGGGAGAGAAAGAAAGACAAAAAAAAAAAGTAAGTAAATTTAAAACACACGAAAGGTTTTTTGAAATGAATTTTTAAAAACCATTTAAATAGATGTGCAATGTCATTTATCAATTACTCTGACTATTGTAACAAGCTTTACACAAATATTTTCAAGAATCAACCGAACTTTGAGGCAATCCTTATATTAGTAAAAGTCTCCAGAGTTATAAAATCTGTTCTTAATGCTTAATCAACTTGAATCTATGACTTTTCTTTTAAAAGAAAATTTTGAAGCATGTCATTTTCAGACCTCAAAGCCTAGATTTAAGTGATGCTTAATAACTTGCATAAGCTAAAAAAAAAAATTCATTCTCTGGAGGATTTCCTGTTTAATACAACTGATCCTCTATTGAAAATGAAGATAACTGTACATAAGGGTGCAAAAAAAAACATCTTAGAAGTCGAGAAAAGCTATGTAGAGCATACTGCATGAAACTCTTCCCTTACAGCTCTGTATTTCAAAAACGGCTGAGTCATTTTAGAGAAATTAGCAAAGTATATAATGGGAGCAAAGAGATACATTAAGAAGATTATGCTATAGTCAAACACGATAAACAAGAGCACAGAATCACTTATCAAAAATTCTGTCTAATCCATTAAAAATACTTAAGTAAATGAATGAATTCTGAATGACTGCAAGTCTTTCAGACCAAGAATACAATTTTAATTATGACGGCAAATAAAAAATGAAAGTCCAAAGATTTCTCAGAACATCTGAGCTTTAACAGAAAGAGGAGGGAAAACTGTGAAAATGTTCTGATAGAAACCTAAGTGCAACCCTTCCTCATTCTACCATCTCCTGCCTCCCACCCAGAAGTCTGCTACAAGCTCATTTCAAAAACATCCAAGCAACTGCAGCCTCTGAAGTTAAGGTTATTTAGGAGAACAAAGAACCACTGCCAACAAGCAAAACCCAAAACACCGAACACATAAAAGAGCCTAAATTGAAAAAAAAAAAAATCAATTTTGGGATATTATTTCTAGAAAAAAATCGACTATTAATTTTTTTCTATTTGCATTTCTATCTTTATTAGTTGTTGAACAAGGTTTAGGATTTTTCTTAATACCTCTAAACAAAATTGTACTGCATTACAAGAGTTCTTCCTACTGATACTACTTTCATTGTCTAGATAATTAATCAATCATTTCTCTTTTGAGCCTCCAAAGTCTTCCTTACAGTAACAGAGGGTATCTCATACTCACTCAAAAGGGGGCTACTATTGTGGCATCTATATACTGATACAATTGCAAACGGGCAAGAAATCTAAAACTACCTTCACACTTAGAGCAGCTATGGACACATTTTTCTATATCTCACGCCTCTCATACATAACCAAATTATATTAACATTTTTTAAAAATAATTCCTTCCTCTTCACAAGACTTACAAAGGAAGGTGGGGGATTTCCAATACAGATTTAAAACTGTCTTGAAATTATCCACAGAATTACTACGCTAGGTAACATGCTAGAGAATTTTTTTCCTGTAGCCTTTGTACAACATGGTTGATGAAGACAAAAAGAACAGACTGTCATCGAGTGAGTAATGAGATTAGGAGGATGGACTCCCTATCAACATTAGTCACTAACTCAATTTCATCTGTAAGTAGCTTCACGTACAACTATAAAACTGACTGCTTGATAGTGAAGTAATAGCTCACTCTTGCTAAAGAGGGAAGGTCTCACTTCAACCTTTCCTCATGTTACCCTCTTAATGAGCTGATTTTAGCTCACTGACACAGCTGGCAAAAGTCTACCATTTTTTGTTGTTGTTTGTTTCAGTGGGTGATGAGCTCACTAAGCAGAACATGACAAACACCTGAGTCACGAGGCACTGAGAAGCACCAGACAGCTAAAGAAAAAAAAAAAAGAAGCAGGGAATTTAACATCTTCCTTTTGACGAGTGAGATATTTGCTGCATCTCACGGAACTGTACCTCAGGACAGAGAGGTTACAATATCTCTGCTTTCCTGTTGAAGCTATTAGTCTTCCCCTAATATGACATTCATGTTTAAACCCAATCTCATGAAAAAGAAAATCTTTAATGTATAATCATTATCATTCATGGCTCTACCTTGGTCACTTCCAAGAGCAGTCTATGGTACCAGCTTAGAAGAAAAGCTGACTTTGTGTCACCAAGGAGACTGCATTTGTTAAAAGAAATGTTTGGCACAATCAGGAATAAAAGTTTTTAATAAGGTCTCCATTCCATATAGGGTCTCCATTCCATATATTCCATTTCAGTGAACGGGACTCAAGAAGTGGGCATTAGCAAGGAATTCTCTCTGATTTAAGTAGCAACTTCTTAAAAGATCAAAATTTCCCAGCTTCTGCTAAGAACTGAGTTCAGATGATGAATAATCTAGTTTTTCTCACACATACGCTAACTTGACCATATAAATTCACCACACAACACCAAAGCATTCACCCATTTTACATATATTCTTGCTTTCCTGTAGCAAGAATATCCTGTAGCAATGTTATCTCTTCTACAGGTATCAGTTTCACTTCTGTAGCTCACAGCACAGCCACTTTTATGAACATACATAAACTGAATAACCTCTCACATTTGAAAGTTCATAGCTGGTTCACTCTTACATGTTAAAAAGTTATGAACTTTTGTACCTATTGAGTACATTGCTTATAAGCAAAGTAGCTTTTTATGATCCAAGTCTAAACATAAATGTTGTTTCGTACATTGCAAGTAAACCAAACTAGATAAAGGTAATAAACTAATGCACATTATTGCTTACCAGGCTGCAGTTCAGCTTTTAACATAATGGTTGACTTCGCAAGATAAACATGTTACATAAGAAGGTTCAAACATTAGCAAGAAAATGATCAAATAGAAATGAACTGTCATTACATACCTGAGAAACATGTCATTTTAGCACAAATGTCAGTAGAACCCCAGCTGGGAGATATTAAAATCTGGAGGTTAGGATTTGGTTTGGGTTTTGCTCGGGTTTGTTTGTTTTCCTTAAATGTTACTGGTATACTGTTGGAAAACTTGTGGTGAACAGTACAGAATCAGACTACAGCAAGAGAGGAACAGTGCAAAGTGTTACTGTGTAATTTTCGCAAATGCAATAGAAATATCCTGATCACGGAATAATCAGTAAGACAAAGTATTTCCTTGATAACGCTCTTTATTTCATGCTTAGTAAATATTTATTAAATGTCATTGCCTTGAAAGCAGAGAGCAGTATGCTTTCATAACCTCCTATAAGAACCTAAAAAGCATGCTGATTTCCAGTTTTGAAATTCAGGACAAAAGCCTGATGGAAAAGACAAGCTAAGAAAGGCAATGCAGTAATACTTTACAATACTGCTTAGCTTTTAAGTTTTATTTCTTTTGATATCCAGACTCTATACATTGCCTGATGCAGTGAAACTCTGGAACTCTGCATAAAAACTGAGGTTAATGCAGCTCACTACTGCTTAGTCTTCTCAGCATATTAAAAAGCTATGAATACCTGATGTATCAAAGCAGAAACTTTTTTTGTGACTTCTGAGGCTCCAAAGAGACTGATTTTTGAATATTTATGCAATACTACCTAGTTTGCAAAAATTCTTATTACAGCTGAATATATTACTACCACTAAGCTAAGTGCAACTGTAATTGGAATGGGAGAAAGAATCTGTCATATCATGAAAATAATTTTTTTTCTGGCAAGAAGCCATTGCACTGCCAAAAGCAGAAACTGAAACTGCTTTGGTTTTTTAACTTTCTTTTTGTGAGAGGGCACAAAAGTAAACACAAAATAAGAAAAAATATCTACTTCAGAAGTTCAATAACTAAAATTCTGTGCCTTATAAATACTTATAAAATACTCAAATCAGTTCAACTAAAATTAACCCTGAATATGCTGTTTGACTTCCTCATGTTAGAGCAATGGCTCTCAGAAATAATGGTTAAACAGTGCTCCACCTCAGAGTAACTAATATGCTCAATTATGACAGACAGACAAATTTTCAAAACTCATTACCAAGAAATGCTTACACTAGCAAAACCTGAGCAGAAGGTTTTGTGGGTAGGAATTATCCCTCTGTACCATTAACAAAGATGTTATTTTGGCTGCCACTAGACCAATATGTTTTCTTTAACATCTTTTTTAGTGTTATTCAGTAATATCCATATACAGGCGCAAGATATAATCAAAAGTCTGTCCACAATAGGCGTTTTCTGTGCATATAGAGAACCACCTCACTAATTGTAAACTGCATTTTTTTTCTTCTTAAAGCAAACACCTTTTATACAAGTGGACGCATATGAACAACACGCCTACTACAAGTGCCTAGTTCAACAAGAGAAAAAGAAGAGTGCAAGTTATTCAAAGGCAAGCTATCAGATTGCTCTAGAGAGCTACAGCTTTATAGAGCATGAATTTTAACTACCACTGCAAAAAAAGTTACTTAAAATAGATCTTAGCTTACAGGAGAGTAGATATTCATACATCCCATTTCTTTTGAGATACATTTAGAGGATTAAAATATGTCTAATGCCACATGATGTAAACAGCAAAGACATTGTATTTGTTTCAAGAGATTAGGTAGAACAAAATAAAAAAACATGCAGAGCAGTTGTTATCCTCAATTTATCTCATTTTGCCTATATTTGCATACATATAAATTTATGAGGCAAAAGCTCTCCTTAAGCAGAGAAAATTTTTAGCGAGTGTATTACTAGTTTCTATTTTGTACCCTGGGGTACAAAAAGAGAAAACTGGGGGGAAAAACGACCCTATCAAACAGGGTCACTGTAGCATCAGGTCTACTCAACAAAAACATCTTTGTTTCCAAGTAAAGATTTTAATTGGGGGTTTAAGATTGCTCCTAGTACTGCACAGAGCAGTTATGGAACAAAAACGGGAAACAAAGTAAGTTTGTTGAATGCCTAATTAAAGTCTTCCACACGCTATTAAATATAGAGGGTCAATTTTTATGTATTTTAACAGTGTTATAGGAAATTATATACCCATATTTAGCAATAAGTCTGTCAAACTCACCAAGATTCCAGAAGGAACCTTTTCATGGGCAGCAACATCACTTCTATTTGAGTCATCTTCAAAAACATCCTTTTCTGAGTTATGCATCTCAGAAAACAGAAAACTAACCGTCCACAATACAGGTAGATGCAAAAACTACAGCCATAACAGAATGTCGTAGCAGTATTTCTTCTCTTCTCATAGAAGCAGAAGAACTATGTAAATCTTCTGGTCTCTTAGAGGAAACTGCTTGGTATACATTCCCACGCAGAGTTACTGGTAAAAAGGAAGTGCTTCTTTAAGAAAGCTCACACAGAAACTCCCTCGCCAATAGGCTTTGCTTGAAATGTCCCAGCCCCCTTGCATGCTCTGAGATAAGTAATAACATGGGCAGACTTTGCCATGTGTTTGCACTGATAGGTGATGATCTCGGTTTGCATCACGTCATGTGACTCCAGCTGAAACTCCCACAAAAACAGGGATTTAGTTAATGATTCTTAAGCAAAGTCTACACTAGCTCACCTGGAGACTTTTCACCCCCTGTTGCAACTCCACCAGGGGCAGCAGCACTCCAAGTCCTGGTTCAGCCTAAGCCAAGCCTGCCTGCTGACACTCCGTGCGCTGCTCCCTCTGCTGATGGCGTCACTGGGGCAGCCAGTCATGTTTGATACAGCAAATTTCACAACAACTCAGGGTCTGGTATTTGTGGACTTTTTACCCTCCTTCTTGAAATTGAAATTACATAATAATAGTAAAGAGACAACTGACCTGGTGTCAAGTTTATACTAAACCATACAAAACCAATGCACACCAAGATGAACATTTGTTTTCCTGTGGAAATTTTCTTGCTTTCTTCAAACTGAATTGTAAAGCAGTATAATGTGAGTGTGCAGACAAAACATACAAGCTTTTTAAATAAGTAGCTCCACGACTCAGAATAAGAATTAATTTTTGATCCGATCAATTCTGAAATGTCATTCCTTATCTAAATAATATAATGGATAGATGAAATAACTTGAGGAAGAGTAGTACTATAAGGAACCAATTCTGTCCCAGAACGCAAGAGACATTCTCTGAGGACCATCAATACTCCCTCAACATAGACAAAGTCTCATTACCCTAAACCCATGCATCTCCTTCCCACCCTCATGGGATTACTGCGTGTCTGCTCAGAAGACTGTGGAGGATTGCTTCTTGAATTACAAGTTTAAAAAAAAAAAATTAATCTAGGACCCCACTACTATTACTTCTCTAAGTTTTGCAAATTCATGTATTAGACTTTGATGCAAGGACAGTCAACCACATTATAGCATGCAGCCAAATAGCTTGTTGGTTTCCAAAATAATTAATGAACGACACTCAAGGCCGAAACTGCATCAGTGTCAATGACAAAATCCTAAATTGAGTGTTGGGATTGCTATGTCTGCAGTAAGGTTGTAATAAACTGCTACTATCTCAGAGCCCTTTTCTATACATTGAGTAAGCTCATGTTTCATCTGGCTCTTCACAGGAAAAACTAACGCGTTTTTTAGCAAACATGGCAAGTATTTCCATAGAATATTAAGAATTACTAGAAACATTCAATTTCCCCTTCCTGTTCATCATTCCTTTCTCCTGTATGTTTCATTAAAATACAGAATAAAACACACCGTTATGAGCAAAATGGAAGCGAAATTCATAAGCCAGTGCTTCTTTTGAAACACTATTGACTTCATTTTATGCTGGGGTTTTTTTCTGTGATATCTATGCTATTTCAGTATTTCAGACTGAGATTATTTCTTCAAAGCTTAGAAGAGTGTTTTAGACAACAGCCTTTCTAGAATACAGATAAAATTGTGGTCACTGCAGTAAGGTAAGATTTAGACAGGTAAGCTGTCTAAGCTTTGCACATTTAGCTAGCCCTCTTGTCTTTTATTTCTCAATACTAGTAAGGTAAGTAAAATATAATTCCTGCTGAGGAAGTTGAAGCACTATATTATTCACTTACAATTTGCACAGGAAAATTAGCTTTCATTTTGAAAAGCAAATACCTCAAATTTGGAAGTCTTAGAAACAATGTTTTCCATGAAACCTTAATGAAGCTGTTTGGTGTAGGTAGGTATTCCTGTGGTTCAGTCTCAGAAAGCACGCATAAGTTTTTTCACCAGACTCACACAAGTTAATAATGCTGACAAAGATCATTCACCATCCTACATTCTTTCTTTGATCCACTCTTTGTGGGTCTACACATTTTATCCTGTTGCTCATTAATCAAAATCCCTGATGGGAAGTATTATCCCATTTTTAAAACATAGTTTTCTGCAGCAATCTTCATAATATATTCGATTGCATTCCATTTAGCTCTACAGCATCTCAGAGATTAAGTACTTTTCACTTAGGCAGTGAAAAATTCAGGCCAGATTAGAAATTAAACATACAGGGGGGGTTAGCACATTTAGAACTTGATTTTTCAGATTTTCCCTCCTTTTTTTACCTCTTTGCATATTCAAAACATTGCCTCAATAGGCTACATTTGTAGTTGCAGATCAGATTTCTTTTTAATGACCATCTGGGTTATGTCAAAGTCTGACTGCCTGTGAAAACCACATTTAAGTGATTATTGGATTGTACTGTATAGGAACCGCAGAACAAATGCCACCAGAAAACAGCTACAGGACGTTTCCCCAGCTATCATATATATCATCAGTGCATACTATTCTGAGTTCTGGAAGAAAGAAAGCACAAATCCCATAGACACAGCTTCTATCAGCACACTATCCCAATTCACTCAGAGATCAGAATAAATACACCAAGACAAATGAATGGACCAAATCCTTCTCTATTTAACATATCTTAATAGATACAGCAAGTGTGGGACAGCCTTTGTTCATGTTCCAATTGTCTCCTTCACCCCATCTTGTCACACATAATTTTACTTACTATTCACCAAGCATTTAAACACCACAGTTCTCAATGTCAGGATGGGGTGTGACCATCTTAAGTCTCACAGGCCATCCTGACACTGGAAAAGATCCTTTCTCCACAAGGCTCAGCTCCAATTCCAAGATTCCAACACTTCTCTATTTTCATGCACTTTTACACTTAGCTTATTAGGTGCAGGAAAAAAAAAAGTGGAGGAGTTGCCAAATCTCCTACACAGATTACAAAAACCAGACTGGGGCTGAAAACACTTTTCTGTGCCTGTTCTTGGTCCCAGCCCTGGTCTGAAGCATCTCCTTACTGAGACTGGAAATAAAACTCTGTTCATTCCAGAGTGTGCTAAAACACATTCAGTACATCTTTGATACTTCCAAGTGAAAAGTCTATCCATTCTCTACATGAACTTCTAAACCTAATTCAAAGGTTATTAACTTTGCTAAAATAAAATAAACTTTTACATGACTTACAGAAGACATACTGAACGAAGATTATCTGCCTCAGATGCCTTCTGAAAGGGACATATGAATTTTTCTAAAAGAAAACAGCTAGAGTTTTTCCTCTAATAGAGTGGAAAAATACCATTAAGTGTCACTTCTTATTAAGAAAAAAATTAATATACTTGCTAAGATTTTTCATATAAAAGCTGAAGGTAGCTAAAATATAACTTGGATTTAAATTTTCCATTTTAGCATATTACATGCAACTAAAAATGAAATCCTGTTCAACAATGTTGAGAAATACTAATAGGCAGTACTACTTTCTTTTACCTGCAGTTCCCAGCTGTCCAAAAAATGAAGAAAAAGCCCTATCACAAGTAATAATAGCAGGCACAAGAATTCAAGCAGTTAATAAATGTTTGAGAAACACTAATGATACAAAAGTAATGTATTGTTCACTAAACTGGTAGTTAAAAAAGAATAAAATCAAATTAGTTTTCTACCTATGATGCAACATAGTAAATTCAATGCCTTCAGGATCTCCTGTCAGGAGGAATCAAGAGCTATTCAAATCCAAATATTTTTCAGGGCAACTTAAGTACTTTTTTATCACCAAGGGAAAAAAAATAGCAAGAAAGGAAATCCACAGTTTATTCGGAGTTGGTGCTTTCGTAACTGTGTCAACACTTATATCTGTATGATCTATGAATCATCTGATTTCACTGTTACAGTATCCGTCCTTGTATTAATTTGAGCATTTTCTTTTTTTTTAAGTTACCCCTTTTTTTCGTTTACGAAGGAACATCAGTGAAGACAAAGACTACTTTAAGAGTTCCTAAATTGAGTTTTACTGGTAAAATGATCAGTTCAATCAAAAACTTAGGTTACACATACACAAAATATTCTTATGCACGTGAAGACCTTAACTTCTTTCAAAGTATTGGAAAAAGTAACTGGCTAATCCAAGAGTGCAACCCTTTGGAATCTGTACGTGCATATCCCACACCACCACCTGCCACATTCGACATACGCATTTCCAGCAACACAGACTCTTCTACAGCCACATCATCCTTGGTTGAACTTACTCCCAGACATGTAACACAGAAACAAATGTCTCTGAATAGAAATTCTATCAATCTCATTTTTGCATGAGATGAGAGAAAGGAGATGAAGCTTTTCCTATATGTTTCTAGAAAGGACTAAGTATTTCTTTAATAAGCAATCCAGCAATCCCTTATCTTTGTTTTCTGCTTTTAACAACGTTTCTTTCCAGGTGCTGACCTGCCCCAGGTGTGTTTAAATTTTCTTGCAACCTGCCAGGGTTTAGAAGTCAAAACAAAAGAACACAGCCACATGTGCATGCATGAAATCTATCTATATCTAATCTATTAGTGGCAAATAATTTGATTACAGTTAGAATGGATACATGAATATAAGATCTGAGACTAGTACAAACCTTCAGGTTTACAAGAACAGAAATAATACTTATTCTGAGAAATACATACATAGAATATCTAAAAAGCTCTAAATATTCCATATATGAACAAGATATATCTTCATATTGTTGAACTCATGAACATATACCAAAATAAATCAATATCTCTAAATTTAATCTGCATACAAGACTTGGCTGTATTATTAATGAATTGGGTAAAAATGCTAGTCTTACAGAATTCCCACAAAGAGGTATTTACACGAGATGTTGGGAAGAGAAAAATTAGACACAGCTGAGCAAAGTGGCATATGCTTACTCTTTCAGCAAACCCACCTGCATTACTGAGTTGTAATGACCACAGAGGTCACATCTGGCTGAGGGATCTGTTCACCTGTAGCACACAGCAGCGTGTCTGCACTGTCTATACAGGACACAACACACCTGTGAAGTGGCCTCACAGGTTTCTTGTTTGTGTTAACACGTATACTTTTTTGTTTGCGGAATGAATGGCTTTAAGTCACCACTAACTACTTTTCTTCTTTGAATCACTGTATTTAAGTTCACATCACAAGCTGAATTCTCGTTAGCCATTAGCCGAGAGTCAGTTACTTCCATTTCTAATGGAATCGCAGCTACAATTCATTATCCAAAGCACTTATTTGAAAGAATTTTGAGAAGAATCCTTTACACATTTCCTTTAAAAGGCTTTTCGTAACCATCAATACAGAAGAAGCGTATTTCCTGAGGAGACAGTTATGCAGTCTAAAAAAAGACAAGTAAACCTAGAGACACAGCCTAAGACCAGCTTAGCTGGCTTCAGCCACATACACCAACAGAAATGTGTCACCTAGTACACTGCAGACTTTTCTATTATTACTTCGCATATTTACATTCCTGATATTGAACTTAAGCACTTTGGAAAAAGAAATGGGCCAATTCATCAGCTAAAAATCTCATCTGTTCACTCAGTGCATACAGAAGCAATGAGGAAGTGTCCCTTAGTCTTGGGAAAATGAGTGACTCAGGACAACTTCCGACAGCTAATGTCAAATTACGTTAGTGCAAAGGTGAAAGAAACTGATAAAAATAAAATATTCAGCTAGGAAGGGGAAGCTAGCATCCTTTCTTTGATAATTCCCTTGAAAGATGAGTACAAGAAAAAAAATCTCCAAGAAGTGTGCTTAAGCTTTGTCCTCAAGCAAAAAGACAATCTGACTTGACTTAGCATGACCGTTTCATATTAAATCAGTCTGCCTGCCCACACTGAAATGCAAGCACTAATGTAACAACCAATATGAGGAGGCAGCTAGGTAGATTAAATTCATTTTAAGTGCCACATTCTTTGCAATAGCAGCAACATCTTTTACTATGCTTAAAGTGGGAAATTCTATTTACAATTAAAAAAAAAAACCCTCTGCTTACCTATGTAACTGAGATATGTCCAGAGATGGCATCTTTGTGTAACTGTAAAACCTTAAATTGTAACTTCAACAAGATCATAAAGAACATACTCCAGATACAAAAATCACTGGGATACAGTATGCTACTATGCTGTGTTCTCAGACTGTGCCCAGTATGGGATGAAGACATCTAATACATATGCTTTAGACCTGTATTTGATCACAAACATATCATACACTGCTGTGTATAAGCCTGAAAGCTTTTTCTCTGTGGAGATCTGTAACAGACAGCACTGAATCTCACACCAGAAAGTGTCCTTTCATCCCTTTTCAGACAGTTATGTAGAATATATTGCTAAATCATGATATAACCAATGATTAAAAGTTATTTCATACATAATCCAAAGCTATTTTACAAAAAAAAAAAATCCAGTTTGTTAGAAATTCTAACTTAAGTACAGAGATTCAGTGTTCACACAGACCGTGAGAAATTGTTTTCCTGTGTGCTGTGATCTTGCACTTAAGATGCAAGACTGGAAAACAAGAAAATTGTGATCTAGACTATTAACCATGTGACCATCTTCCAGGAAGAGAAGCAACAAATGCAACTAATTTAACCTCTGGCTTTGACAAAGGTTCCCAAAGTGGCTTTGAACAAAATCCTTTCACCTCTATCTGATCTAGGTTGGAAATTCTGAGGCAGAGATCAAGTCATAAAGCATGCAATGCAAAAACGGGCTGCTCGGGGCCTCAAGGTACATAAGGAGGTGTCAAGTGCCCTAAGTGCAGTTTGGATTTCCCCTTAACTGATCAAGACTTTACAAGAGTGGAAGGAAACGCTGGAGGTAGGACATAAAAGGACATAAAATTCACCGCACTGCAAACCTGAAACATTTTATGTGGATGCCTTCCAAGTAAACAATAACAAAGAATTACACTTATTTTTGCTACAATCCAAAATATTAAGTACCAAGAATAAGATGAAATATTAAGTACCAAGAAGAAGTCCAAACACCACCTCTGTTACAGGCCACTAAAAAACTCAACCGTTTTGATATGCTTAACTGGAAAGTTATGATACAGGCTTAAAAATCAATACTGTAATTGCTGACGAGTGCCATTCAGCACTATCTTAGTTATTCCTACTGCAACTAAGAATAATCCCAGATAATATAGCAATTCAGTCAAAGTTCCTGGCATCCTGAGATCATTTAGTAATCTTTTAACTTTAGCTTACCAGTTTAATAGTCTGTTATATAATAGTAATATGTTTTTACAGAGCACCTCACTTTACACCACTCAAGTAAAGAGATCTTCCTTGATTTTCATAAGAGATGGCAAAACTCTTTACATTCCTGTATGTTCTGGGATGCAAAGAAACTATAGCAGGGGCTAGGAGAGAAGGCACAACTGTTGGCCATGGCTGGAGCTAGCTGCCTAGTATGTATACAAAAAAAAAACTGGTTATGTATCCACAAAGTGATTCACATTCCCACACTTAAAACAAAAAAAGAAGGCATTTTGTGACTAACGACTTTTCATTACAACTAATGAATACCTGTACATTTTTAAAATGTACATAACACTACAGATTTTTTCTATTTTGCAACTATTAAGTGCTCAATATGCAAAATTGTCCCAAGAAATGCTTGTAAAATCCCAAAAAAACCTACTAACCAAAGAAAACCAAAATAGACCCCAAGGAGTTGTACTTCAGTGATTCTTGTGGGTTTCTTACAACCTAGGATATTCTATGGTTCTAAGGACTAAATTTTGTCATCTTCTCTGACAGTATCCTGAATAATACCACATACCATTACAGTATACGGCTAACAAATTCTTTCTTGTAATAACAATGGAATTTTGGTTGGGGAGGAAAAAAAAGTAACCAGATGATGTGCACGTACAAAGTGCAGCCACAACACAGGTATATTTATGACATCATTATGCTGGATGGAAATGCACACAGCATACTGCTCTGCTCTATCAAAAATCACTGACGTACCCAGTACCCACTTCAGGAGAAGAAAAACGCAGTTCACAAAAATTAAACCAGACGCACACTTGGCAAGAGCCCAAAGAGAAGCACACAAAAAAATGCGGGCAGCGTAGTTCCACTTCAGACTCCCCACACCAGAGGGACAAACACGGGAGGCAGAGGCGGAGCGCCCCGCCGGAGCGAGAGCTCACTGCCCGAGTGCGAGGGGAAGGCGCTGGGCAGCAAAGCGAGGCGAGGCGAGGCGAGGCACGTATCCCGGTGTGCCAGAGCGGCAGCGCCAAGCCGCGCCGGGAACACCGGCGCTCCCGGGCGGTCCCGCCACCTCCGTGTCGCGGCGGGGCGGCAGCGCCGGGCGCCACCCCCACGGCCGGGCTGTCCAGCCGCACACCGGGCGGCCGGGACACGGGAGGGGATGTTTCCCCTTCGCCCCGCCGGCCTGGGCTGCGGGGAATTGCGGGCAGCGTCTGGGGCGCTGGCAGTGCCGGCCGGGCGGCCCCGCTTCCCAGCGACGGTTCCGGGGAGGTTCTCGTGGTTCTCTGCCGGGAGGGAGCCCAGGCTGGCAGCCGGGGCAGGGCCTGCGCCGCCCTCCCTTCCTCCCGCTCGCCCTCCTTCCCTCCCTGCCCGGCGGCCGCCCGGGCTCGCCCGGCGCCGCCGCTTGTCCCCCGCACGCAGGCAGGGACACCTCGCGC
>VZTD01005870.1:1726997-1888362 GCA_013397725.1 Rhagologus leucostigma
CCCGGGAGCACGTACCGCATCCCGGAGCCTCCCGCCGGGAACCGGGCGCCGGGATCAGCAACAGAGCGCTCTCGGGAGGAGCTGTTTATAGCCGTGGTCTGAGCCAGGGCTCAGGATTAGCATCCCGTGACAGCGGGGCGGAAAAGACGCGCTGCGTTCACGGTGTTTTCCACTTCATACGTCTGTCACTGCGTCCTTCTTTTGAAAGTTACCAGCCTACCCACAGGAGGGAAAACATTTTTTTTTTTCATATACATCTACATATCTGTATACATACATACATATATATGTTATATATGTATTATGCCATAGACTTTCTGTACCTAAATACAATAGTTTCGAGCTGTGCCAGAGGAAGTTTCAGCTGGACATTTGAGGGATTTTTTCACAGAAAGGGTGATTAGACATCGGAATGGGCTGCCCAGGGAGGTGGTGGAGTCACCATCCCTGGAGGTGTTTAAGGAAAGACTGGATGTGGCACTCAGTGCCCTGGTCCGGTTGACACGATGATGTTTGGTTGTAGGCTGTACTCGATGAACTCAGAGATCTTTTCCAACGTAATTAATTCAGTGATTCTGTTATATATATATGTTTTGTAATGAAAGTGTAGAATTGTAAAATCAGAACATGTCTAGCAGGCCGTGTGTGCATTTCAGGACAGCAGCTTCATTTGCCCATTGCTTTTATGATTCACATCACTGCTTGCTGAAGTTGGTTTGGTGATGTGTTATTCTTTACCTGAGTCACGCTATTGCCCAGAGGCCCCAGATGATACTGTGACATAATATGTACTAAAACAGGGTAATATTCTCACCTCAAACAACTTGCAGCATAAAAAAGGGAAAAGAAAAGGAGAAGTAGCACACTTGGAAATACAATTTGGGTTTCACAAATGTGAATTAAGCGTTTTATCACTACCCATGTTGCTTCTTTATTTTATTGTACTTCCGTTTGCCTACCAACTACTTTTTCATCCACCAATCTGTTGACAAAAGTTTTGTTAAAAGCTGGCTTTGTCCCACTTGGTGTTGGAGGCATTTTACGTTTTCACGTAGGTTTCCTGTTCTTGTCACATAATGAGAAATCAGACTGGTCGGCAGAGCATTCAGGGCAACTGACAAAAGACATCCTAGCATGCAAAGTAATATATAGACGAAATTTATTGTGACAGTCTACGTTTCTCTTAAAAGATGCTTGACAATCTTTTTTCACCAGTCCTACAAAGAGATAAGATCTGTTTATTCATCTGTACTTCCTGGGACAAGCTGCCTAAAAGATTATAGCCAGTGAGTTTGCTTATTTGCAGATAATATATTTAAATCCCTCTGAGCATGGAACTAAACAACTCTATCCCTGCATAACATGCAGGCTGGGTTTTCGAGGAACGTGGTTCATGGAAAAAGGCGCAAACACAGAATTACATGGGTAGAGTGACTGTATTATGCATATGTAAAGAGGAGGGTCAGATTTCACGCCTGCCCATTTTGATGGTGTTATCATCATGTCAGGAATTCTGAGCCGATCTTGGAACACTTTCCAGGACTCAGGATACATGGAAGCAACAAAGAGTAATGGAGCAATTTGCCGCCCTTCAGCTCAGCCATTTTTCAGTCGCAGCAGTTTTCTAAAGAGGGCTCCTGTTTGAGTATAACGTTGCAATAATAATTACCTGGCCATATTAGCATAACATCTGTCGCAATTACAGAGTCTGCGGATCATTTCCCTGCTTTGCTGAGTTCTTTATTTGGCATCTTAGTCTCTCAGTTTGTGAGGAACACCACTTCAGCAATTGCTCTAACAAGAGTATTTTCATTTGTGTTTCTGTGATCTTATCTTTGCTGGTCTTTACAATAAGTTATTTTCTTAGTTGAGGGGATTCTCCTTTTCAACACCAGACAGCCCTGTTCACAGGGAGATAAGAGGTAGGGGCTAAATCTGTGCTATGTCCTCAAGTATTGACATTAAGCTAAATCCTATTACAAAAATAAGCCAGAAAAATCTGTACTTGAAATGAGGTAACAAATGGGTAGATCATACTTTTCTGTTTCCAACCTGGAATAGGTGCTTCTGAGTAAAAAGCATTTATTTGAAAACACAATGTCTTCCCTTTAGGTAACATTTACCATTCTAAAATTATCACCTCCAGACAATCAAGACTACAGAAGTAGACATCCCTGAGTATTCTCCTTTTGTATTCTTTACTCTTTTGCACTTACACATAGAAGATTACGATGAAGCTGTAAAATGGCTTGCATTTTCCACAGCTTTATCTATCAAGTGGGATTTGTTTCTGTTTTGAGTGTCTGGAGTGGTGTAGATAGGAGCTCTCTACATCGATGCACCATTTGTGGTCCTTATTGAACCACAACTCACTGGTGGTTAATCCAGGGCCTCCAGGGCACAGGTAACCTGCTACCTCATTTATGTTTGTTTTGCCTTTTCACCACAAATGTCGCTATTGCTTCCCCCACCAGGGAGAGGGGAGGGCGTGATGAGAGCAGCTGCTTACTGGTGTGGTTATTTTGGTGGAGAGGAAGCGATTTGAAAGTGTGTTACTCAGTGCCCTATGTAAATCAGTGGCTCTCTGGCTCTTCAACTGCGGATCATGTCTGGCAGCAGCGGTGTGTGAGAGAAGTAGCCTGCTTAGGGCTACCTGCACATAAGGCAAAAGAAGCTGACATAAGTGATGAGATATTGTTCTGTCATTTTGCCTGTTTGTATGCATACAACACTCAGAAAGAAACCACTCTCTGGAGCAGTCGTGTATTCCATACCCACCATCACCCCTGCTCATACTACAGCAGACAGGATATCCTTTTCAGTTTTTCTACTTTAGTGTTGTTTGGACTCTTATATCTTACGCTGTAAACCTGTGAGGCTCCTTATCTCTGCCTCTTAGTCACGACCAACATATCCCTCAGAAGCATTTTCCATAAGTTCTCTGAGATCAGAATGACATTATGACAGGATGTTATGATTTAGTTTAGTTTATCTTTTTATTTCCATTTAAGAGTCAAAAAAAAAAAAAAAAAGAGGAAAATTAAAAGCGAGGATTCAGGGCTGTAAGGACCCTGATCCACCAAAATTTTTAAGCACGTCAGTAGTCCCGAAAGTTGATGGACTTGTGTGTAGGATTAACGTATTTGGTTAAGCCAGCACACTCAGATCAAGTCTCATGTGAGCAATATTTCTCCATTCTTTGTCAATCAGTAGCAGGTGTTTCACAAACCATTTTCTGATAACAGATATGATAGGATTTCAGGCCTCCTGTTAAGAAGTTCCTTATCCTTGCCAAAATCACAGCCTAATTAAGCAGGAGGTTTTATTCTGGTCCTGTTAGTACGAGTGATTAAATGGTAAATGGAAATAACTGTGTCAAATCAGATGGTAGAAGATGCAATACTGGGAAAGAAGGAAGGAAAGTTGTTTCATTTGAAAATTTGCAGAAGGAGATTGCAGGAAAGAACTCTCACATAATGAAATGGGAAGTGAGACAAGGGCAAAAATCAGCAGAAGGTTGCACCCAAATCTGGGGCCTTTCTTCCTCTCCGTCAGCCCTCACTGTCTCTCTCACAGTACCTTCGTCTCTTTAAGCCCTTGTGAAATGGAGCAGTTTTTTCTTACAGATTTTGTTGCTCTTTTCCCTGGACAACATTTTGCTTCAATTCTTAAAACTTCGTGTCCTTTCAGCAAGACAAAAAACCCCAACCAAACAAAAAACAACTGTGGGGAAAGACTTGTTGCAGGTGTCTGTCTGATCCATGTAAGTGCAGGTTAAATGAGATATCATTTGTGCATTCACCTTATAGTTGTTCAAGGACAAAGAACAGAAGTCCACTCTATGCTAGTTTAAGAGTGATCTCAGTTTGCAGCTAGCTGCTTCAAAGATTATGGCCTTATCTATTACCAAATTATGTCTGTCAGTCTCAGAGCGCAGACAGATCTTCCTCAATAATTGGCTAACAAATCCAGAAGAATTCAAGGACAGCTGGAATCACAGTGCCTTTACTATGGTGGAAGTCAAAGCCTATTTTTCTCATCCTTTTTCATCTTCAAATATCATCCTTTGTGGTTTTAGAAGGTGATTGGATAATATAGCTTATTGAAACACTTTCCCTTACTGTTAAATACAATTATACCATGAGAACATGAATTTCTAGAAGAGTTATAAATTTGAATATAGAGTAATATGTGCTGAAATGGAACATGTAGGTGAGAAATAACAGAATAAAGAGACGTGCACTTCAGATAAACATTGCATCCAGTGCCTAAGTTTAAATGTAGTCAGATGATTCTGTGTGTTTCATAGGAGATCCTGTTGCTACAGAAATAATTTGCATTCTATCGTTATGTAATGCACAGAGACTGAAACAATTTTTCATTCTTATAGTGGAGAATAGAATATAAATAATACATTTAAAATGCGGGAAAGAAATTATTCAACCATGGTAACATAATAAGCTTTAGTATACTCAACAATTCTGTTAATACTAATTTTGAACATTTTCTTATACATTTGTGAACCACTACAGTTTAAATAATGAAAATAAAAAAGGGGAGTTAATCTTTGGCATGTTTATCTCATTACTGTGCATAACTACACTATGCTTCTGGATAGCAAATATATTCCTGTAGAACAATACTGATATGACTCCATTTCCAGCTTCGTGAGGAACCATCCAAATTTAACAAAAAAAACCCCAAGCTCTAATGCAGTTTTGTTTAAAATTTTAAAGCTATTTGCAGTAGGTTTAAATTGAAATATCAGGAAAATAGTGATTTTTTCTTGCAGCAAAAAGCTCAGACCTGATTCTGCTACAATGACACAAAAGAGATATGTGCTATTGGCTTCACTGTGAGAAAAATGGGCTTTGTAATCTGAGATTTGGGACATTTTTAGAACATTCTTCTGACATCTAGCTTGATTTCTATTAAAACTAGTGAAAAGGCCCCTGCGGCATTCTGCAGGAATTGGATCAGGCTCTCAGTGGTACAGTCTGTTCTATATATAACTAACTCACTGCCGCTGGTGTTCGTGGCAGACAGGCTCCCAACCCAAAGGAGCTCTGAGAGATGATGGATCTTTACAGACGTAAAGCAGCTTGAAGTAATTGCCATGGCAAGGGAGAGTTGTGTGAAACAACCTGCAGCTTTGTACTGCTTCTGGAGGGCCACACTCTGTGACTTTGGCAGAGTGATAGAATGGCACATCTCTAAATACTTATAATTTTCTGTAGTAGTTGCTTGAGCAATGACACACATTGGGGTGTCCTACCGTGGAAATGCTCCTCACTGCATTCCTCTGTGGACCTACGCTTACGTCCTTCACTGCTGGGCTATAAGACATAGATTTAGAAAAAGATGTGATGCAGAACTGAAGTCAAGCTCGATGTGAAACAGTACCTAAGTGTAGTTGGATGATTTTAGTTGTAGTTCAGTTTGCATTTAAGCTTCTCCCAACACCATTTTGTGTAGAAGTCAGTGTTTTGATTTCTATAATTTTTTCTCTATTGGCATCCTACATCCTTCTGTCACTCAGTATGGACCATCCAAGTTGTTTAAATCCTTTACATTGTTTACAGAAATATTATTACTCTACTTGCCTACATATAAGTGTTCTATCTAGTATTTCATCCAGCAGGAAAGTTTTTGTTGGTTTTAAAAAGAGTTGACTAGAATCCTATTGGAATTCTACTGTAAGGAAATTAATTTCTTCTCATCAGGGATATCAGCATCTTGACTTCTGTCAAGCATTTACATGCTATTAACACTCTTTGCTTTCTTATGCTAACAGTTCTGTGAGGATGGATTAGAAACTGGTATTTCTTGTGTTTTCAGTATTTCCACATTTGTCATAAATCCAACACCTAGAAATACCAGTGGAATCAGTAACCTTTCATCAATAATCCATCTGGAAAAAGACAATATGTTTGAGCCTCCTAAGGGCTGAAATCAATAAGAATATTTTCCTAGTAATTAAAACATCTTATTTTCATGTCTTATGTTTAATAACTTCTGGTCACTTTAAAGTTGAACTCAGCTTGCATAGCAACAAAATAAATTCTGACCTTTATTTTTATTGGTTTGTTTTTCAGCTTGAACTCTGCTTCTTCCATGGTATCTAAGCATTTGCAAATGAGTCATATTTTCCTATATCCTCAGTACATAAACATGTGAATGAACACAGTAATGAACGTGAATGAGCACAGCAATGATTTAATGCAGAGATTCTTGGCTTCCATTTATTTCTTATTTACATGACCATGAAGTTACACTCTCTTATAAGAAACCAGTGGATATGATGCTAATGAGTGGAAGAAGGGATAGTCTTGGGCTGAGCCACTGAGGGGAAGAAGAGCAATGGGTTTATCAGAAATCTGAGTGCTGTATGAAAACTTGTGGAGGAAAATGGGCGTGTGGGGCAGCTGATACTTCATGGGTTAATGCTATATTCACAGTAACTCATGAAGGCTTTAAGGGAATTAAGGAAGTGGAGAGGACTGAAAAGCAGTCACATGAGTCTTGGTGATAAGAAATGTCCAGATGTCATCCTGATCCACCTGATGAAACAGGCTTGCATGAAAGAAACTTGAATCAAAAGAAAACTGCTTACGCTCCCCCCACATCCATAGGAGATGGTTCTGTTTCTGGAGATCTTCCACTGTGGCCAAACTGGTCATGGTGAAAAGTAGAGCCCACATGGCATGAAGAGGACTGTGTATATCATTTCCTTGAGAAAGTAAGGCAGCATCTGCCTCAAGCTGTGATGGCCTAGAAATATCAATTAACACATCCATGTAACTGATACCAACATTCCTTTACACCGCAGTAAATATGTCAGTTCTGGACAGGATTTGCTGTAATGAACTCTGCTTATAATGGACTTTTTTTAGTAATTGAATTCATATTGACAGTATGTGTATCATTATTCAGATACTTAGAAATTCCTGCAGTGCAATTATCTGGTACTGAGACATAAGTGCCCATCTACTATGCATTTAAATTTCAATTTAGGAAGTATTACAAATGTTACAAAAAACCCCCACTAATAAACTTTTGTGTTAAAATATTATGGTTAATATACCGCTCATGAAATCTCAGGCTGAATTTATTATCCTGTTCGTGACAGGATCACGTTCTTCATTGAAGTTCAGTGGGGTTTACCCAAGGCTGCTTTTTCTGGTGGTTTCTTTCCCTGCCTATCCAAGCTTTCTGTGGATTGAGGAACCTTTTCTGCTACTCCTGCCTTTCCATCAGTCTTCTTTGCTGCTTGCTGGTTGCTTTTTGTATCCTTTTCTGTTTCCACAGGGGGCATTTCCTTTGGATCAGGTGTCTCTTCTGTAGCAATAATTTCTTCTACGTGTGGCTTAATAAAATCTGATTTAGGAGAAGTAATAAAATTTCTGAGTAATTCTAAGTAACAATATTTACTGTGCTCAGCAACATTTCTTTCACACTGGTTATGACCTTATCATGTTCTTTTCCTCTTTCCCTAGCCATATAAAGAGATTGAGTATCACATATAACATTACTACTTTTTATGGAACCAAAACCAAGCCCAAGTCTTTATGGTCTCTAATTAAAATGGTTAAGAGGTAGATACTGGAAAACATTTACAGGTACAGAAATAATTGTTTCCCACTTAAGTCACCTAATTTACAGTATTGCTCAGAAAAGTCTACCATACCAGTAAGGCAAGAGAGGAAGGAAATGCTGTAAAATATTTGTTCTTGCCTTAGGAGCAAAAAGGTGGGGGGGAATAAAAGTATAAAATGTTCTGTCAGAAATTATATAACATGTATACACCCTGTATACAAAGAAAAAATAATTAGGAAAAAATATGTATAACAAGTATTCTGATATTGTCAGAATTTAAGACTGATTTGGAGCTAATATGAGAGACTTGTAATTGTGAAGAATAAATCAATGTCCAAATAGCAATTATATAGTACAAGTCTGAAAGAACAGTAAAATAATATACAAGTAATATATGAGAAAGCTGAATCATCACAGAGCTTTTAATTTTCTACCCTTTCTTTAAATGAGACAAAAAATGGTCACTTATAATTCCAAGTTTACCATTCCATATGGACATAAAACTAAGAGAGAATAATTGATTAATCTCAACTAGTGGCTAAACAGTCAGAGTTTTCTAAAACACTTAGGCATTTAGGGTCCCTGAATCAGCAAGGCCTTATTTTTGGTGAAATGTCAAACATCTAGCTGCTGAAATGAGTCTCACTTTGGAAAATAACACCATCTGTGTATGTATACATGCTTACAAAGTCTTCCCTCTGCATTCAGAAATTTAGAAGTATTTATTATGACTTAAAAAACTTCCATCAGCCAGGTTAGTCAAGGTGACAGCTTGCAGTGGAAGTAGAAAAGGTGGTTTAAAAATATTGATTTAAGTCTCTCTCACTTAGGCCTAAGCTGGTAATTCATACTTTGCATCTGTTGTTGATTAAAAGTGTGCTTACTGTAAACTTGATTGATTGGAACCTATGAAATATTGATTGGCACAGACAATTAACTCCATAACAATTTAACAGTTTTACAGTTTTTTCATTGGAATGGAAGACTGTAACAGTGAAAGTACTCACCTTTCTTTTCCCCTTCCTTCTGTTTGCTTGCTGTCACTGTTTTTTTCTTTTTAGATGCAGTTTTATTATTTTGTTTGTGTCCTTGGACTGTGTCAGTCTGTCCTGACACAGGCATCACAATCACCTGAAGCAAAGCAAGAACGAAACGTGCACAAGCGAGATATGTGGATGCATCACAAATTCAGCCTGAAATCACCATAACTGAATCCCTGGAAGCAACACCTTTTGAAGCATCTATTACTCTCACGTTCAGGGACACATACATCTGCCAAAGCAAAGCAAAGTAGAATCCAGCCTGTTACCTGGGAGGGGACCCACTTGTATTCCCTGGCAGTTCTGCCAAAAGGAGGGAGGCAGGAGGACAGATTTTTGAAAATAAAGTAGTAGACATAAACTGCTGCCAAAATGCAATCGTTATTAAAAATAATATTAAGTAATAAACATCAGTTATTGCAAAGAGCAAGTCATATTCTTGTTTGCACTCTGGAGGATGGAAGAGCTGTGACACTGTTATTTTTAAGTTGTATATTGTGGGGCAAAGATGGAGCAACCTGCATATCATCCTTGAATTGGCTTCATGTCTTACTAAGCAAAATTATAAAATAATTTTGCATTAGTTTTTTGAACTCAGGAAGCTTGCTGTATCTCAAATTACAGATCTTCTCATGATTATTTTGAAATTTAAAAATTAAGCCTTGTTGCTTTGTGTGATACACAGCTGCTATGACTAAATAATCTAAACTTTTTTTTTGTGACAGATACTGATTCATTAAAGGACATAATTACATACTTTGACCTTAAAAATGCAATAATGTCAGCAATTCTGATACTTGAGTGTTAAATATTTTTGGAGATAACGCTGTGTGAACACATACACTGTTCATGTGGAACACCAAAACCACATTGTTTTTGCATAATTTCATGTTAAAAATCCCTGTGACGTGAAATCTGTTCTCATAGAAAAAGAGAATTGCACCAGATAGACGTAACATGTTCCTTGAAACTGGTGGTACTATTAGTGCAGGCATATGCAGTAAAGTTAGGCACATGCTAGGATGTTTTCGTAGTTCAGAAAACTGATCTAAATATGGATTATTTTTATAAGATGAAGATGATCTTTCTAGAAACTGATTTTTTTAAAAAAGGAAATTGCTAAAATTGGCATTTTCACCATTGGTAACTGTGTTGCATCTCTTTTTACTTGAACCATTAAGAATTCCCTCATGCTTCCACTTCTCCTTTAACATTAGCTGACAGTAAACCTCAAGGCAAGGATTTAAGTGAGTGTTAACTGTACAACACTTAGTAGTGGCATCCTCACAGAAATGCCAGTACTGCACCAAAGTGAGTGCCTGGGACTGCATCTCTCCTTCTGCAGTCACAGTAGCTAGAAAAGACAAGAGAGAGTATGTGAAAGGTGCACACAGATCATGCTTAGACTGAAAATATACATGTTAGTTCTTTAGATTTTGGTGTGAAGAACTGTGGTGTTGTGAGACTAGTAATGAAAACATTCACTGACATGGGACATTGGTCTCCTAGGTAGTAATTGAGAACTGCTTCTGATCCTATCCTATATATATAGTATCACATGTATATATCATATATATGTCCAGCAGGTTCTGTTGCTTTTCTTCAGCTGATATAATCAGTGGCATTGTAAAATAGCAGACGTTGAGTTTTTAATCTATGTAAAGTGCATTCAAAGATCTGGACAAATGGTTTTTTGTTTGAAACATTTTTGTGTAACAAAAAAAAACCCACTTTTTTTTTCTATGTTACAGTGAAGATTCTTTTTGTAGCTTTAAAAGATCTTGATAAAATATGTTATTTCTGAATCTCCAGTGTCAAGTTTGGATGAAATTAACCGACTTTTCTATCTAACAAAATACTTACATATCACCCTTAAATCACAATTAATGCCCAGGTGCATTGAAAAGCGTAAGACTATTCCTGTGACAGAATTTTCAAAAATACCTTGTTTAGTTGAGATGTGAAGTAGTGAAGATCTGGACAGAGAGGTGTGAGGGGATGCCATTGTGTTTTTGTTGCAAACAGCGAAGTGAAGATTAACAGGGATCTAAAGGGAAGCTGGAGGTAATTAGAGTGGTGAAAGCATTAAGATACTAAGATACTGTGCACAGCTACTGGAGCTGTGACTAATAAAACAAGACACAGTGAAACAAGCTTGTGATGGAAGGAAAGAAGTGAATTCAGTTTATTTGTGAACATAGAACAGAGTTCATACACTTTCACAGACACACACACATATTAGTATCCTGGCCTCCTAAGCCTTATTTTCATTTATGTTACAGTACTGTTATCCTGTTTGGGCAGATTAAACAATATTTAGGGCTGTAAATGACACTGATATTAAGGCCTCACTAAATTAACACAGCAATAGAAGGGGGCCTTAACACAGACAAAAACCAGCAATAATTTCTCCATGATCTAACACATTCCATCTATGCTACTTTACCAAAGCTGGAACAAATCCTAACTGCTGCTCAAAAACGCCCTGATCATTTTTGATCTTTCCATCTACCTCATTAGTTGCTTCCAATGAAACAATTCTTGACCCTTTCCTTCCATGTGCTCCAGGAAGAGGGTCAAATGGTGGGCCTGTGTTTACAGACAGTGTGCACTTGGCCTTGCTTAAGATGCTACAATTAGTTTCTGTGAAGTTAGCAGTAAGAAAACATTTAGGAAAGGCTCTGTTTTCCCTGGCATAAATAAGTACATTAGAAGCAAAAGTGAAGTGTATGGAAAAATCCAAGGCTGCCTGCTAAAGCAGAAAGCCATTTACACACACAGATTATGTCTGCCTAACACCCAAAATCTCCTCTGTACTTCTGTCTTCTAGTCTTAAATTCACACTTTCATTTTATCTTACTGCTTTTTCTCTTGCTCAGACTCTCTCTCTTCCTCAGGTATGTACACACTTACAGTGACGTCGCTCGTCTCTGTACCGTACTTGTTCTTCACCACAATGCTGTATTTCCCAGAGTCTTGTGTGGACACAGTAGAAATGGAAAAGCTGACATTTTTTCCAGATTCAAACTTCAGGATGCAATTGGCATCTGATACAAATGATTTTTCGTTCTTCAGCCATGAGACCTCTGGAGTGGGATCTCCCCAGACGGTGCAAGAAAGATTAAGTGCCTATAGAAAAAGTACAAAGGAATTATGAGTCAGTAAGTATTTGCTGTGTCTTTTGATGCCTGACTCTCCAAATATTTCAGCTCCCCATTTAGCTTCCTGCTTTTAGTAAAAGGATGCATACCATCATGAGTAATCAATAATTTATGTCACTCTTCTCTGTCATAAAGGAAAAGAAGGAACTCGGTTAATTCAAAAATGCCATTAAAACCTTTCAATATTTTATAGACCTTCTTCTCTATTCTCATAATCATTAGTAGAGGTTTCTCCATGCATATTTCTTAATATAAAATTAGATATTATCTGCGTCTGTGTGTTAGACCTGAAATGAGATTTTAATGAACTGTCAGATGGTTTTGTTCACATTAAACTCACTATATATATCCCATAAGTAAAGAAAGTGTGCCTGCTTTTTTAAATAACTAAGAACAAAGTGGCCCTGGAATATTTTGTTTAATTTGGGATCCTTTTAAACTATGCCCTGACAGCTCTTCTAACAGACTTGAAGCATTTTATGCACTCCCGTAAAACTATTTTTAACTGAAATCAATACAGGCTTTACTCATTCTTTGGTGTTCATGTAAGTATTTCCCTTTGATGTTAGTACTGTTCCTAGGGACTGAATTCAGTCCCATCAGACTGTAAAAAGTATCTTCACTGTTAGAGGATCATATTGTTGGAGAGGTCACTGGCAGCTTCTTCTACCTTCAATGGGCTGGTGAGTCTCCTGGGTACACTTCGTACAGGCCTTCTTTTTTTCTTGTCAGCTAAGAAATTCATTTTTAGGAGATACTGATACATACAAATGATCCCGCGCTCCAGTCACTGTGCTATAGCAATCTTCTCAAAAGTGTTTGCAAGAGTGAGTATCACGTAGAGAGTCAAATGTGAAAAAAGTTCACATGACAATTCACTGGTAGCTAGGCCTTTCTCTGGAGCTTTATTTGGGAAGAAATTTATTTATATGTAAGTATTGGATAGTACACTGGTCTAAATTTAAAATGCTGTTCAAAGGGGAATCTAACTGGACTGGAAACTGAAGAACTTTTACTGCAAAGAAAATGGTCTTCAGTGGTTCATTTGGAATGGACTAAGTGATAAATAAGGAATAGACAAGCTTTCATTTGACTGGAATCAAGTATCTCTTCCATTTTGTTTAAAGACTCTTTCTAAAAATGTGTCAAAAATAAGGGCAACTGAAAAGCACTCACATTGTTAGCCCTATAGGCTGTCAAGATAAATATCCACAGTGAGAAATCTGTTTAACTGGCTCCCTTCCCTTCAACTCACTGCTTCTTATCTGGTAGTGTGATAGTGGAAGATGGGACAGAAGAGAGATGCCTGGAAGGCTGTTGAAATGAGCCGATAGAAAAATTGCTATCTCTATAAAAAGTGAAAGGTGTTGATATCTCTGAGAACAAAATAAAAATCAAATAAATCCCATGTGCCCAACCTAAGGACCAAAATGAGAACAAAAGGGAAGGGGAAGTTTTTTCTCCATCGGCAACACATAATTCTTGGTACTGAAGGAGGGCAGATTCCAAGTGAGAGGTGGTTACGAGATGGTGGAAATGGCCTCTATCTGATTTCCTGCAGCACCTAGAGCTGGTGACCACCTGGGGCTGTTGACTCCCTTCTCTCGTAGCCCACTGGTGGGAATGTGGTTTTGATTGCCATATCAGTCCATCTTTTTGAAAAACATGTGGAAAACAAGAGGTTTTACATTTCCCCCTCTTCCTTATCACTCTGGATACAAACATGCCCTCAGCCTTAACCAGGCAATGCATACGGGCCCCTTCAGGTGCTCGGTATTTCTTTCTTGTCTTCTGGTTCTCTAGCAAGCAAGAGATCAGCACTAAGTGGCCCCAGCTGCCACTCCACCACAGTGCTGATGAGCTGATGTCCTTGTCCAGACAGCTTCATTAGTGGCATCATTCAAAGCTGGGGTGTTTGAAGTGGTATCACACTCCACAATTCAAAGAGATTCAGGCAGCAGTGATGATTCTTTTCTTCTTCTAAATCATTCCTTAAAATAGATACATTTTCCTTAACCTTGCATCACTAGCTCCTGTTTGACATGAGCGATTCTCTTGATGTTCTCAACTCCTTCTATTTGTTTTCCAGCTACTAATGTGCAGAGATGTGTCTTATAATTCACTATGTAGATGGTGAGATCTTTGGTTTTCTAGAAGGCAATTCCGTAGCCAAAGAGAAGTGGTTGCTCACTGTGACTGCACCTATCTGTTTCGGATTTCTGTTCTTTGGGCAAGAGATTGTCTTTGCTCATGTATGTATTTATTACTCACTGAAACCCTTGGTTATAATACTGTGTTCAACTGGAAATCCTCATGGTAAAAAAAATGTGCCCTGTACTCCTGGGCATTGAGACATGTGCACCTGGAGCAACCAGCAGCTGCAAGTACAGACCCTTTGTGCCCCTCACTATCTCTTCTGCCTTTTACTGCAGATTATCATGAGCAGGGTAGTACGGGTGGCAGAGATAAACGTGTCACTGTTTTTCAAGTATTGCCATTCCTCTTTCATATCAGCACAGAGTCACAGTCGTGGATGGTGAGCGGATTGAAGCAGCTCAGTCAGGGAAACCTGCTCCCTTCTTCCAGCTTATCTGTGAGGATCTACACCCCTGGCAGAAGGGTAGAATAGTGAGTTGGTGGAAGAAGGACGTTACATGTTGCTTCTATGCCTGAAAGTGCCTGTCAGAATCCTAAGTCTCTTCACTCATTTACAGGCCTTCATTAAAAGAGCCACTTAGGTTAAGTTGGCTGGCTGGACATGAAACTTATGCTAGCATTCTCTGTCGGGTCAGATTCCTCCCTAATGTGAACTGACGCTTAGCCTTTTCCAATTATACCACACTGCTGAGGAGCATTTATGTCTATCAGTGGAAGCCTCTTAGGCCATCTGGAATGCTATTTGATTAACACTCGGTAAACACTGGTTCATTCATTCTCACCCATACCCTTCAGCTCACATGTAAAAAACTAATACATGGCATCACAGTCACAATGTTAAGTTTAAATTTGAGATATGCATACACTTGGAAGTTCAGTCTCAGGATACCAATCTGTTCATATAAGTCTGTGGTTATGGTGGCACCAGTATTCACAATCAAAGCTTGCAATTGTCAGACCTCTGCTACCTCATTTGCTGTTTTACAAAATCCTCAATGATTGTGCAATTTGCATGAGTTACACAACAGAGAATTGCATTATCCTCTCTCCAGCATATATGCAAACAATAGACAGATGAGCCAACACCACCCAAACAAGCTCTGTTTTCCCTGGTCACTCTCTGTCCTACTCAAAACGATCCTCTACTGAATCAAGAAACGTAAGGTCAAGGATATTTGTCTCGAGTTCTGGGAGTATTTCAGTCATTTATTCAAACATTACGAATGTCCTTGCTGTCAAGGACAGCATGTGTCTGGGTAAGATTTTGCAACTCATTTTTTACAAACTCTTTTTATAAACACTACACATTTTGCTTCAGTGAACTCATACACAAGTTCATATCAACTCTCTTTTGGCTGAAAGCTTAAAACTGGTAATCGTTTACACCCAAGTTTACACCCTGCCAAAGCATTATGAGAATCACGCCTCCAAGCAGTGATTAGCAGAGGACCTGCTAATTCATTCTGTTCCTTTGTGTCTTCTATCTACAGTTACAATGCTCACACGAGTGCTTCTTACTTTACAGCATTTCTCAAACTGCTAAATCTCTTAAAGAATTTTATTTTGTAATGTGAGCATACTTGAATTTCCCAGAATTGCTGCAGCCTACTATCTGTTGGCTATAGCTCATGTTGTTAAGCGTTTCACAACAAGACTTTAGATTCTTAACACTTCTGCTGAGCTTATAATCAAATTCTTTTAACCCAGCTGACCTCCTGTCAGATAAAGCCAGAAATACGAGGAAGCTGCCTTACTGTAGTGGTCACATTAGAGGTTTTCAGTGACATTCACATGCCCCATTTCACTGTTCACACACACTGTGAAGAGGAACTGCTTCGTGGCAGAGCAGCAGGAAGTGAAGAGCAGGAACTTCTTGGTCTCAGTACTATTAAACAGCCAGTTGTAGAAGCAATGTGCTGGGAAAAGGTTGTGAGATCGAGAACTGACTTTCTGGGTCGTCTGTTCCGTGCTCAAGCATCCATGTTCCTCTGGGAGTGCCTTACTCTTATCTTTCAGCTAAACTCTCCTAATATAATCCAGTATGACACCAGTGACTTATTTGACTTCCTTCTCCTTTACCCTGATGAAACAGAGAAATTTTTCTCCTATTGTCTGGATGAGAAGTGAGTTATTGTGGTTTACTACTTTTACACCATTTAAAAGCCAGCCTCTGCAGGTATGACTACCATGCCACATTGAAAGGAAGTTAACTGCAACAGGCATAGAAAGACTGGCCCTCATGTTAAAAAAAAAAGACTTAAACTTCTCTGATGCCCTGTTACAAGAAAAAAATCTAACTGTGAAACCTGTGCATGAATTTTTAAAGAGCTGGTTATAGAAGGAGTTTTAGTCCCAACTCACATTGTCATCTCACTTTTATCTAATTCTTAAGAAGAGACACTGCCCTGAATACATAAACCCATCTGTGCAAGTCCGTTGAATTATGTACAGAAGGCAGGGGATGAATAAATAACGTAGCAGATTTTAAAGATGGCATCTTTAAAAAAAAAAAAAGGTGAATGTTTTCCCATCATTGAAAGGCATTCAAGCTGTTGGGATGTTGTGTTAAGCTTCAGTTAATTTTTACTGTACCTTGCCCTCCTGGATGGTGACAACATCGGGCAAACCTCCAAGTACCCGTGCACGATCTGGAAGTAAAGAAGAGTAATTTTCTTTAGTGTCTCAAAATCAACTGTGTGCCGGATTCAGTTTCCCTTCTAGTTCTTTCATTTTTTCTTATTTATGTACAACTTGTCTCTGATATCTGTGCTAGCAGAGAACTAGCCAGCATTTTTAGCACACCATTTGGACTTCAAAAAATGTTGAATTCACAGCAAAAGATGTGTTAATAGCTGGTGTCAATCACTTACAGAGAGGAATTAAAGTACATGTGCTGTGTCCTGCAGATTTTGACATCAATTCAGTTTTAATTCTGAGTGCACGAAAAAGATTTACATTTTTGAGATCTGGTGCTCAAATTTTTTGCTGTGGTAAACTAAAAACGTTGGGTGTCCTAAGGGAAACGAATGACACCTAGTAAAGTGCTGGAGATTGGCTTTTAATCTAGATACAAAGACAGACTTCAGTCTCAGTGGCAACAGTGAAGTTCCACCACTTAAACGTATCTATGTGTAAATGAGAATGATAGCTGCTTGATCTGGTTTTAAACTCAAGAGTCCCATAGAAATCTTAGACAAATACAAAAAAGCCAACCACATGCAGGCTTTAGTGCACTTATCCTGGAATATGGATTTTGTTCGTTACATGTCTGGGTGGAGCCTGGCAGAGGAAGGAAATGACTGTACAGAATGTTCCCCTCTAATGTGTTCTGTAAAGATGTGCTCTGGAGCACAGAGATAACAACTTTAGGAGACCAGAAAAGGGACTGTGTTATGTCAGTTAACATGCCAGCGCCTTATGGATAGTCCAGGGTCAGAAATTAAAGGTCAGGGCAATCACTGACCCCTTTGCGCTGTCTCAGCCAGGACACGTTTGGGCTGCTGTTCATATCCAAGCCCTGCTCTACCTCTCTACACATTTTTCTCAAATAACTTTTTGAATTCCAGTTCTGCCCTCATTTTTATACAGGTCTGAAAGTCATTTGCAGTGGAACAATTCATTTTTCCACGGATTCTTTTGTAAATAGGGAGGATAGTGTGTTTAATAATTCAAGTTGAAGTCTAATAACTTACTCCTTAAGTAGTTAATACATATTTCTGTTTTAGTTGCTCTGTTGGAATTGACATACAAAATTATGAGGAGATTCTAAGCAATTCAAAAGCTACTGTTGCTTTCTTACCCATTTCTGTAAGTAATGCAGAGTCATTTGACATTTTAGAGCTTTCAAAACTAGCCAAGTTATTTTCTCCATCTTTGAAAATAAAGAGACTTTTGTGCAGAGAACATGCATGAGAGATCCCAGTAATAAAGTTAATTTTTAGAGAAGGCTAACTGGTATTGAGAACAGGAGCTTAGATGAGAAAAATCAACCTAACCCATAAGAATAGTACGATTTTGTAAAGTGCACTAATGTTAAATCAACCAAGGGTCACTTACTTCTCCTTGGCGTAAGGACAAACTCATTTTAGGATGAATACATGCATATGTACATGCATACATGCCCTCTCTTTCCCAACACACAACCTTCCTGGAGAGGAAGAAAAGCTTCATAAACAGTTTATTGCAACCATTGTCAAAGAAGGCCCACTTACTTTTCTCTGCAATCGCAGCTTGCCTGGAGTTGAAAGAAACAAAGGGAAAGTCAAATTTCAGTTAAGGTTTACTTAGAGTGATTGAAAAATAGATTATCTTTTTAACTGCCTTAAATCCATTAAGGAAAATCTCTCTCATTGCTTGGCATTGCTTTTTCTTTGCTACCTGACTGTTATATAAGAGTTGCACCAAAGAAGTCACATGCAAAACTCCTACGGGCTTCTGTATGACTAGGACTTGTTTCACAAGATATAGTTATCTCCAGCACAAAACAAACAAATACTGTTATTATTTTATGGCTGCCATTATTGTATTTAGATGGCATAATACTTACTTTAGTCTCTGGAACTCAGCAAAGGCTTCATCAAATGCTTTGTAAAGAGGAAAAAAGTAGGTTTAGAGATAAATCATCACACAAATTTAAATTTAAAATGAGTAAGTAAATTTAAAATGTAGATGTAATAAATTTAAATTGTAAAATTTAAAATGGATGCATGCATTTGTATTGTACAAACTCTAAAAGGCTGAATGGTTCAACTGATAAAGGCCATCTGGTATATGGCAGCTATTATATATACATATGAATGCATAAACACTTTTTTTCTTCTAGACATCAAGCTTTAAGACAAAGAGAGAGCAAGAAAGTAGTAGGCTGAAGTAATTTCACGAAATAGAGGAAGAAATGCACAATACATCACCTAAATGAGAGATTATGGTAGTGACCTCCCAAACTTTTTATATTATACATCCCTATCTAAAATTTGTTGAGCATGCACTCCCAATATATGTATACTAATTTATAGCTTATGTACATGGACTAGTGAAGTTGTCATGTATTCTTCCTGCTGCCCCAGCGAAGCACGCTGGGTCACCTTGCACACCCCCCTCTTCTGACGCCACTGGTTTATGGAGTATGGGAGATATGATTTTCCAAGCATTTTTCACATCTGTTTGAAGCACTACACTGATGGCTACTAGCAAACTGAAAAATAGATTTCTGACTTCTTTGTAAATTCAGTCTAAGCTGCCACCATGGGGGAGGTCAACCCTTCCTGCTTTGAAAGGGAAGAAAAAATGTCTTTTCCTAGAAAGTAGAGATGATTAAAATGTTATCTCCCTTATACAGAGCTTGCAAACAAAAAGTGAAGCTTTAGGGATGGGAACAGCTGGGAATGGAAAGAGCAGTTTGGAAGGAGTTAATCTGTTCTGTAGGATCTGAGAGGTCTCTCAGACTAAAAGCTTCCAACAGTCAATCCAAATTGTTCCCCTAACAGTCCTTCCTCATGCTGATGAAAGGTCTTGGCATCTCTGAAGAATAAGGAGTTTTATTACACCCATCAAAGAAATGTGGTAGGAAAGTATCAGAACAAACTCATCCCTCACTTCCTCCTTCAAATATTCCTTGGAAGAGAGACACAGAGAAGGCATTCAGCGCTGCAACTCATTTAAAACTGCCCATCAATGCCAGCAACACAAGGGGTTTTGTAAAATAGCTCAGAAACTGGGCTGGCATCTCAGTAGGCAGACTCTAAGTGGATATTTGGAATAGGAAAATGCAGTTTGTATTTTATGACCTGAGAGCACAGGTCAGGGAAAACAAATGGCATGGGTTGGGGAGAACCAATCACAGAGCCACAGAGTAAGCTGAGTTGGAAGGAACCCACAAGGATCATCAAATCCAACTCCCGATCCTGCACAGCAACATCCCCAAGAGTTACATTGTGTGCCCAAGAGTATTGTCCAGAAATTCTTTTTAACTCTGTCAGGCTTGGTTGACACAGTCCTTTAAAAAAAATGCCAGACTGGTGGGTGCACACACAGACCCCAAAGGGTGACAGGTCTGTAGCAAGATCCTGCTGTGGATGCTCCTACGCTACCACAGCGTACTGCCCACATGGCGAAGTTAGCAGAGGGAATGGCCTACCTTGTCCAGAAAGATCCACTGTCTTTTTGTGTGTTGTGTTGCCATCAAAGAGTTCCATTATGTATCTGCCTTTGTCCTGTGGAGTCGGCTCATTGATCTGCAACCAGATCTGCTCCCCGGTGACACCAGTCCTCATTCGGTCTGTAAACTTAATCTGGGTATCACTGAAAAGTACAAAACAACGTTACCTTTTCATTTTCCTGGAGTATAAAAAGGATTTGCTTGTGTTGAGTCACTGAGCACATCTGGAGTTACTAAATGATTTCCAAGATGCTATGGTAAGCCAACATATTCTGAAATCTTTGAAGTCAAATCCTTGCTGGAGTTGTGAACCAGCTGGGCAGAATCAGTGCGACAGTCTTTTCCTATTCAAGGTCCAGCTAGCCTCAGAGCATGCAGAAAAATTATGCATCTCAGTCTACGACCTGAGCCATAGAAAAAGTCTGAAAGCCAGATCTCTGAAGGGTAGCCCAGGCATCCACAAATGTTGCTGTTCTCTTTTTAGCATAGGTTTATTTCTGCTTGAGCAAAACAAAACCATACAGGGCTGTATCTACAAAAAAACCCCACTTTTTGATAGAAATGGTGTTTGCCCAGTTGGAATGACTTCTGATGCTCTGCTATGTTTGGAGTTTAAACACACTTTGACATAAGTATATCTTCTTCCATAAAAAAACCCAAAAAAACCAAAACAAAAAACCCAACCAAACAAAAAACCCCCAAAACAAACAAACAAACAAACAAACCCCCCCAAATAGCAATTTCTTAGCTTCCTAGCTAAGCAGTGAATTTCCCTGGATGAGGCAAAAGATATTTGTCAAATAAGCTACTCATTTCCTTGTTATCTTTGAACAGATAACTTTGAATGCACTGGAGGGAAAAAAAAATTTTTTTTGGGATCAATTTGACATGCTTCAAGATGAAGCAAGTTTCTAAAAATGAAATGGAGAAAAGAAAGAAAGGGGGGAGGGGGAAAACTGGAATACTTCATATTCTCTTTCACTTATTTGAAATACTTAAGGCTTTTGATGATACCAGGTCAAAATGGGTGGCAAGAAACAAGAACGCCTCAAACTGCTTTCATTTCTCTGACAGGGTGCTGGTTAACATTACTGTCAATAATTGCAGCTAGCCTGGTACAACATGTCCTGGGTATTCTGTGCCTCAGTTACATGAGCTTTATTGAGAGATCAGTAATTCAGATTCCATCATACAGACTAACTACTACCATGTCCACAGGAAGTGAAACAGCAGGGATAGTAGTAATAGATTTGAAGTGATCTAAGTTGTTTACTTCTCTTGTTTACTTCTCTGGGTTTTCCAGTGCAAGCTGTTTGTGCCGGCTGAGAACTCAAAGCTGTCTCGTGGATTTGGATGTGCAACTCCCATTAATTTTATGGGGAGCTGGGCATTCAAATTCTTTTTTAAAATCTCAGTTCTTCTGTCTGTCTTGGTTAGGTTTGTAGTGCTTGCAGCAGGGGTTGTCTGGATTTTACTGCTCCAGGCACATGCTGGAATTTGCTTTGCCGCCTAAAAATGAAGCCATGCATTAAGAGAATATGCCCGCTTGTTCCAGTTCCACTGAATTGTGGCTTCTAGACAAGGAGACCTCCAGGGTAGGTATCTCTGAACCTGTGGTGCTGGCCTCTTTTGAAGCTTGGCAGTCTCTTGGGTCATATTTGCATCATGCCTTAAAACTGAGTCAGCGAAAGATGCAGCTCCCACTGGGGAGGTGGGAAGTGCTCCGAAGCAGAACAATCCTGCTGGCATCCTGTGGCATGGGACTGTCTTTCACGAGAGAAACAACAGCAGGGCCGGGAACCACCACACCTGACGCTCGTACTGATTTCATGTGAATATAATTGACTGAAACAAACCCATATGAGATAAGGACTCATGAGAGAGGAGAGGAAACCTGGGCTTCACCTCTCTCACATATCCAGGTTCTTTCTGAATCTATAAAAACAAAATTGCACTGGGTTTTGCAAAACTCTTGTGTACTTACTTGTGGACCCAGCCTACTCTCAAATCTTCCACATAGTAATTAACATAGGAGTACAGTCTGATACCCTCAGCTGTGCTCTGGATTTTCAGGTCTGTTGCAGATAAAGCTGAAAGAAGAGCACATGGTTTTATGCAGCCATACAGCCATTCATTGAGTGCCACAATGAGTTATTCATTCGAAAAAAGAATTAAGTGCTTACCAATCCTTCTGCATACTTCATTCATCAGATCTGCAAAAGCTGTGGAAATAAAATCCAGAGACTGAGACTCTGTGTCTGCAGTTCAAGCACAGTCAATAGTAGAACAAGTACTGGCTCTGAAATATTCTCCCCAGAAGGTTTGAAAAAACAATCTTTGAAAAAGCTACCTTTTCAAGCATATTAGAAATCTGAGTAATGCAGAAATGTAGCCTGTTATTTCACAGTTTCCAGACTTTATTTAAGTGCAACCTTGATGAATACTGCTGCAGCTGAACAAAACTATGTTATATTATTTTTTTTGGTAAATGACTCTATTCAGCTGGAATGCTAACCCGTCTATATACATTCTAATGGATAGGAGTGAAATGTTAAGAATATAGTAATCACAATAAGTGGAAAGGCCTCTAAGTAATTGGCAAGAGATAATAAAAATCTTTTTAAATGATCTAGTTCTGTCATTTTTTTCTGTACTTGTAGGTTTATTGATGGCCCCCTGAGGAAATCTGTTATCATTTAGCTTAGCATTAGTCACTGTATGCTCCCAAAATTATACAGAATCCAGATGCAATAAGCTGTATTTGAATGTTATTTGAACAGAAAAATCTCACTTTTTCTAATCAGAGGATCTTGTGCGCATGAGGAACAAAGCCACAGGAAGGCAATGTGTGCAGATGCCTGTATTACCCTGAACCCACTTCAGTCAGGCTATCTGCTGGTGTGGCTGACCGCAGCCAGACTCTGACCTGTGTCCTTGAGCTTTAGCTCACTGGAGTCCTTTCCTCTGTCGTCCTTCAGTATGACTTCGTAAGTGCCAGCATCTTTCTTAGAAAACTGCAATATTGTAAGGATAAAACAAGTTTTCAGAACAGGTACAGTAGAAAAATCTAGATTTTACTTCTGAACCCAGCTGATATCCTGTCTCTGTCCCCAGAGAGGTACCCAATGCCTGGGGCTGCCCCAGTGCCCCCCAGCTGTCCTGCTCCTGGCTGAGGTGGTGGGATGGGCTTTGGCAGGAGGTGCCTTGTCCTACCCCAAATCTACTACAAGGCTGGGTATGGACCAGACCCCTCTGGTGATTCTGAGACCCTGGTGACTCTGAAAGCCTGAGTGACAAGCACCTTCCAAATGCTATTCGGAATGGAAATGTGGTCTCAGTCTGTTGCTAAACTGACATGCAAAGGAAGTGACAAGCTTATTATCTCTTCTGTCATCATTTCCTGAAAATCTGAACAAGCAGTTACAGACAGACATTTGCTTTAGCTAAAACACAGACGCCTTGTGAGCTTTTCCATTTTTAAAACCCACTTCCTTTTTCAATTGTTCTGCTGGAGTACCAGATTAGATCATATAATTCATCTGAACACTAACTTCAGCTGAGGGCTAATGAAGACAGTCACTCACCTCTGATATCAGCAGAGTACACACGCCATCCTTAAAGTCGTGTTCTTCATCTACCATTATCTCCCTGTCATCTTTGTACCACACAATGTGTGTTTCCTTCTTAATATTAGCCACCTAAGATGGATGAAAACCACATCGCAATTATTCTCTTCATCTGAGCAGGGGAACTCGGTGTTGCGTGGGTTAGCTTGTTCATAGGTTAGCATGTTCAGGTCTCTCACAAAAGAACAGCAAGCTGTACAACCTGATTGCAGTGAGTTACTGCAGGCCTCCATTTTAAAATGAGGGAGGCAAGAGGGAGAACAACAGGGATGCAAACAGAGAGAAGAGGAGACCAGGGAATGAGTTGATCCTGCCCAGGGAATTTCTACATGCATAAACAGGCCAAAAATGAGTAAATCCCTGGATTTACAAAGACTTTTCATTCCTTTTCAGGTGCCTTTCTCTGACTGGGTGGCTGATAGATCTGAAGAAAGGAATTCAAGCTATTTTCCAACATATTTTGTTACACACAATGAGCTGTCACCTCAGCAGGATTAACCTTCAGAGGCTCTGTCACTGTCCAACATGCAGCTGGGAGTACAAAAGCAAAGGTCATGTCTTTAGTCCCTTCCCATCCTCACCATCTAGGTAGTGGTAGGTCAGTGTACTCTGAACATTGTACTCAGTATTTTCCTTGCCCCTTACCTTACATTTCAACATCACATTACACTCATCGGTAACTTCCCATCCCAGTTTATCCACGAAATGAGGACCTGTTTGAAATTACAGGTATATTTTCAAAGGTCACATCAGTGGTGTTCATGATGCAAAGTGAAAGACAGATGTGTTTTACTTGACAAGAACAAGAACTCTTATATTTTAATGTGGTTTTATTTTTCCTATTTCTGCTTCAGAAGTAACCATGTAACACAACAAAACCCATGTATTTCAAATTCACATATATAAATATACACAAACTCTTAACAGACCAACACATATGTGATTCTTATAAGTATTCATATTATCACCTTGTTTCCTGTGCCACTCTTTTCTCTGGAAATCTGATTCATCCCGTAGCTTCTTGAATACTAGGAATTAAAACCAGTAAGAAACACAAGGTTAAACTTCATGCGCCATTTGAACAGTGCTGAATGTCACTGTAACAGTTCAGTCTAACTCTGTTCCTTGGATGTCAGTGAGAACCTGGCCATGGGATCAGGTTTTCACTGAACATTCCAGAGTGTCAGAAGCTGATTATGGCTAACTCAACTTCCCTAGCTGCCTGCAGTCACCAGGAGTTTAATGTGTCTTGTCTGATGATGTGCAATCCCCAGTCATACAGCTCCTGATAGGAAGGCACATGAGAGGCAGCAGAGTCAGCAGCTGCTTGAGCTCTAACAGGTGCAGCTACTTGTTCCCAGCTGAATGGGCTTCTTATATGGGAAATTTTAATTCCACCCATTGGAAAGCAAACCACAACATGCTGCAGTATTTTACATTTCTGTAACAATTCCCCTTCCTCCCATCACTTTAAAAATTTCAGTTCATACACATGCCCTGTCCTGTAGGAGACAGGCAAAACTGTGACATAAAAACCCTGGAACGTCTGTTGGTGTTGAAAACAGTGATAAGTGAAGATGACAACTGAGGTAACCTGGTATATTCCAGTCCACTGCATAATACAGATTAGCCTACCATCACCAATGAGGACAAGACTAGATTGATTGGTTGCTTTTCCATCCTGCAGCTGGAACGTGTAAGTGCCTTCATCCTTTTCCTCAAGTTTATCCATAATCATTTCAACAAGGCCAGTCTTCTGGTCCACCTTCATTTTATATTTCTTCAGGAGTGGAAAGTAAAGCAACAATTAATACATATAAGGGACAGAAAATATTTGTGAAGTGTTATAATGGTCTCTTTAGGAGAAGTTATGTTTTCTTTATTTGGATTCCCACTTATTCAGGTTCCCATTTGTTCAGATCCCTATCCTATTCTAGACTCACTATCTCTAGCTCCAGCTCCAAATGTACAACCAAATAAATCTGTTTATTTACTGATGCTGTACAAGCACATGACATGCCTGTTGCACAGTGAGTACTATGTTCTTTTTCATTAGAAAGGTTTAGATTTGCATCTCTTCAGAACAGTGCTTTCTTTGAGGGTGATTATATTTTATAAGGTTGTTGTGGGAGCCAGTGAAAGGGACAGACCCTGAGAGAGCTCCCCAGGTTAAAGTGACTAAAAAGCCTCCCCCAGGATGCCCTGTTCTGTTATGGAAATGTATCCCAGTTCTGCTTCCCCAGTTCGCCTCTCCGCCCCGTGTACCTTGTCTGCTCCTTTGGAAAGTTCTCCCTTCCCCACTCTCCCATTGGACCTTGTTCCCTGCCACTCACCCGGATTTTCCCATTGGCTCCTGTACCTTAATCCCGCCTGTGTACTGCCCCTGCTGCTTTCCCTGCCCCCAGATATAGGCTGAAAACTTCCATCCCCCTTGGTCTTTGGTGCTTGGTCCCCTTAACGTATGGGGCTTTGTGGACACTGAAAAGCTTTAGCAGAGGGATTTTTCAGCCTTCTGCTGTATTCTGTGAGAAACATAAGGTTCTCACAGAAACTATGCAAAATACTGTTAAGGGTTTTTGTAAACTATTTCTCTATCTTTGCACCTGTTGTTTTTCAAGGAATTGTTATGATATCCTAACAAGAAATATTTTGAAATGGGTGTTCTGTGGACTGACCAATCACCCTGATGGGTGGTTGGTCAGAGGTCCAATAATCTTTTGCCATGCTGGCGACTCAACTTATAAAAACTGATTTATAATTAATTAAATCAGCCATTTTCTCTGGACTTTGGTCGTGTCCTTTCTCTTCGTCCCGGGCTCAACAGCGACAGGGCTCGAATAAACCTGTGCCGTGGAATTCCACACAAAGACCCTTCCTGCCTCTTTGCCGTCGGCTTGTCGAAGAAGCTATCCGGTGCTTGGGTGTGTGTCTGTGTGAATGCAGTGACTGCCGAGCGACTTTCTGTTAAAGTCCGATCCGGAGGCCACTGTACCCCACCAGAACACCCCCCGGATCCCGACAGGTCGTGTCTAGAATGCTCCGTCTCTGCCTTCTATCTGATATCAGTGTTGCAACAAAATCATGCCATGTCCTCTCTTTGGGAGTAACAAGTTCTACAGCTGGAAACAACCACTTGGGACTTTATCTGTGATGTAATAAATTCCTTCAAACCAGAAAGAGAGGTGGGAGGAGTCTGGTCTATTGCAGTGGTTCCTTGAAGACCACTGTTAATAGAACACACGGTATTCACAAAAGTGGCAGGAAGGCATTTAACTTCCCTTTATAAAACGCATCCAGTAGAATTCATCTGGAGCTCAGAACTATGGATAAAATCTTTCTAATAATGCTTTCCATGACATATGCTATTTCTCATGAAAATGCATCAGAGTGAAACACTAACTGGAAGTATATTGAAGATAGAGACACTCATTGATCCTCATTGATACTCAAGAAAATGCAAACACAGGTAAGCAGTGAAAAGCCTTACCTCTCCATTGAAAATCTCCTTATCGTTAAATACAAAGTTGGCCTTTGCATTGCCAGACAGTTTTTCAGCTTGCAGCCAGAATCTCACTTCTCCTTTTTCCAAGATTTCCACTGCCAACTCAGAGATAAGCGGGACAGCTACAAAGAAGAAAGAAAAGAACGATGCATATATTTTGCCTGTGCCCCAACAACTATTGTCTTCTACAACCAGAAAGCCACTTAATCCTTCCATCCTTGAATACTGTATGCAAGGTAACTAGCTCATAACAGCTCTTCATATAGACAGAATGCCTCTCCACCCACATATACATAGGGTGACAGACGAGATTTCATCTTTTGATCCTTCAATCACAAGGTCTGGTCAAACTAAAAGTGTTCAAGATTTGAGTTATTCTCCATTACAAAACAAGGCTATTTCAAATGCAAACTGCAAGTATCTGTGCAGCATTACGTGAGTCTGTATGGTGCAGATCCATGTTTAATGAGTTGTCTAATAATATTACTGTAAGACAGTGAACTGACTCAGAGGGGAAAAAAAAAACAAAACACAAAAAACCTCCAAGCACAAAGCCAGATCAGAAAGTCAGCTGCTGAGCTGTAGGTTGCGAGATTTTTGTAAACACTCTGATACTCTGCTGAGTTGAACCTCCATCTCCAGAATTCACCAAGTATCTCAACATATCCTCAGTCTCCCCAGTACATTTTGTTTTCCTATAAATAACCTAACCCCCACATATAAACCAATTCAATGTGTCAACAGGGAAATGTAAACACCACCTACTATACCATAAGTTATATTAATCTATCCTTTTTTTAGTTACTTAGTTCCTGTTAGTAACAGTCCTCAGCTTGCTTTCACTTTAACTTTCTTTAAGACACCATAATCAGCAACATTAAGCATGAGTAGCCAGACTCTGATATTGGGGCATATTGCTCATCTTATTGACTTCCGTCGTGTTATCTGTCCTGGTGGATGCACAGAGTCTCAGTAAAAATCATACTCTCAGGATTACGTGTGCTGCTGTGTGTGAACTCTCCCCCAGGCTCTACTTTCTCAGTGGTGTAAAGTCTGCATTGCTAGGGTGTAGCATGGAACAGCTAAGGACAGAGCACAAACACGTTGCAAAACACATGATGATATAGTCTGGTGATAGTGTAAAGACACACCTCCCAGGGCAGGCTGGTTTCTTTAGCTCCGTGTATGCAGAGGCTCAGCTACAGGAGAGGACTGGGACCAAAGCAGTGTCTGATTTCTCTCATCTTTCTATTTGCACCCTTCTAAATGGCTGGGGTGCCTTCTGGAGCACAGCTACCGTCCCACCCCACTGCCAAACAGACTTAGGGGGTGAGGAGCCCTCAGCTCTTTCTTTGCTGTGCTCACTCCTCCTCCCTCCCACACGCCACACCCACATGTGTGCTTTTGGTGCCTGAGTGGCACAGGGTTTGTCTCTGGTAAAAATAAAGCTCCTGCGAGGTGAGGCAACAGTCACAGGGAAACAAAGAGAATTATGGAAAAGACACATGCTTAACCAGACAGGGAAAAGCCTGGAGCCTGGAGGGGCAGCACTACCATGAGGGAGTGGGGCAAAGACAACCCCCTGGAAGTGTGTCCCAGCTATTCGAATGGTCCATGTGAGCCTTCCTCACCCAGCACATCACTTTGTGTGTAAGAAACAGAAGGAATCTCAGGGCTTGCATAATTTCTTAAAACAAAGCAACTGAAATGTTACAGGAAGCAAGTGGGAGTGTGAATAGACATCAGGCTGCACTGCTTTTGTCTCACTGTCAGCTCTACAGTGATTTTAAACCCCCACTTGGCTTGCCTGTTATTAACTAAGAATATCTTAGTCTAACATGGAAGAGAGAAAAGTATCTCAGCAGCTGTTAAATAAAGAGTTGAAAGGATGCAAAAGGATTCTTTTTCGGAGAAAAGTCTGATCACTCCTCAGCCCAAAGAAACTGGACAAATCTGCGTTACAGTCTGCCATGAGCAAAAGTCTTATTTTAAAATATTTCCGTAAGCACCAACAGCTATTTTTAGGCATTTTCCAGTGGTTTTACATCCTATTTGTATAGCATCACAAATTACTGGCAGCACTCGACAGGCAGTCCTTGGGCAGTTGCTAAATTGAGGAGTTGGAAGAGTTTCTTTTTACCTCGCACCAACACACTGTCATACCCATACGTAGTTGTGTTCTTTAAGGCTGTTATTCAAGCAATCCATTTTCCCATGGAGTTACTGGCTGCATGTGTTTCTAAGCAGAAGTTCCATTAATTACTGCTCAGAAGTCCAAACAGCTGAATCTCAACCCCTAGTTGTAATATATATTTTTCTTGAAGTGTACGCAGGGCCCAGAGTGGCCAAATCATATAAGACAGCTTCCTCCTTAAGGATACTTTCTGCTGTGATCTCCCTTGTGTGCCCGTGCCTTCTGGAAGCTCATGCACAACTATGTGTGTGCTGTTAGCTAATACAGCGCAAAAAACATGCCACGATCTGTGTCCTGAGGAGCTTATTTTGTGACGTTCATAGTGAACGCAAAGCGTGGAAGAGTCCTCAGAAGGCAAGGGTCAGGGCAATTAAGGTCATGAGACGGCAGCAAGGTTTTGTGATGACCGACTTTCAGTGTGAAAATATAATTAGGAGAAGATAATTGGGAGGAGCAGGAGTAAACAAGGGTTTGGGCTGTCATTAAGCTATCAAAAGGTGATACAGTGTGTTGAGAAGAGTAGAGCTGATCAGAAAAAGATGAAGAAGGAAATAAGAAAGAGAGATGACGTAGGCAAAAAGGCCAGGTATTGGCTGGGCTGAGAGGTGCAATGTGGGCTGAGTTGGAAGAGGTGCCAGCAGTGCATGCACTAAGCTGGAGATGTTAAAATGCAGGCGGGAGTTTTAGTGCCTGGAATGAAAGAGACGAGAACGTAGTGGGAGAAGATGAGACCAGGTTTAGGTCTCATCTTGTTGTGTATATTAAGATTCATTATGCAATCCAATATTATTTTTCCCCTATTTATTCAAGTAATATTCCAATAAAAATTACCAAATTGTGCTACTACCAGGGTATCATAGATGTCTGTGGAATTGACAAAAATACCATCCCAAGAGTAGAAAGCATGCTCAAATTTTGTCGAATGTTCCAGGAAAGAAGGAGAGAATGAATTTCAGCAGGAAAATTCTGTACGTATAGATCATTACAGCTGAACTTACTACACTTGCCAACTTTGTTAACCTTAAATTTAACTTATGTTAACTTCTGTTGGAGTAAAATTAGAGAATCTTTCAAATTCTAGTTTTCAAATCAGGTCAGGCTGAGTAAGTATTAAAGCCTGTTCTGCAGAAGAAGCAAAGCCAATATGATACTTATTTTCCAGCTGTTATATTGACTTATTATATAGACCAGAAGCCTGCAATAGTTTGGGAAGAACATCAGTAATATACAAATGTACTGAAAGAGAGAGAGAAAAAAAAGAATCTTAAACTTTTCAATCCAAACCCACTTTCACTTGAAATTACTATAGTGACCTCCCTACCTGATGGTGGCAGGAGCTTTGTGATCATAGAATCATAGAATGGTTTGGGTTGGAAGGGACCTTCAAAGGTCATCTAATCCAACCCCCCTGCTATGAGCAGGGACATCTCCAACTAGAGCAGGCTTGTGATACCCCACTGCATGCAAAGCTCTCCCCTACAGACATTAGTGATTCACTTACTTGGGAATTGGCGCTCGTGGCTCAGAGCCAGCAGGCGTTTCATTTCTGCAAAAGACATAAAAGAAGTAATATGAGGTGTGTGCATGCCTTTTGGATCTGAGAGACACAGCAGCAGGGAAAAACAGATGTGAAAGCAAACTAGGCATGCTTAGTTGGCATTGTGTCTACCTTCCTCATCAATTGTGTAGCTTGATGAAACTCCATCAGTGTCTGTAACAACACAAGAGTAAATTCCCAAATCATCTTCTCCAAGATCCTTAAAGGACAGTTTTGACCTATAAGGGAAAAAAAAAGCATTGTGATGCTGGTGAAATCCATCTGAATCAAACCCCTCCTTTCTATAATACCAGATATAAATAGCTTTGTGTTATCTTTTGCTCTGCCTGGACAGACAAATGTATGGCTCTGTCGACTATAAACCAGCATGAGTCCTACCATGTGTGGTACAAATGGTGATGGCACCAAAAGTAAAAGGGTATGTTTTCAAGTCTTTGATGACCTTGGAAGGGTACTGTAGGTACAGGGCGACTCCGTTTCCATATGGGCAGCACCATGACTGTGGTGGGCCACTGTTTCCTTCAATGTGGCTTCTATCACTAGGAGAGCACATAGGCCCTTCATGGGCTGAACCTGTGCATTCACCTCGTCCTCCTCTGGGAAAAGCCTGAAGAAACAGAGTAGGCTTGGAGACCGTTATATAAGTTACTAAATCAGGCCATGGTGATGCCGTCGTAAGAAAGCCTTGCTTACTGCAGCAGTTACAAAGATTACAGCTGCATTACAGGGCAAAAGCATTTTGCAAGCAGCCAGATAATTTTATTATTTGAAGACTTAAAATAATAGGAATAGGAATAAGAATAGGAATAGGAGGAATAATAATAATAATAATAATAATAATAATAATAATAATAATAATAATAATAATAATCTGCCTGACTGATAGGTTATAAGGTGACAGGGCACAGATTTTCTCTCCCTGTGCCTAAACATCACTAAATTGCCTACAGAGGAGGTCTGACTCATTCTGTGCAAGCTACAATTTCCAAGTGGTCTGTGTATGGATTCATTGGAGAACGGCATTCTCAGGAAGTAGCCTTTAAGTAACAGAGGCAAGTTTAACTCTTCCTGAGGTCATACATCAAAAGGATGTATTTCTGTGACAGCCTAGATCTCTCAAACGCGAGACTATTGCTACCCCTGAGGGTCTTACTTTCCGCCTTTGGTATCGATGTTCAGTCGAGAGTCATCCTCAATTGGTTCATAATTCTTGGACCAAATGAACTTAGAGTCTGGAGACATCTTATCACATTCAAAGTTCAGGGAAATTACTCCATTGTCATCGACATCAACCACTACTTCCTTGGTTCCTTAAAGAGCAGAATAAGGCAATTTCAGTTTCTCAGAGAAGTAAGCAAACAAATTTCTATAGATATCATTCAGAGAGTGGATTAAGCAGATCCTTGCCGTTTTCTCAGCTGGAACATGAATTGCTGCACTCATTGATGTCCCTGGTCTTTGATTCACAGGAACAGTTCTTTTTCTAATCCACAGGTTAAACAGCATCATAAATCAACTGATTTATTTAAGTGCATCTAAGCATCTAAGCATACATGAGAGTTGCAATATTTGCTATGAAAAAGCCTAGAGGGGTGAAAAAAAAACAAGCCTCTAAATCCACTAAATGTCTGAAATATTGAATAGCAATATTCTCCATGGTGAGGAGTAGTTAGAGCTTTCATTATGCAGCATGCATTTCCTATTCTCTAATAGGGTAAGAGCTGTACAGAGAATAATGTGCAAATGTGGGCATTTGAAGAGGTGAAGAAGAGGAAACAGTCAAGTTGCCCAGCAGTGCACACTTGTGACTGAGGCACATTTTTGGTGACACTGGCTTCGCTTAGGGAGGTTGGTTTAATTGCTGTGCTTGGCATCCAGCCCTGCTGCCGTCTGCACCATTAATCCTGGGCCCACAAAGGGAGTGAATATTTGCAATTAGCTGCTTAAGTCACCCACCCAGTCTTGCCAGTACCCTCAGTCCTTGAGCTGCATAGGGTGACCTAGTTCGTTCTGTAAAACGCCTTGGGGTGAATCCCAGGTCAGCAACTTGAAGGCGCCTCTGTTCTGCTCCCTCACACCCCAGTGGAGCTGAGGGAATTTCATCTGGGATTTGGACAACTCAGTGAACTTGTCATCTGTGGCATTAATGTTCATTTCAACAACTTGTCTGAGAATGTCAGGGAGAGCATATGCACTGAGAGGTGCTGGAGAACGTCCAGCCTTCTTTTCTGAACAGCTCTGAGCTGGATCTCACATCTGAATAGGGCGCTCATGTCCTATTACTTGGGCTAAACAATTTTGGTCTGCCCAGAATACTAATGACACAATTTCTCCACAAAGTATTGTACTTTAAAGACAAGAGCCTTATTCCTGACACTGAGATTAAATACTTTATTTTCAGCATAATTCTTAGTGACCCTCAAGCATAGAAGGAGATTTCTATGTTTCATCGTCCTAGTACTATCCACATCTTTTCCAGCACTGTGAGCAGCTCCTGTCATGACAATCTGTGTACACACAGCTTTCTTAGTCTTCACACTTTGCCATAAGCATTTAAAGAAAGATGAGATTCATATTCTCATTTTGGTACTGTTATGTCCCAGCCCTTGCAGTAGTGAAGCACATTAAGTAGCAATATGTGATAAATGAAGTCTGAGGCCTACAAATATTTTACCAGGCAGCAGTATATTTGCATTTTTTTGTTATAATTTAATTTATTATATGCAAAATTCATCACTTGACGTTTCATTAGTGTTTAGTTTCCTGTAGGTCATTAGCCCATAAATCTTTTGATGGCACTTTATGTGATGTGGAAAGAATTACAGCCATAAGGTTAATTTGAACAATAGAATCTTTTACTTTTGTTTTAAAGCATTCTCATTATGGGAACAATGCGTGGCATTTATTTCCAGAAGCGATGATTAAATTTACCTCTAATATTTGTATGAGCAAAAAAAAAAATTGTCTAAATTACTGACCACATTTGAAGACCTCACTCCACCTATCCTGCAAAGTGGAGCCAAAGAAGCTGCCATATTACTAGCAGTCTTAATTTCCCTCCTCCTCAGGTGGTTTCAACATATCATCCAGAGCTTCCCTTAGAGTCAGTAAGAAACAGAGTAAGAAACAGTAAGAAATAAAATACTTAGATGTCATGTCACATCTCCATTTATCTGAGCATTTTATTGCATTGAAAGGAAAGAAAGAACATAAAGAAGACATTTTTCATAAACTAGAGGTAATGGCATCATTTTGAATACAGCCAATCAGAAAAGTTGAATGGGACAGAGTTTCATCAATTTCTGAGGCTCAAGCCCTTCTCAAGTGGCTGATGCAGGCTCATAATCTAATTTTATTTTGTATCAAGATAAAAAAGGACTAAGGGCAGCAATGCGGAAGAGTTGCAGTCTGCTCCTGGATTTCTCTTGTTTCCTGTGGGATCCACATATGCCAAAGTGCTTTTGTCAAAAGCCAAAGTTACAGCTCAAAAGTAGCATAGATTGGTATTTTTTTATGTGGTTGGGTTTTTCATTTAATTTTAGAAGATAATTGTACAAATTAAACATGGTTTTCAAAGAAAAGAAGGTGGATGCAAAGTATTGAATAATTATATTTACACATTTCTTTGGATGAAGACAACTGGCACCCTTTGTATGAAAGCAGGTGTTTTCATTCAGGATATCATTTGCTTACATTCTTTGATTAGAAATCTCAGTCTTCTTGTGATTTTACACGTTCACCAAAAGTAGCATTCCAGCAGGAACTGTGTAGAGAAACCTGAAAATATTTTTGACAACATTTTGTCTCCATCCAAGATGGTAATAGAGGCATGATTCATTAGGCAGCACCAAAAGATTTGTGGGTAATTTTAAAAAAATGGTGTGATTGTTCTTGACATTTTTGTGGTTTGAGTGAGAACGGTGGAAGCCTGCTCAAGAGGCTATTTTATGAAACAATTGTTTTTAATAAGTTTTTGTGTTTTCTCAATACCTTTAAGAAGCTTAGTTTGGTGGATTCTGTATCAGCAGATCTCAGCTTAAAATATGGGTCAAGTAGATTTGTACACGTAAGTAATTTTCAGTTTCCCTGAGTTTTCACTGGGCTAAATCCTCACTTTGTGGTGATCCCTCAGATGTCATACCTATGAACCCTCCTTCTCTAACGGTGAAGTCTGTAAACCAAATGCGCTGCTTAAGTTCACCTCATTTGAGTGAACACTGAAAACAGTGTACAATTTTTTTTGGTCATGTTAGTCCTCTTCACAAGAGTTCATGTTTATTTTTTTTTCACTTGTAGTGGCACGATCAATCCTTTATTTAGGACACTCGAAGAGTGTTATCATCACGATGTTTTATCAGAAGTATGACACACAGATATTAACCCTCAATGAAAACAGGTTAGTAAAGCCAAAAGTTTATTATTAATAGTGGCTTAATTCTCTGTTTGGAAATGGTTGCTGTATATAAGCTGTTTGCAAGACTAAATTTTTAAGTTTTGCCTTATTTCACTTGCAGGTGATAGAAATAGCCCTGGTGCTTCAGCAGCTTATAGAGCTGAAATTAGAATTCCTATCTTTTTCAAAGATTCTGTTTCAAACCCTTCTCCCTATTTCCCATCCCGGCCTCACTAGCAGTCACCCCAGTCTCCCTACTCTGAATTTTTCAGTTCTTTTACATCCCCAGCTTCAGAGCTCTTTTTTCAGGCTTTCTTGATTTACAGCCTCACTAAGGTCTAACTCAATACTTGTCAGAATTTTTGCTGCCCTGGTCATAAGGATTGGGCATCTACAAGAGCTGAGCAAGAGGATGTGAAAATGAACCTGGGGGCCAGAAACAGGGAAAGGATCCTAGGGAAATGAAATCTGCAGGTGTAGGAAGGGAACTTGTCAGAAGACAAGAGGGTATATGATGGATCCAGGTTGAGTTGTACCCCTGTACCTTCTTATACCACACTAACCTTATACTAGATTTGTTTAAAATACCTGGAATTTCATTCTTGCACCTTGTAGGACCCTGCACTTCTAAAATAGTCTATAGATGAGTAAGCCACAAGTCCATGGTTGTGTTTTCTGTTAGGGGCTGACAAAAAGGTGTTGTCTCTGACCAGTCACCTATTTTACCTGAATAGCTAAATAAACCCCAGGAGTTTCCTAAAGTTCCAGGTATGGAGATGCTGCCTCCTGTTCCTGTGTTTCTTGCTGGTCTTACAAGCACACTGGAGCCAGCCTTCAAGGATGACTCCAACAAAGAATTGCACTTGAATTCCTACTGAAAGTGGTCTCCAAAATGACTTCAGTATGCTTTTAAAGCCTTTCTTTTAAAGAACAAGAGAAAAAAAGTAGTTTCTTTTACCCTTTCCTGAGGCATATTACATAAGAAAAGGAAAATGATAAAGCATAAACAACCGGTTTAATACAGGAAGGGCAACATTTACATCTGTAATATTATTCGGTGGAGCTGATCTTACTGAGTCCTCTACTTACGCACCTACCTGAAGAGACATGCAAATCTTACAACTTTATTGTATCTTTATATTCCTGAATCTGTAGTTATGATAAGAAAATCTGTTCTGACCTTAAAATATACCAGACAAGGAACTTAAGTTATGGCCCTCAACTCCTATCTTGCTTCATAAACAAGCTTGACTTGAGAGAGATCAGATTCTTGGCACGTAGCCTGCAGACAAACACATTGCACAAACAGGAACCTGTGTAAACATGACAACAAAGAGGAAGTATTTCTAACAAACCTGGTCGTGTTTCAGCTACAACAGCATCTGTGACATCTGATGGCTTCCCAACACCAGCCTGGTTTGTTGCCCGCACACGAAACACATAGCTCACACCTTGTGTTAGGCCACCAATCTGGAGGAACCAAATACACATAGATGATGTGTTGCGAAACACTGATTTTTATTTCACACTTATTAATATCAGTCTGGGTATTTAACAATTCTATTTCCTTCCTTGTTTTGTTTTGTTTCTTTTCCAGTTCTCTTTTATTTTTTTTATTCAATTCCAGAGTTACATGATTAATCTGTGTGACTTGCGCCTTCCTTGTGTGCATAGTTAATGTTTAGGCAGCGTCATTGCTGTCATTGATTTCTTTGCAAAAGAAAATGGAACAGGATGTTTTTAACTCGTGTACACTGACCTCTGAAACACTATAGTCTTTTACTGCAGATAAATGTTGGCTTTGAAAAATTAAATTATCAGGGTAATAAATGCCAGCCACACCTACTTAGAAACAAGAGGGAATTTAATAGTACAAATTTAATTGCACTGACTTGAGGAATTATACTGACATTATATCCCTTGTGGATACTCCTTTAAAACATATATGAAAGGATCACACTTTAAATTGAATTGTCTTTCAAATATTCTGAAAAGCATAAAAATAGCAAACCTACTTTAGACGTATCTCTAGAACTGAGATACTGCTGATCACTTATTTAGAAGTCATTCCGCAAAATTATATATCATATGGCCTACTGAGTATTCCTTTAAGTGGAGCCATGATCAGCACAGGATGATGCTGTTGAAGACTGACTTCCCCAAGGTTATGCTGCTTTGCCAGTATTTGAATCGTCACCTATTTACCTTCAAGAATTTCTTTTGAAGTGGCTTCTCATTGACGCTTCTCCAGTGTTCCTCCTTTGCTTCAGTTTCCTTCATATCGACGTAATAACCAACTATGGGACTACGACCAGAATAAACTGGTTCCTTCCACAGTAAAACCAGAGAGTCCTTCCTAACTTCTGTGCATTTGACATCATGGGGTGGCCCTGAAAGGTAAAGGCTGGAGTTGTGGCGTCAAAATAAATCCCGAAGGGACCAGTGCATAAGACTCCAGAAACCAAAACCAGACAGAACCCAGAACTGTACACAGAACTTACATAACGTTTAGCTCCTCTATGTCATATCTAGACCCAATGTAAATACAACCCATGCCAATTAAAAAGGCTAGCCAAACGCAATCTAATTCGTTGAGATTGGTATCTTGATCAAATATTCATGATCTTACAAAATCGACAAATAATCTCCAAACTCGGGGAAATAAGTTAATTGTTAAGCTAAGGTGCTGCTTCAAGGACTGCTCTAAAGTCCACTGAAGTCAGTGGAGGTTGTTTTCATTCATTTCAATGAATGTTAAAAGGTCAGGGACCTGGCCTTGTAGTGATACATTTAGGAAAGGGTTACAAGACCTCATTCTTCTCTGCCTTGTACCTGAGACAGGTATTTATGTCTAGTTCTTAAACTAGAAAGCAAAGTGCCAGACACAATAGAGGAAACAAGCAGGAAAGGTGAAAAAACCTAAACAAGCTGCTTGTAAAATGCTACTAATTAAATAGAGATTATGTAATGGATCACTGTAATGGTACTAAATCAAAGTACTGAAGATTCGAGCCTGGGCATGAACTTCAGTGCCCCGTTGACTCCCCTGCAAGCTGCCTGCATTAGATAATCGGTTCCAGAGCACCCTGGGCTGTGTCCCACTCAGGATCCTACCAGGCACAGCAATGGTCCACTCTTCACATTTGAAGGGCTTGCTGGGTTTGGAGGGTGTCCCAACCCCCGCCAGGTTAGCAGCAGCCACCTGGAACTGGTACACCATGTTTTCCTTCAGGTTTTGGATCTGCAGGATCAATAAGATGGTACTTATTAACTTTGGATTAGGACTTCAGACGAATGTCATAATGACAATTGTCGAAAGCACGATCATGCTTTTAAGTGTGCCTGAAGATGGAAGCATTATTGACATCTTAACATGATAATTATCTTGGCTTTTCCTCTGATCAGTGATGGAGCACAGATGAATGATCTTAGCACACTCAAATTGCAACCCCCTTTTCCTATTGATAGACACTTTGGTAGTCAGGGAGGTAACAGGGTATTGCTCAACAGTCATCTTACTCTGTCCCGTGGTATGGAGCAAGTTCACCTAAGGCAAGAGTTGTCCTCATAGTGGGGTGAAACTCAGTCCTGGCATTGCTTTTAATTTCTAAAGCAGCTCAGTGAGGTTGTAGCTAGCCTTGTCTCTAAATTGGGTCAAGAACTGATCACGAAAAGCAGCTGGCACAGAGCTGGTTTCAGCACCAGCAAGCACTGGGAAATGTCCACCAAACCAGTAGGAATTCCATTCATTGTGAGGGCCTGACTTACAAGATACCAGACTATGTCAGTGAATTTACAGATGACAGTTGGTGCCAGACTAGCAAATAAGTGTACAAACAATTTTGCAGAGAAGTTTAATAGGGCTAAATAAATTTACCATCATGGATTTAAAATCCTCTGAACAGCTATCTGTACACTGAATCATAATTCATCCCAACCTATCTTTGAGATTTGATTTGAAAATCATGTCTGCTCCCCCAGCAAGAACTGGAGTTAACCTCTTACCCTGTATGCCCTCTCAGTAACAGCCTTAATGTTGGCCTCCTTCCATTTCCCAGGAACTCCATCAATCACTTCCCGGTAGTTCACGTAGTAGCCGGTAATTTCAGTTCCACCAATGGCTTCAGGTTGTTTCCATCCCAGTACCATCGAGTCACGAACACTCTCGAGGACCACGATGTCATAAGGTGGAGATGGAGCAGCTGTTTCGATGTGAATAACACATAAGTAGGAAGCAATATTTCAGGCTGGCTTTCACTTACCGTATTCAGGTGGCTCCTACCCTGTGTTTCCTAATTAGGACAATATTTATGTGCTCATGGGAAGCTTCTGGAGCTGGAATAACAAATGCAGGATAAAAGCTTCCACAAACCAAATGCAGAAGTCCAAACTGCATAGGAATTAGTTTTCAGGATCCCTTGTTTCTGAAAAGCAGGCTGATATATAGCAAAAGAATGTGTTGCAATTGCAGCTCTGATGCAAGTGATCAGGACTCACTTTACTCTGTGAAAAAAGAGGAGCTAAAACTAACATTGCAGGAAAAGCAAAAAAATTGGAGATGCAATGATTTGTTTTCTTTTGCAGGAACCAAACCCCTTCTCACACATACAATATTCATTGTAGTTCTCTTTTTAAAAAAAAATAGTCTCACATTCTTTCCTCCCAAGAATTGCCTTTATCTGTTTCTTTTTTTCTTTGAAATTTATACACTGTGCAAATTTTATCATTGCACCCATGTGATCTTACCTTAAAGGAAGGCAGAGTGATCATAGGCACTGCAGACTGACCAGAAATGGAACATGTCTGTTACTGGAACTTACGTTAAAAAATATGTGGCATAATCCTCCTTCTTTGATTTTTTTTTTTAACAATACGGAAATCATTCACTTCATCCCAACCCACTTTCCTATATATTTTCTGTATCTAGTAGGGAAATGATTGCCCACACCCTATATGTAACACCCCAGTGAAAAGCCCTGCTTGTGCCTCGGAAGTCATACTTTGGATGGAAATCCCACATCATATATGATCCCTTTTGTGTGTAACGTTTTATATTGGTGTCAATTAGCCCCAGGTACCTCTACTTTGTTTTCTGTTCAGCACTTTGTGTCTCATTTCAGAGGCCTAGGGAGGAGTTTAGTTCCCTGGCCAGGTACCAGGACTTAAATGAAATTCAAGCCCCACGTATCTTGGGCATAATGGGTGTTTAGGCACTGAAAACCTAAAACACGATTTTGTGCATGTGCCTATAACCTGATAGGTTTTCCTCCTTATCTATCACTCAGTCAGAGGTAGAACACAGCATTCATTAGCACAGTGTGTCAGAGGATAAGACATAGCTTAGGCTAAAATCCACAAAGGTCTTCAGGTATCCTAGCAGAACACAGATTTTCATGCTTACCATCATTCTCAGTTTTTGTTTCCTTCCCACATCTATAACCCAGAGAACTAGGTAACCAGATTCCTAACAAATTACCGAAGTGATTTTGAAATAATATATTACCTTGGATACATTAATATGTAGTCAAACAAGCCATTAAATTACTAACCATATTTATGTTTCACTTTCAGTAACCACTAAATTTGTAAAGTGATCTCCAATACCATTACATGCATAATGATCCTAATGGAGAGTTGAGCACATAATTAATGGTTTTGATAGAAGATGCATCACTGTAGAGCACGTTCACTTGTGGCACAGTTGAACAGAAGTTATGGCAATCTGAAGTGGACCTACCAAAGCAGCAAAATCTATTTATTTCATTAATTCTCACCTGTATCTTTCTTCTTTGTAACTTTTTCCACTGTCAAAAGATCCCCGGGTGGAGACTTACTTGCCTGCTTAGCAGCAACTTTTTGTGGTGCAGACGTGACAGCATCCTTAACCACTTCTCTCGTGTTACTGCCTCCTGTACTCCCCAGTTTGCCACAGCTACTGGGCAATGTCTCTCTATTAAATTTAGCATTGCATTTTAGCAAAGCATCTGTGTCAAAGATAGGCTGGGAGGCCCCATGCATGCCTTCCCAGCTGGTAGTGCGGTCTGTTAGTCCAGCAGCTTTACCACTCAGTTCAGGACACACACCATGAAGCAATCCTCCCCCTATAATTGCCAGAAAACAGCAAAGACATTTGGATTTAGAATACATTCTTTTTTCTTCATTTAGGCAACAGAATTAAGAAATGCATGCAGTGAATGATACAGCCAAAGTATGACAAGTCATTGGGTTTACGCACAAAATGTTAAGCTTGAATTCAAGAAAATTTGAAATGCGTAGAATACCTCTCGGCCTGCTCACAAATAATGCTTTTTAAAATAATATTTAGCATTCAGAGCAGGAAAAAAGATGTGAAGTTAATAGTATTCTTACTTCGCTACAATTATTTTAGTATTAGATCTTCCAGGTCACATTTCTGATCCTATCAAGATGATCTCACAAAATTGCCCTAGGCCACATGTCTCTGCTCTAAGGCTGAGAGGTATGCAGCTTCAATACAAATGAGAGTGAGGGTGTTGCAGACATACAATTTATTCTAGTCCAATGATCTCATTAATCTTTATGGATTAGTTCAGGTAGTGGCAAACAGAAACAATTAATCAGCAAAGGGAGAACACGCAGGGTTACAGAAGGTTTACGAAAGACACATTGCACTATTAGCTTTAGTCATGGAAACAGATATTTTAGGAACTGACTGTTTATAGGATGGTGTGCATTACAGGTGATATACCAGATTACGGAATCAGAATGACATTCCCATTTTCCAGGATACCTATTAAGTGAACTTGGCAGTGCTCTCACACAGTGATTCACGAGAAACACCTGAAGAAAACTGGCTGGTGAAGGTGAACAGTCTACAAGAGTATAGTGATTGTGAATCTATGGCTGTGAGACTATAGGATCTATGGATTAATTATTATTTGTGGACAACATTGTGGATCAAAGAATTAATTAGTTACAAATGACTGCTGAGAACATATTTACTTAATTAATTACCATTGAAAGGGGCAATGGAAAATAGCTTACCAATGGCTGCTTTCACCTCTATAGGCTCTGATTCCTGTGAAAATTCACTGAGCCCCGCTGCATTAACAGCTCTGACTCTGAAAATGTACTTCTCACCATTGCTGAGCCCATGGCAAATGAATCTAAAACAAACCAGTCAATGAATACTTAGAAAGTATTACAAAGAAAATAAAAATTTTAAGCGGGAAAAGAAAGCATTTCTTCCATAATATTTATTCCGGTTTCTGAAAACCAAGGACAAACCATGACCCCCAGTCACTTACATGAAGGTCAGAGAACGCAGAATGTATCTGGGCACCTGATTCACACAACAAAGACAATGTCTAAACTCATCTCTTCTAAGACATACTATTTCAACACTTTTTCCTCCTTGAGACTACACAAGTTTCTGTGTTACCACAGCGTCTACCTTAATTCTGCCAAATATATAAAAGCCGTACTTCCTAATAGAAAAATGTGAAAATCTGCACGGGTAAGGTCTATATTTGCTTCTTGTGGGATATTTTCATGACATAAGTAAAAGCCACATGTAACACAGGTTCCCATAAATCCCTTCCAATCATAAATGAAAAACTGCAGAGTTCAAAAAAATTACAGGGCATTTTACAGGAGCTAAATGATTTTTGTACTTCACTTTCTTGCTTCTATACATGACAGTAATCCAAGTCAGACAAATTCTTTTATTTGAAGAAGTTTACTTGATAATCTAATTGTCACATAAGAAAAACCCTCATAAATTTTCTCTGGCGTCCACCCTGAAAACACAAAATTTCCGAAGACAGGAATCATTTATTTAGGAATAGATTGTGGTTTGGAAACTTAATTTTTATGTTTAAACCCACATTTATTTTTCAATAGGTATTTGAAGTGTATTTTATTCCATGTTACTTTGATTTTGTTCTACTTCATAATGTAGTTATAATTGCACTACAAACACTGATGTCATGCGATGGCATATGAAGCAATTATAATGTGGAAAACAAAATCAAAGTTTTATTTTGAGGAAAAAAATAAAACCTGAATCAAAATTTCCGAAGCAGAATTTTCCCTACCCATTCTACCAGACTTTTCCAAATCATTTGCTTTCACCAGGATTTGTGCAGAATTTCAAAAGATCAAAATATACTGCATAAGGCAAATTATGAACTACAGCTAATGCTTTAAGATTGACTCAACCAGAAAAACCAAGAGTTGACAGCCTGTGCCTGACTGCATCATACATTATATCACACTGACTGAAAATGCAGGGATAGAAACCTATGCAGTGTACTTGTATCACAATATATAGTAACTCGGAACAGTATTTTTATTTCTACAGTGAATAAAGGTTCACATTTCATATTTTAAAATAAGCAAAGAGCATGAAACTGCACCGACACTCGATATAACTACAATATAACTCACAGAAATATATATGAAAGGATGTAATACTGGCACACATATATAAATGCAATATAAATGCACTAAAGAATACATATAGGAAATTTGTTGTGCCTGTGTTCAACCAAGTGAGGTTTTAGGTACTTCTGATATACTAGGCATTTACAATGCCCTTCTAAACAACAAAGCTGGTCCAGGAGTATTTAGCAGAATCTTACTTACTGTAATAAAGGTTGTCATGGATAGCAAGTACAAATAAGCAGAATCAGTCATAACAAGCAGGGACTACTTCTGTATTGACATCAATCCACTTGCGAAAAAGTTCCGCACTTGCTCCTTCAGACTCTGAAGGTTACATACTTATTCAAACAAAACCAAATCTGATTTATCTCAGGAAGTTTTAAATCTTGATTATTTTTCTGACTGGAGACCAAGCTTCATATCGGTAAGAAATGTGAGTTTGTACCTAATATTTAAGAGTGTTCATTAATTTCTTGATGATTAAAAGTGAAAGAGCAGTCAGAAAGTAATATTTTTAGTGGGATATAGTCCACATGTCCTTCTGACAGTCTAGATACACAGTCCAGAAATGTTTAGAGCAGTCTTCCAAAATAAAGCACTTTGCTTCCAAACATTATGCGGTTTAGTTTTCCACATTTGTAACTTCAGTCATTCCTCAATGTCCTGTTTTTCATCAAACTGATAGGCTGTACAATAGCTAGAAGCAGCAAGCTGCTTCTTTTTTCTTCACTAGCAGTGTCCATGTTTCTTCCCTCTTGACTAATTTGTTTCTAATATAAGGTTGATTATAATTTCTCTTTGGACAAGACTCTCTGTTTGAAATATGTTTTTATAACTTCTTATGAACTTCACATACAAGGGGGATTCCAGCCTGCTGGCTACCACAGAGAGATTGGCTCTACTACTACTAATGGCTGGAAAGCATGTATATGCAGTAAATCAGAAATTCGTGACCATCATTTCCGTGCTTTAAAATTAATTACCTTGTGCCTTTCACTGGATTGTTATTGCATGGTTCCCAACGACCAGATCCTTCCACACTTGACTCAATGTAGTACCCGACCAGCTCCTTGGCATCTGGGGGCTCTGCCCAAGTGACAACAACTGAAGTATCTGTATTCCTAGTTGGCATAATACGGCCAGGAGCTTTGGGAATATCTGTGGGAGAGAAGCAGAAATAAATTAGTGGCCTGCCAGTTAAAACTTACAAATAAAATAAGCATGAAATTCTATTCTTGATTGTACTAGCATGACCAGTACAGATTTAACCTTCAAAAAACTTCTCTGATTTAAATTAAATAATCTGTCAGGACAGGACAGGATGAGTAGGCTTAAGACTTTGGTGGTGATGTTCCTCACTTCTCTATTGCCTGTGATTCTGTGCATTTCCTTAAAATTACGTTTAGTTTATCCCCTTGTGCTGAATATCTGCACCAGAGATGTGATTTGGAGCTTTCTAAAAGGGAAAATGCACATTGAGGATCTTGTGCAGCCCACAGGGTAAGTCAGAAACCAAGGTTCCTGTTAAGTAGTAAAGTGTATCTACAGTGTTTTTTGAGAAGAGACGTTTTAATCTTCTTAAAAAATATAGTTCATGTGCATCCAAGTGCTTTAAGAAGTCAATATGAAGTAAACAGAGATCATTTGGGAATTAGATTGAAATCTGCATTGCTGTTTGGAAACAAATTGGTAAGGTAGGTGTAGGTACTGATGACTTACTGTATTGAACATCTTGGCTTCTCTTCCAGTGAAAATAGTCTCTGCTTTCATGTAAGTATTAAATTCTTCACTTTTGTTTAATTTGGCAAACAAGGAAGGTTAGACTCTGCTGATGTCTGGGCTTATTTTCAATAAAGACTCTAAGTAAAACAAAACATTTTTGTACTTCCTTGAGTTTTCATTTTCTTTTGCTATTTGCAGTCTTTGCAGTTCTTGGCATCGTTATTTGCAGCTTAATTTCCTTGGTCTGCATCTGTCGTTTGAGTGTACATTAAAGGCTGAACAACCCAAACAAAAATTATTTTAGCTAAAGGGAGTAAATTGCTGACTACTTTTCATACTTGAATTATTTTCTGGGCAGCTACCTGCCTGCAGACAAAATGATTAGATCATGAACTGAAAGGTTACCATGGCGGTAATTTAATACACATGACCACATGCTTACCGAGTTTGTCGTCCACTACAGTGGCTTCAGTTGCTTCTGAGGGTTCACCGATTCCAGCTGAATTGCAACAGCGAACTCGGAAGCAGTAGGATTTGCCTTCAGACAAATCAAAAACTGCAAAGCGAGGGGACTTCACAGGGATCTCGGTGTTCACCCTTTGCCAGTCCTCTGTGCCAGCAACGCACTGCAGTCAAACCCAAAACCACGTTCAGAACACAAGTATCTGAAGGCAAAGTACCTAACATGACAAGGCTTTCTCCCCGGACCACTTAATCCGTATCTGCTGTGGAGAACAGGGAGACACATCCCTTCTTTGGGCCTTTCCACAGAATGAGCATATTTCAAAGCTTATGAATCTGCCAGATGTTCACTTACTCCAGAAAACATATATAAAAGTTTACTGGTTTTAATATACCAAAGCTAAACCCTCTCCACTGCAAGGAAGTGATGTTATTAACTGCACCCAGTCTGGACCACTTTCAAAATAAGTTTTGCAGATGTTCAGCATTATGCTAAGAGCAAAACCCTAACATTACGACTTTGCTTATAGATGCTCTTGTGGCACTCTTAGTGTTTTTGGGGTGGCTTTCAGAATTTACCATGATTTGACCCTCATTTTCCAGGAAAAAAATTAACATATGAAATTAATTTGTGAATTGTTTTTAATTCTATGGCTAGAAAGTTTACATACCATGATCGCTTATACCACTAATACTAGTGATGAATTTTTTGCTTTGATTTACAGCAAGTATAATTTCAAATAATGGTTCTGGTTTCTGAGGGATTCAAATTCTCAGGAGAATGTTATCAGACTACGTGACATTAGTGCTGAGTACTCAGCATGCAATCGGTTATTCAGAAGCTTTCTTATATGGGAACTCAAAATTCATATATTCATCCTCTCTAAGGCTGTTGCTAAGTGAAACTCGTTTATTTAGACCAGATTTTGTATGAGAGATGGAAAACATAATGGGAAGATATTTATGTCTCCCTTGATGACACCTCTAGACTGATAGGAAAAAACATTGATAAAAAAGTTTATGAGCCAAGAGATGCAAGTAGAAAGGGTGATAGTGTGAAGAATTTTCTAGGCTAGCAGCCATGCAAAAACACCTCAGGAAAGCAGAACAGTGAAATTAAAACTGATTCTGTTCTAGGAAATCAGAAAAGAAATTTTGTGATCTTTGTTGAGTTGGTGGAGCAAATGGAAAGCTAATGTAGAGGATAAACATGAAAAGGTAGCTGGAACAGAAAGTGCTGATGCCAAGAAACTCTTGAAAAATGCTTCCATCCAAAGTGTTAACAATCTGTCCTGCCAGACAAGCTTCATTTATACAAATTTTATATATCTATATTATATCATCTATATATGAGATGCATATATAAAAAAATAAACATGTATCGTATATATATATATAAAAGAGATATATATGTAGGCATGTGACTTTGCTCTGTGTTTTCACATTATAGAGGGAATTTTGTTCTGTCTACTCTAGGTAGGTCAATGACACAGTTCAAGAAGAATTTTATTGGGTGTGACACATTCTTCATCTACTTTCCTATTTCCCATCTTTCTTTTATTCCTAGTTTATCTTAATCTACAGTTTGACCGTTATCTTGACAAACTTCTAATCCTTGCCCTAATTTGAAAGTCTCAGACAGAAATGAAAGTTAACCAGAAGTCCAGAAGAGATGACAAAACAAATGTAAAATATTGCCGCAGCATGATTCTGATTTTGTCCAATTTTACCTTTTCCACAAAGTACATGATACCCTCATGGCCTCGCTGTCCAGGAGGTTTCCAGCTAAGCACAACATAGTTTTTGGTGGCCTCAATAACTTGGAGGTCTGTGGGGGGACCAGGAACAACACCCTCTGAAGGACAGGGAAGAAAAATAGGAAAGGGAACTTGGATTTAATTTTTTGGTTTTTATATCAGAATTAGCAGCATAATTAAAAAATAAGAATATCAATATACCTCAGCACCTGATTTTTTTTAAAATATAGATTAAAATTAAAAGTCTTCTAAATATTGGGTTTAAATTTCTTTTTTTTTAATTCTAAGCATTATTTTGTTAGGTCTTGAATAATGAAACCTCACCTCCACAACCAAGTTGTTGAGTTATTCAAGGTCAAGTGACTCTCAGAACAACAAACTTTGGGTGAGTGCCAAAGTCCACTGAACTCACTCAGAGTTTTCCTAATTACTCAGCCAGCTTCACATCAGACTTTTGTAGGGAAAAGGGCTGTGTTTACCTGCAGGTTCTTCCTCAGTCACAATAATCTGTCCAGTCCAAGGAGCAGAAGGGTGACCTGAAACAAATGTCAGAGATAACAGGGAAGTAGGAGACCAGGAAATTTTCAAACAAAGAAAACTGACTCTTTCGTGGTTCAAAACTAATGTTTGCAAGATCCCAATGAACTCCATTTTTGGTTAATGCTGTGACTGTTGCTCATGTAGCAAGCTAGTTACCCAAGCTAGTTGTAGGCTTACCAGCTTGAATATTGAGAGCAGCTCAGCATTTAACATAGCTAGAAAACTTAATCCACTGAAACATCTATTCCTTTCTGAAATGTCACTGACGTCTCCTAGGTGACAAGCAGAGGTATTTGGTTCACTCAGCTCATCATTTTCAGAGAATTAGTTTCAGCTTTATTTTCCATCCTCTATTGCTTTGGTTTAACAGCTCAGTTATTTAAGGAACAGCCAAATTCCTTCAGGCTGCATCTTGCCTCTTTTTAACCACTTTCCCTCACATTACCAGCTTTTAAATCATAGGTCACGGTCACAAACAGTAACGGCTCAGCCTGACACAACATGTCCACTTGATAAATTTGGGTGGCTCTCTGCACAACCAGTATGTTATCACACTGTTGCAGTTATGCATTCAGCTTTGAACCAGTTCAGTGCACTTTCAGAGATAATTTTTGCAAACGCTGTTCTCCGCCTCCACGTTGTTCACCTTACATTGGCTGGTCTGTTTTGGAGATGAAAGAAGAGAGGGAGCAGGTGGGGAGAAAAGATTATGAGGGATGAGAGGAGGAAATATACTAGGAATAGGCCACCAAACCCAGACTTCACCTCCTGTGACAGCTTCCATGCTGCCCATTGAGAAAAAGAGCCCTCCCCCCTCCCTAGACTTAGGGTTTCAAATGTCTGACTGAGCGCAATGTTTCTTGGCAATGCCAAATCTCCTTCCTCTGGCCTTTTGTCTTATCTTGAATGGGAACCTAGCTCATCTAGCTGGAGCATTATACACAGTAGGTCATACAAATTGGGACTGTGGGAGCTCTGTAGCTTTGCGCACAATACCTGTTTACACTGGACCATTTTAAATAGTAAAACTTCAGAAACATGTAGAAATAGATTTTGAATAGAAGTAGAAATTTATTTTAGGCATATGATTATGCCATATGGGTAGAGAGGTGGGTTTGGAAGCAAAATGGCTGAGACATTGTGAGGCCACAGGAGACATCTCCTTGCCTTGTAAAATGCTAACCTTAAAGCAGAGAGCCTAGGATCTGTTGGGCTGTCCTGGTGTTGTTCTGATGTTATTGCAAGACTTGGATTGTCACATGAGCACAGAATCAGCCACCCTTGTCTGTGGCTCAGAGAGACTATTCACAGGATCTGTTCCGCTATTTTGTTGGCTGAACAAAAGCAAGTCGCTCTGGGCAATTAAATTCTCCTGTGCCTTTTCCCCCCTTCCTGCAAGTTTGGAGCATTGCACTACAGTCAGCCAAAGCCATTTCAGCAGATAGAACACTTAGTGCAAAGAGCACTGAGATTATTTCTTCTTGGCAAAGCTAAGCTGTCTCCAAAGAATATTTTGGCTTTGCATTGCTCCCTCTAGTGGGATTTCAAAGGCTTCTGAGTTGATAATCATACTTTTTTTTTTTAAAATGAGTTGTGACTTCTTAAACCTCTCATGCAACCTGTAGAAAGCACATCTTACTTCTAAGCCTCGCTCTGTCTGCAGGATCCAAAGCAGCCACAGGCTCTGACACTCGGGACGGCAGGCTGACACCAGCTTTGTTCACAGCTCGCACTCGGAAAATGTAGGAACGGCCTTCAATCAGACCAGTGACAGGAAAACGAGCAAACTTCACGGGATTCTCATTGCACTGGGTCCAGTGGGAGGTGCCAACCTCACATCTGAAAAATAAAAACAGCAAGAGCAGTGCTGGGAAGGGAAGAACATGAACTCAGGGCACCCACGCGCCTTTGCAGCTTCACCATCTGTTTGTGTTCACTGGCTGGTCCGTACCAGTTTCCTCAGCAGAATTACATACTGGTGACATCAAAGCAGCTGCACCAAGGCGTCAGGCTGAAGTACCAGCTGGGCATGCACTAAATCCCTCACAGCTGCACCCGTTCTTTCCTGAACTGAAAAAGGGGTAAGAGCAGACTCACTTCACTGTTTAAACCCTCTGAAGTATGCTTAAGGAGTGTCAGCTCTAGCATACTTGAAGGGACAGGAAATATGCATCTCTTGCAGTTGCCAGAAGGACACTACTTCATCTTTCCTGCACAATGCTGCACTGTACATCCCACAAGACACTGGGCTTCCTGGGGTGCAGAGATCCCCCACTGCGAGTTCTGGGACCAGCCCAGCACAGAGACGGCTGTGAATGGGGTTCAAGTCGGGCACTTAGCCAGACCCTGCTTTGGAGACCAGACCACTGGGGCTGCCAAGGGAGCCTGTGGTGTGCTGGCTGCAGTCCCTGCAATAAGGCCCAGTGTGGTGATGCCGGTCCCATAAGCGTGAAGCCTCACACATACCAGGAGACTGGTTTCTGGCAGAAGGAAGATGTGACAAGCAGCCACTTCAACTCAGGGAGGCAGGAGAAGCCTGTAGTGATGGCTTCCCTGTATCCAGCAACGTGGTCAACAGGATCATGACCTTGCAGCTTGGAAAAGACTTTTTATTGCGGGTGAGATATCTGCCAAAGAGAATGTTACAGTTCCTGCCCAGATTTCTTGGTACACGCAAGACTGTCTCATGAGAATTTTTACCATCCCACTTAGGGTGGTTTTGTGGTTCTTGTGTTTGCTTGGGGTGAGGGATGCCCGAGCTTTGCCTCTAGCACTAGCACAGACCTGTCCTGCTGGCTCAAGCCACCCCCTCACTCCACAAGGCAGTTAGGGGCTACCCTGGCTGAATATTTGAGTCCCTAAATACCTTCAGTGGGATCTAACACTGGAGAGCAGTAACACAGCTTTGAATTTAGGAGCAAATGCAAAATAAAGGAGGCGAACACAAGAGAAAAAGCAAAACGACATTTCTCTTGCAGTTACTCTCAGTGCTAACATCCTTCAATAGCCTAGTTATAAAATGAGATATTGTTATTCAGAGTCTACTCCTGTCTTCTGTTTAGGATCAATGAATGTTAAAGAGCTATATCTTAGATCTAGCAGAGCATAGTTGCAGCAGTGATAACACTGAAAAGTTATCAAAACAGTAAAGTTATATTTGAGTGTTAGATTTATTTCACAAAGCAATACCCTCTTTTTAGTTACATAATTTATGTATATCCAAAGGCATAATAAAATGGCATATTTCACACACATATATATATACATATATATATACACACATACATATATATATTAAAAAAATATAATGTTCGGGTGTTTTTTACATGCATTGAAATAAGCCCAGAGAAACCTCATATTACTAACGATGTACTCTATTACTGAAATTCAAACAAATACTTACCGGCACTGAAGATCACTGAAAGTCTCAAAATACTGACTTAATTTCTTAAATCACAGGCTTCTAGGATCCTGCCACTGTGTATAACACATGGAGGTTTCATATTTTTAAAAATGATTTCCATGAAGCTTGTGAATCTAAGAGCTGGAATAACAACAGCATTTGGGAAAGAAATCCAAGTCCCTTCAAGACAGCATTTTGCTTTCTGGTACACAGTAACTATTAGGAGAGAGGCAAGAGAACCCTGGTACTGAAGGAGCCACAGCTGTTTGATAAAGAAGAACTACCAAACACTACAAAATCCTGAGGCCTCTCAAGCCTCAGAGGAAGCAGTGAGGGCTGAGTTGTGCAGATCTTGCAGAACCCTTTCTATGCAATTAAATGAAGCAAGATGTGATTATTTCCATGAAAGTTAGATCAGGCCCAGCCAATCTAAAACAAAAAAACCAATTTTCTTCTGGCCAGCAACAACAATGAAAATTAAAAATGACTGTTTTATCTCATGCTTTTCATTGTGCTTTTAGTTTTTTGAGTTAGAATGAGCAGCAATATGAATTCTCCAGTCCAGCACACTCACTGACCTGTCAATGAAATATCCAAGGATGGGGTTTCCTCCATCAACAGCAGGTTGCTTCCAGGAGACAATGACATAATCTTTGTTGGCATCTAAGCACTGCACATCCAGTGGTGCACCAGGGGCTCCAGGGATTTCAGCATCAGCATCTATGAGGATAGAGAAATACGTTTGCAAATGTGAACCACAGTTCTTTCTCAATTATTAATCTTTAAGGACCAAATTGTGTTCCTATTGGCTTCAAAAAAGTATTTGCTTTTGTATCGCCAGTGTTCTTCTACACTTTGGGCTTTTCTTTGCAACATTTACAAATGTTTAGTATGTTACAGCATACTGTAAATGTAATTCACCTACACATTTTAAATAGAATTAGTACCATGCATTCTGGTTAGGGAGCTGCAAGAGACACTGTTGAACTAAAAACTTGGCAGCCAGGCAATAGTTGAATCAAAAGTATTCTCCCACTGGATATAACAATACTGAATTAAATATCTTATCTCCACTCATAGTCCTTCATTTTTTATTTTGGTTGGCTGTGAACTGCAAAGTTCTTTTTGAAGTTTAATTATATTACACGTACATTATCACTGTGGAATATAACCTTCATAAGGATGAGCATATTGTTCCTTTCAAGTGTTTACCACAAATCTGGGACTGCTGGTGTCAAAGGGCCTTGACTCCAGCATCAGCTTCTGGACATGTCTTATCTAAAGCTTTAAAAAAATAGAGCATAGTTCTGGGCACTGGGGAATTTTACTGTTTACACAGAGTCTGATTTGTGAGATGGTGTAATTTTCATGTAGAGAAAAAAAACCTTTGCAGGAAGATTCTGTGAAAGACTTTCAAATACGAGATGTTGTTTCTCTGCAGAATAACGCTGATTTATACCATTGTGAGCTACTTCAAAAGAAGACCTAAGATGTATATACCTGAATAAAAATATTTTGCTAATAAATACTATTCATACATTCCATATTCCAGAGTTCTCAAAAAGGTTTAATGTTTCAAGGCATTACAGGTTTTTGTTTTACAATATACAGTAATCCCTGTTTTTCATGATTTTGACTTTCATGAAAAAAACGCCTTATTTAATGTGGTTCATTAAGTAAAACAGTAGTCTTCCTAAAAAAAATCCCAGCCACACTTTACGGAGTCTTCTCTTATAGGCAGAGCAGCATCACACAGAGCTTTCGAAGCTGCGCCAAAGTTGCCGAGTCCAGGTTCTAATTACAGGTAACTTGATGCATTTTTAAAAATGGTAACATACAGAGTAAACCATCCAGTTAACATCACAAAATACTAAGAACATCAATAGCAATAACAACAATATGTCTTCAGTGATCTCTTTATTAAAGGTTTCAATTGTCCGTATTTACCACTTGACAGAACATGAGACAACAGTTTCTTTCCAAGACAGACTGGGAAGCAGCTGGGAGAACCAGCATTGCTGATCAGCCTCTAGGAGGCTAGGATTTCATCCCTGATGGCTTGCTGACAAATTATGAACTGTAGCCATGGCAGAGGAGTCACATAGGCTCTTGAAGCCCATCTGAACGTGTAACATTATGAGCCTCTCTTCCATTGATACACAGTGATTTCTGTGTGCGACACAAAAACACAACTGCTCCAGCTAAAACACCAGAGCTGCCATTTAAAGCAAATCTGGCTACAGTTTAGGAGGAGTGATGAGGAATACAATAGCCAACCAAGATTGTGGGGACCATTTAAATAGGAATGCAGACTATAATTAATGTAATTAGAATTTGGTAAACACACCCATTGGCTAGGAAGAATACTCTGCTGAAAATGGTGGTGGGTTCAGTCAGGTCACACCTGTGTTGCCAGAAGCTGTAATAGGATTGAGGGTGAAAATTTATTTGTATGGCAGCACAATGTAAAACAAATAAAGGAAGACAAGTCCTATTTCTTGTCACAGAAGCTCATTTCAGTAGGTTCTTTCTTCAGGTGATGAAAACATCTGCTTCAGTTGTATTTTCTAAGCAGGTTGTTATCTCACACAGCTCTGCTGGACTTGGCAACAAGGAGCCATTCTGGACATGGTCTCAGAGCCAAGAATTTCCAGAGCCTTTTGAACTAGCATTACACACTTCAGCTGCTTTTAGCAGCTGGGACAGATATAGAATCAGCACACAATGTGATAGCCATGGCTCCTTTTAAATAAATAATTCACAGTGGAAATTCAATGAAGTTTTTGATGGTACAAGCAGGCAACAGTCACAAAAAATACATTTTAATTCTACTCTTTGCTGCATTATTTCAGAGAATCACACAATGGTTGAGATTGGCAGACAGCTCCAGATATTGCCTAGTTTAGCCCCTGGCTCAAATCAGAGTCAGCCAGAGCTGGTTGCCCAGGGCCATGTCAAATCAGGGTTTGGGTGTCTCCAAGGATTGAGGCTCCACAGCCTGTCTGGGTAACCTGGTCCAGTGTCTTCTTTACTCCCCTCCATCAGGTACTTATACACATGGATAAACTCCTCCCAGGATCTCTCTTTTCCAGGCTGAATGGTCCCAGCTTTCTCAGCCTTTCCTCATATGAAAGATGCTCCAAGCTCTAAATCACCTTCAGAGCCCTTCAGTGGCCTCACTCCAGTGAACCCATGTCTCTTTTGTATGGGGGATCCCAGAACAGGATCTAGCATTCTAGCTGAGCCCCACCAGTGCTGAGTAGACGGCAAGGATCACCTCCTCAGCCAGCTGGCAATCCTTTTCCTAATGCAGCCCAGGATGCCACTGTCTTTCTTTGTGACAAGGGCATATGTTCACCTCGGTGTCCACCAGGATCCTATCCAAAAAGCATCTCTCCAGACAGACACCAGCATATATTGCTGCATGAGATTATGCTTCTCCAGGTGCAGATCTTTGTGTTTCCCTTCCACTGTAGTGTTTCCCCCAATGTACATTAGAGAGAATCCCTCAAATGGCGCACAAAATCTTGATAAAAATAGTGCAGTTTAGCTAGCAGTGAGATGGTTACAAAAATACATTTTTAAGCTATTATGTGGATTTTTCCTCCTTATGGCTTAGGTTTAGAGTACTGAACATAATACCCTGAATTTCCTCCTCAGAATGTCAATGGAGTTTAGAAGTCTTCGGGCACGTGACACCAACGCCTGACACATGCATTGATTTTTTCCAGAGATAACGACTGGAATCTATATTGTTAGAATCTATTAATAGAAAATTATTATTCTATTTTTATTGTTGGGGGCAGGAGGGGGGAAAGCACCTCAAATAATCTGAGACCGATTTTGCCAACATGTTTTCCTCATCTCTGTAGTGAGTTTTGTGCACAAGACCGTATCCTACCTCGAACAAAGACATAACCGCTGTACTCCTCATAGTACTCTCCCATCGCCACACGTAGGGTGTAGAGACCTTCATCTTCCTTGTTTGCATGAGTCAGTGTTAAAGAAGCTCGCTCCCCGCTCCATTGCATCTGGACCCATTTGGATGGTGTAATAAGAACACCTAGGAATTAGAGAATTTCACTATGAGAACCATCTGGATCTTCTGAGGAATAGATTCTCAATGTGGAGAACATATTGGAATAGATCGGAGATACAAAAGTGACCACTCTTATTAGGCAATGTTCTGTCTTTGAAAACAGTCATAAATAACATCTAATTCTGCTCTTACGACAACTTTGTCTTTGATTTCAAAGTGTTACTTCAGAAAGCAATAATTTTTTATCGGCTGTTACACAACACTGTGCAACTACTTAAAAAATATCTTGGTGTATAAATAAATAGTAAAAGCTATATGAACTCTATAAATGGGCCACATAGATGTTGGATCTGATAAAAATACTACTAATTTAAATATTTTTTAAGAAATAAAAAATCTTTAGAAGACACTTTGACAATACTTTGTCAGTTTTCTGTGGTTTCACATCAAAATGCTAAATTTTGAAACAATTCTAGTTGAAAAAGAGAAAATACTACCATTGGAAAACCTGAGAAAGTGATGACCAAATCATAACATTGACATAAGCTAAAATAAGTAAAGATTTACATGAAAGAAGTTTATATTTCTTCTTGTCAAACATTCTCACCATTTCTGTACCACTCAATGTCTGGTTTGAAGCGCTTGATATCGGGATTGATGACAACTGTGCAGCCCAGACTCATTGTCTCGCCTTCTCTCCCAAAGGCTACATCAAACTTGTCGACAAAGCTGATTTCAAACCTGGAAGCATAGCCATGAGGGGTAACGGCAACTGTATAAGAGAAAAAAAAATCTGTTTTTCTTTCCTTCTGTGACAAGAGTAGGAAGAAAAAGTACTCATTGATTATGAGTACAGTCCCAGGTACAGTTCAAGGTATAATTAGGAACAATGTGCATATTAAGTTATCCTCTTCAGAGGTAATTGCATTGTTGGATAATTCAAGCCCTTTCTGTCACAGAGAACCAACTATTTCTTTATTCATACAACTCTAGTTCTTGCATATATTTCATTTTAGCAGGGAGAGGCTTCTGCAGAATTTAATTTCAGAATTCTCAGAATTTCAAATCCGGTGTGTTATCATAAGGTTTGATTTATAACTTAAAAAGATTTCTATTTGTGACTAATTATTTGTTCAGGTCAAGTTGATCTTTAGTTTATATGGTTCTTCTCTTTCCTCATTTTAACTCCTTGTTCTATCTCAGAGCAGTCATGTGTCCACTTAGCCTTTATTTTTGTAAGCTAGTAAGTCTTTGTGGGGACTACTACTAATATGAAATGAGGTCTCCAATCCCCCAGGCATTCAGGTAGCCTGTGTCTGTACTTTTTCCTGAATTTATGTTTCCTAATGCTGTGTGTCCCAAGCTGTGCAGTTTTCCAGACAGAATATCCTAAGTGCCTTTCATTGGTACCTTACATACATGGCAGGGGGGCTTCCATGTCTGCTTTGAAAACAGCTGAGCTGATAAAACCTAAGGTCATATTTTCCTTTTACTTAACTAGCCTACACTGATAGCTTGCTCTCTTCTGTATATCAATGAATATATGCAAATCGTGATCTTTCTTTCCCATAATGAAGTGATAGATCCCAAATTTTATTGGAAATGTAAGGCCTTGCATTTTGCAACGTTGTGCATAATCTTGTTTCTATAATTTCAGAGCTTTGGTATATAAACGACACCTAGTACACCTTTGTAGAATATCTCTGATCCTATTTGTGCTACTACAACAGAAGAAAAGTCTAGAAGTCTCATCTGTCAAACCTTTCATGGGGTTCCTAGGGTACCTTCATCCACATGGCATATCATGGCATATCATCCTATCATCATGGAAGCATGGATGCAATACTGTTAAAATGGGAGGTTCTCAGGTAAAACAAACTACAATTTTTACCTTGATATATCCCAAATAGTCTAACTGGGTTCTGGATGTGCATTTTCTGTGCATTTTCACAGCTTATGAAACCAGATAAGCAGCAGAAAACAATTAAGTCACCTACTCTACGTAGGTGCATGCTTCCCCATGCTATGTTTTACGTATTGCAAAAGAGGAAGTGTCTCTCTCTCTGATAGATTCTATTTCATAGCTAAGTGCAATATTAACAGGATGATTCTTATATAAGCCAACAGACCCAGAAGGCAAAGCCATTTCCTCCCACTACTGAGGCTAACACCATCTGAAATTGTAGAGCTCCACACCTTTGTAAATCAGACCCGATTCTTTTTAAAATAATGTCACTAAATATTCTGCTTAGTCCTATGTCATGATGTCACAACTATAAATGGAAGCGTCAAAGAAACATGTTGTAACTTACATGGAGAGAGGGAAAGATTTCTAGAATGCAAAAGACTTGCGTCAATTTCTCCTTTGTACCCTACACAGAAAAAGACAAAACCGGTCACTATCACCAAGAGGTAAAGGCTCTGTGAGCCACAAAACCAAAACCGGTAATGTGCATCTCAAAAAAAAAAATTCTTGAAAGAAATATTTTGTGACCTACTCTTTACCACGAGGGAAGCATAAACCGAAACTTCTCCTTTAACATTCATAGCAGAGGCATGATACTGGGCAGTGTCATCAAATTCACACCTGAAATTATGGAAAAGATTAGGCAGAGCACCCATTTACTCCTTGGCATAGCCTCTCCAGTGTTTTAGATTAAGGAAACCTTCCGAAATCTGGGTAAAATCTATAAAGTAACAGCCTGGGAGACAGACACGCCAGACACTGGACTGATTGTAGCCATTAAGTTTTTCTCAGTGTTAAACCCCAGTGTTTGAAATAAATGTCTCTTTTCAAATATCACTTACAGATTTGAAATTGGGAATACAGTATAAGTATGAAAAACTATTTGATAAAATTCATCTCTAATTTACTCTCTTCTATGAAGAGGGGCCTAACATGGAACTTGTAGAAATGGTAGATTTCACAAAATATTTTCAAAGGGCATCTGCCAGTATATAAATTGTCAAATCCAGGTTGTTGTTGATTAGGTCTCATGTTTTCAATGTTTTTAATGCAAAGTGAGTGCAAAAATTTCCCACTTGGAAGATGAGTACTGTTAAAGATCTTTCTTGCGTATAAGTGAGGACATCTCAGTTCTGTTCCTCATTTCAGTAAGAATTATGAGTTTTGCTATATTTGAAAGACAATTAACTGAAGTATTTTTACATGTTTAACTGTACTCATCAAGCACGCAGATGGAAAAAGTAATCATAGATGTCCCACATTTCTGACTCAGCCATAAATAGAATATCCAGATAAATAGCCCAAATAAATAACTCAGGTAACTTGCATGTCCTCTACTGAGGTAAACCAGAACTGCTTAAACATTTAGCAGACAGCATCCACCACAGCTGATATCTCTGATATCACCTGACTTGATATCTCTTACATCCCCAAGAGGTATGTTCACATTTTGCAGGTCTCATTCTATAGCAACATTTCAGCTTAAGGTTTTTGTTAAATTATTTAATATTTCCTTACTCGGTAATCTCCAGGGAGTGCAGCCCATACCGACTCTGAATGATATACTTGCCAGGGTGAGCCTGTACATCAATGGGCACGTTATTTTTGTACCTATGGAAAAGCAAAGAAGCAGTATGTCGCAAAGAAGCAGTATATCACAAAGAGAAGTCATTCTATACTTTAAAAGGTCAAGAGCTTAATATTTGAAATAGAACATCAGCTTCTGCATGTTTCTCCTAGATAAACTGTGTTCTAACTCCCTGGGAAGACATTAAATATCTTTGGAAGCGTAACCTTTCTCTCTTTCTCTTTGACCTACCCCAGCTACATTTTATTCTCAAATCAAAAAAAAAGAAAATAGTCTTGAGTGGGATGAAAAGCAGTTCACATTACCATGAACTTCATGTTGCTGCTTGTAAAGGAAAGGAGGAGTCACATGAGCAACATCTCAGAGTTTTGTAAATTACAAATAAAAATTCTGTAGCCTCCTAACTTATTAGCTATCATAGACATTTTGTTTGCTTTGCATATTTGACCTACTTTTAAAACCTCCATATACACAAAAAATGTTATGTAGAAATTTAACTTATTTGTTTACTTGCAACTTAACAGAGTTAGACTGGCATACACTATGACTGTTTTCTGGCAGAGATAGGAAAGGTTTACTGTTCAGTATTCCCAGTACATAATTTGAAGGAATGAATGAACCAGTGCCGATCAGTAGTGAGCTGGTACCACTAATTTCAGAATTTATATAGACAGCTTGAGACTTACGCAGTGGAAGAACAGCGATGCATGATAAATTCTTCCTCTTCAATTGCTGCATAAAATGTTGCTCATTCTGGACAATACATGGTGTAATCAAATAGATGTTTGAGTGAATCCTGTCTTAAGCAGGCATTGAAATATGGAAAAAACTGGCAATAGAAGTCTAATAAAGAAATTGCACTCTAAATTGTATTCAGTACATTTGCCATTGACTTGAGGTCCATAAAGAAAAAATGTTTCCTAAGAGAGTGTCCTACTTCAGCATAGCTTTCCCTGTTCTCCATAAGGTATATATATAAAGAAAGTGGAATGATAAAGGATGATGAATAAAAGTATCTTCATCCTTTACTCCGATGTAGCTTAAATAAATCTTTCTCCTCACAGCAGATAACTAGACAAAGAGGTTTGTTTCTTCATTTCAGATTTGATATTTTAAACCTTTCATGATATTCAGTCAGGAAAGGGAACTGGTCTGCTGCCAGTGGCTTGCACCACTTCACCAAACAAATCAGTAATTAATGATTTTATTTTCATCAAGAATATTATTAGTTGGATATATCCCAAGATGAAGCTATATCCACAAAATAAAAATCTGAAAACTGTCTTTCAGCACCATCAGCATTGTACAATAAAGAATATTTCCCTGACTACAAGTATTTGGGCATAGTAATACACTGGGAATTTTCCAAGTGTTTAAGTAAGGACCATAAACTCTAATGCTTTTCATCCTGATCTTCCTCTCAGCAAAATGTCTATGAAAAGGGGTTCAGTGCAGGGCAATACTCTCTATTCTGCACATCAATCACTTACAGACATGCCTGACCTTACTGCTTTATTATCCTGGCTTAGGCAAAGAATAATACATGAGCCCAGAAAGAGTAATACATTCACCACCACTCTTCACCTCGTCTGTGAGCTGGTGCCCCCCAGACCGATCTGCTTGGGACCATCAGGGCACCTTTATATTACATCCAGTGTGTCAAATGTTTTAGAAAATAGAATAATGCCATCAGTTCATAGTATTTTCCAGGGAATATGAAATCCTGTAAACAGGACTTAACTCCATAGTATATTTACATTTTCTCCAAAGGGCTGGGCAACCCTTGGATGCTATGGCAGCAAAGTTGTTTGGTAGCATGGGGTACTGTGCAGAAACAAGCTTTAACTGAGTCATGCCAGCAGCAAGAAGACTTTCGCTTCTTTTGTCTTCATTTTCAGGTTAATAAAAAATAATTGATTCAATTTTTGCTTAATTATATTCATCTATAGAAAGAACTGGGCTCATGTTAGGAGGACCACTTGTTATTTCTGGAAATGCAAATTCCGGAGCAGCCAAGTCATTAGCTAATGTGGGACTGCAACCTCCCACTGTCATTAGGCACAGCCAATTTATGCTTTCGGCTACTGGTTTCAAATGTCCTGGGTTTTCCATATGCTTTTTTTTCCCAAGGGAGTCAGAACAGCTGCATCAGGCAGTAAGGTTTTCTTTAGAGAAAGTTCATAAAGCTTTATAGTTTTTCAGGCACAGCATGAAAAGGTCTTCATTGCTTATACAAAGAATGACTGCTTGCAATACTCTACTGACATTTTTTAGAAAGGCTGAATGAAAGCTGACAGATCCAGGTCAGCACTGTTCTATATCTTAGAGCAAAGACACCTGCTGAAATGGATGTGAACTCTTTTTTTTTCCATTAGTAGCCTGTGGCAAACTGAAATCCCTTTGGAACTCAGATGTACAGTAAAATGATGTATTAATTTCCACCAGCCACATTTAGCACTTAGATGAAAGGCTGGTTCACAGTGAGAGCAAAGGCAGGCAGCTGAAGGCTCCGTTTAACCATGTCAGGTTTTGGGGATAAGGTGAACCTCAACCAAAGTGAAAATGACCCAGTTCTTGAATTCTGGGGTAGGTTTCAGATTACAGAGCTGGATTACAGCCATGAGTGTTGCTGACCATTGCTTACATCCAGCTGAGACCAGATCTGAAGGGTTTGTCTGGAATCCTCTCCAGGAGGAATGTGAACACAGGGCACTTGCAACCCTTACAGGATGGGAAAACTGTGTCCATGCAGAGCCTGGTTGTCAGACTCCCAGGAGAGATCAGTGACTTTGTGGACTCAGCTCTGGCCTATTAACATACCCCTTAGTAGCTATTTTTGAAAAACCCTGAGATTAAGGTTTTTAGGGCCTAAATAAATGCAGAGTCTCTTAAGCAATTCAAGTAGCAAGTTGCAATATATGGTTATTACATAACATCATGATAGAGTAGATGTTTCCCTTCCAACTCAGCATGTTCTGTGATTCTGTAAAATTTTCCAATAGACTGCAAAGCTTTCAGCTTATTTGGATGGTTCCAGATCTACCTGAAGTCATTGACTTCAAACACTGACAGTATGTCTGCTATGAACACATCATCATTATTGACGTTTCACAGCATCATCAGGGGATTTCAGTTTCATGAAGATTCAATACTGTAACTGCTCAGCTGCCAAGAAGTTTGCTCTTGACCAAAGCCTGCCTTAATGCTTCAGGGAGATTAGCGTCATTTGTAGACTGAACACAACTATTTGGAAAACATTACTAAAGATAGTATGATAAATGGAACTGCTATTTTTCCCTAATCATTGACAGAAGGAATATATTTGATGTCTCTACCAAATAAAAAAAAAAATCTATGTATTCCTAGTGCTGTTACAAAAATATTTTAAATATTATAATATTAATTAATTTACTATAATAACAGTATATATAATAATTGTTGTTATTATTATTACTTCATTTTAATATTTTGCTCTTTTTCTGTAAAATGTGACTTGAAAGGTGTTAGACAGGTCTGTCATCAGTGACTGATTTTTTAAAATTTAATTTATAACTTTTCAGAAAATGACTACATTCATTGAGATGACTTCAGATTCTGGTAAGTGGTGCCTTTCAGTGCCAGGGATACAAACTTACCAAGTTACACGGGGTGCTGGCCAGCCAGCCACGGAACAATTAAATTTAACATTTTCCTTTTCCCAGATAGTGTGGGAACGAGGCTCGATGATAAACTCAGGAGCATGTAAGAGTTTATCTTGATTCAACTTTTTATGGAATGCCTGAGTCTCTTCTAGCTGGAAAATAAACATTTTATTATAAATTTGATTATAACAGCAGTTAGAAGTGCAAATTATTAATACCCCCCCAAAAGGCAAAACCCTTGCAATTTTTATTTAAAAATCCAAACAGATATACTTAATGTATTTATCTCACCTAGATACAGAAAACAAAGTTTTGATTTTCCAGAAGTTCTCCTTCCAAAATAACTAGATTTGATTTTACAGGGCTTTTCCCCTCAAAACTATTCTAAGTAAAATAATTTTCTACATTTAATTACCTATTTATTATTTTAAATACAGAGTGAAGGCAAAATAGGCCTGAAACTCAGATATCTTCTGTACTTCTGCTGTAATGCAAGACTGTCTATGCCTAGACCACCTCTGACAGAACTACTCTCAAACCTTTCCTCCTGATGGGATCTTTCATCCTCCCAAAGTAACTGGTTCAACTGCTTGACTATCCACGGAGCTGGAAAAAACTCCCAACATGGTATGAATCCTACTTTTTGCAAACTAAACTATTTATTTTCTGCCCTACCTTTCACATATATGGAGAATTACAGGCCTCTGTATTCAGATTTTTAAAAGAGGACTTTTATAAACTGGGCAATACCAGTTTTCTTTACAATGGTTTCTCAGTCCTGGACAGGTTCTATTTGTCCTCAATGTTCATAGAACAGTGACTGCTCGTTATCACAGGTCCAACAAACTCCAACACAATTAAATAATTGCCCCTTATATGTTACTGATAATACTCTAGATTGGCTCTTTTTTTTACATGACTGACATTAAATTGACTGGCATTAAATTTGTGACCTTTTATAACTCTCAGATCCTGAGGGACTTCTACCTAGCCGGGCATTCCTCATTTCATTGATCTTTTTCTTCTCTGTGTGGTAATTTCCATTGGTTGTTATCAAATTTCACCCTCACTGTTTCTCAATTTTTGAGATGATGTTGAATTTTTTACCTTGTCCTTGCCAGTGTTTACACCCTTTCTAACCTTATGTCATAAGGCTATTTTATAAGCATATCACCAATTTTTCTGCTCAAAACAATAACTAAAATAAAATATAGCTATAGTATAGTAATATAAGTAGCATAGTAATAGAAATAAAGTAATATATTTGCACTTACATGTCCTGCCAGTCTGGTCACAACGTATTTGTAACTATGCTCTGAGTATTATTTTTTAAAAAGTTGGACAATAATGCACCCAATTAGAGATCCAGTGCCAGATGTTCCTCCCTTATTTACACCTAATTTACCCTAAATATGCCCTAATTTACACCCAATGATTAAAACTCAAGGGTGAACACTTTGTACAAGCTTGTTCTCAAGCCATAAAGGTCCAGAAATTACCCATTCACCTACTTATGAGCAAGATATAGATATATATATTGGCACCTTTACTCTCTGCCTCATCCTCCAGGTGAAGGACGCTGTGCCATTTAAACAGGTGTGGGCGTGACCAAAGAGCCTTCCCTGGTCCCCTACTCTGTCCTTTTCTCTCAGCACAACAGAAACATCCCTGGTGTCTGCCTCAGGCACAGTGCCTCTTTCCTTATCCATGTGATACCTAGATAACAAGACTTTTAAGTAATTAGAAAGATTTCCATGGAAAATACTTTGGTTAATTACTACCATTATTGCAATTGCCTGTGGAGTAAATCAGGGCCCTGGTGTGCTAGGCACTTTACAAACACCAAACAAAATAGACTCATTTTCTTTTCCAGCTTAAGTGTTCATTTCTACTCTTTTACCGTTTTCTTCATGGCCACACGTTCAGCAGACTCCCGGATTGCTACTTTCCTTGATTTTTTTTCATGATGCTCCTCTTCAGAAGTTGTCTTGGCCACCTTGCTGACGCTAACTCCTTCACCTTTGGCGAAAAGGTTCCTCTTGGCAACATATGCAGCACTTTCTTTAATTCTCTCTTCTTCGGTGTCTGTGATACCACTGATATTCACTTGTCTGAAAGAATTTTTAAAGAGCAGAATCCCATTGGAAAATGTTCCATTTGTACTTGCTACCAAATTAGCCACTACAGTAGCCAAGACTCTTCTGGTACTACAGTCTCATATGTATTCAGAGCAGAAACATGGCAGGGGTTCTGCAGAAAGGCCGAGTATTTCACTGTCAAAAGTCGTGGCCATTTTCAGTGCCTCTCCCTCTAAATATGCCATACACATTTTCAGTTTAACCATTGTCCTGCTGTGGTTTTTCATCTCCATCACTATAAAGATGAGTGTAAGGCATTACCACAGATCTTCAGTCATTAACTTACAGCTGCAGTGTTTGTAACACTGCCAAAGGGGCAGGAGATAACTGTAGCTGTATAACAACGTCCTTATTTGTGATTTATAGCCCCTCCCCCCTCCCCTAACTGTAGATAACAAAAAGTTCTCTTCTTTCATAGAAAATTCAATCCTATATTGCTTTCAGGAAGATAATTAAGGGTTTTCTTGAAGCCTCCTCTTCAGGCTTTGTGCAGAGGTGAGACACAAAGAACTCCCAATGGGTGCAGTCCTGTTTCCACACTCACATGTGGATATACCATTAAAAGCATATTGTTTTGGCACTGTCAGGACATTACAGCTGCTGTAGTAGTGCATATACAATGAGAGATTCTCCACTTAAGAAGAAGCACTAACATCCTCCTGCTGAATTTAGTAACTTTAAGGGAATGTTAGATAACACACTGAAAACAAATTCTTTTTGAGTCGCCATTAAGTGCCATCTTGCAAGCACTATAGACACATCACCTCTGTTTCTAGAGTGCACTCAAGCACAGCCTCTCTTTTATCATAAAACTTTTACTACTTCTTCTACAAAGCAAAAGTATTAGGAAGAATGATTTTTTTCCTGCTTTCTTTGAGATTGCCAATATTATGCTTGATAGCACATCTCAATACTCAAAAAATTTGGATTTAAGCTCAGAATTAACTGTCCAGCCCCTTATCTATGAAGTCAATTCAGTGGGATGCAAGACAGTCAAGCAGTGGAATGCACTGTAAACTTAATTACATTTAAAAACTAATAAAAAGACAAAAAATCTTATTTAAGAGCACAGAGCTTTGACCACCGTCAAACTCAACTTCCTGTATTTCAGTCTGCTTTATGAGGATGATCCTTAAAATCAGCTCCCCCCCATAAATATCATCTGAAGCTGCAGATACATGGAAGAGGTTTTTGAAAAATCAGTTTAATGAATAAGGATATGAATATAGCTATCTACATTCATTTTAAATGAACCCATGGCATCTTTCCTCAAAGGCAAACTGATACTATTTCCTTCTTAATTACAGTAGTTAAGATATCAGCAACTTCACAGTATGGACTGGTTTCTCAAGGCATTAAGCATCTTTTGGGAGCTGATGAATATTCTCTGACTAATATAGAACTCATCCTAGTCGTCTGCAGTTGTAATCCCCAGATGCTTTTGATCAACAGTATTAAATATTTAGATTTTCTAATAATTTCTCCCTGTTATAATCTTCCCAGATCAAAGAGAAACATGTTCTCTGAAATGACAAATGCCCTAAACCACCAAACCATACCATTTAAGAGTTGATTTTACAGTCAAGTCTCAAGGGTTTCAGTAGAAAACCCTTTTCAAACAGATGCAACCCGATCCAACTCTGAATGGCACTCACAAAATATAATTTTAAGGGTATCTGCCATCTACAGGCCTTTGGCATAGGCTTATTAGTGACTGCAATTAGTTCCACGAGCCACATTCAGTAACTTCAGAACTTAGGGCATGTCATCAAGCTCTGGGTGCTTTATTGCCGAGTATACTGTCTGGCTGTCCGTAATTTTCTCTTGCAAGGATTAGCGCAGGTGTTTAAGAGGATCAGCTGCAAAATGAATAATCTGAGCAAAGTATTTTTTCTACAGCAGAACCTGAGAGTTCTGAAGTAGAACTAAGTAATGGAAATGGTGACACATCGCTGAAGGTCACCCAGCTCCAACGAACCCACGGAGAGATGACCTTTATAACTAACTATTCCTTTTAACAGCTATCTGCCCATGGGAAACAACACATCAACTTCACTGGGGAATTTTGGAATGACATAGCATGCACATGGTTCAATGGGCTTCAGCTGTTATCTTTCAAACAAAAATAAGTATCTGACAGGAATGTGGCATACAGCTTCCGCAGTCTTGGCATGTGGTCGTGAGCATGATGCCAACAGAAAAAAGCCTAAACCAGATACCATCTCATGCCATGTTGAGTTGAGCACTCTAAAAATCATCATATGCTCTTTTTAACTAATTTTTAAAAAATTAAAAAAAAAATCCCAAACAAAAAAAACCCCTTTTTGGATCATGTCAGTGGCAGAAAAGCACACACAACTTTCTGAACTGCCTTATGCAAAAAGTAAGATTGATACCAACAAAAGAAAAAAAAAAGAAGAATAATAAAAATTATGTAAGAATCTGACAGTATCTTTTAATGTAGGATCTCAAAATATTGCACAGATACAAATAAATGAAGCTACATACCATCACATTGAGTTAGATATTATTGTATGCATTAAAAATAAAATTAAATGTTTCTTAAGATTTGTTAAGATGTTAACATGATGTGCTAAGATAGCAGAGGCCTGTAAAAAAGCTAAGTATTAATCAACAGTTGTGTTTTTCAACTATTGCCCAACACTATAAATTTTACTCGCGTAACTCAAGATGCAATAAAAAAGGAGGATATTTATGCTTGAGGGCATAGGAGACAGATGATGGTGAGCTGCAAATCTGCTACATAAGTATAAACACTGGCTGAGATGCAAAAGTAGTCAGAAGCCTTGAGAATATGTTATCTCAAGTTTTGTGTGAGACTGCCACATTTTTATGTGTTTCTATCACAGAAGATACAGATGAAACGCCAAAGCAATTTGTTAAAAAGGCAACAGTGTGTTTCTTAATGTTGGTTGGACCAAAGAGCAGTGAATCCAACACAGGAATGTACACGGAGTGAGAAAAAATTACTCAAAGATAGTGGGAGAGAGTTAATAAAAACCAGAATTACTGTTCTCATCACAAAAGCATCACAAATGCTCGAAAGGCCAGAGCAATAACATGCTCCACTGACAAGCTGGAACCCAGTTCACATGAAACCACAAGTTTGGTTATAAAGCAGAAGTGCCATTGGGTGTTGAGCAATTGTCTGTTAAGCAACAGACAGAAAAGCACTGGCTCCCAGAAACAACTTGGAAGTGTCCCTTGAAAAATGCTGCGCTGCGGAGGAAAGACAAGTTGAAGGGAGGTTTCTGTTCAGCTGCAGGTGGGCAAGAAAATTTTCTCCTGACCTCTAACCAGGAACCAGTTTTCCACACTACACCCCAGTAGATAGTAATCTGAACAAGTGACTATTCTGGAACTGCTGGAGACAACTACTAAAATCACTATGCCATACCCCAAAAAGGGCAGGGGACCTCTTTGCTGATGTTGGTTCTGGCTTTCACATAAAGTTCACATTCAGCTTTACTGAGAACACTTCTGCAATAAGATGTATTACATCAGTAGTAACCATGCAATAAATACCACCAACACGTGAGATCAGTATGAATCATTACAATGGATTTGAGAAAGCATTTGGTTTTATTCCAGGTTTTCCCTGTGCCAGGACAAGACATTAGCACGTTGTTTCATTGTTTCTATGTTTAATGCTTGGTAAGAGACATTTGATTACAGAACAAGCCTTCAAACCAAAAGAATAAGCTAAATAATGTGCACAACATGCTTGTCAGGTTCCAAATAAGCAGGGTTATAAGTACATTTTCAATTCATAGAAAGTGTCCCTGACGATGTGTTCTAAACAAAGTCCAGACATGTAAGTTCATTTGTCCTGGCTCTGGACGATCAATGTCCCATTTTCTGCCAGTCAGTTGACTTCTCTTTGTCTTTTTATTACTCATGTGAAGTGCAAACTATCACCATAAGATCCATGAGTGTAAGGACAGATTAATGGATTTGTTATTTTATAATTTGTTAATAAAATGTCAGAAATAAGATACCAAACAAAATGAAAATGAACATACCGTCCTGTGAATATGGGTACTGAGTAGTCTATGGCTTCGTTCTCTTTATCCTCTGATATCAAACTCTGTTTTGCTCTCTTTGCTTTGGGACTCATCTTATAGGATTGATCTTCTATCATTAAATTGGAATTTTTCAGTCTGAAATAAAAATTATATTGTTAAATTCAGGAAAAAAGCTGTTAAGAAGCACTCCAAAATACAATTAAAGCACTAAAACTTTTTTGCTGTCTTGTTTTGTAATCAAGAATTTATAATTTTTAATAGCCATAGTTTCAGAGTTATTAAACACATAACTAAGTGTACTTTTGACAATCTCATCATTACAAACATACCACTGATGCCCCTTGATATTAAATCTAATTAGTTAGAGTAAACAATATACCTGGTAGCAATGTACTTTTAATAGCTTTTGGTTTGGGACTTGGGGAGTTCGTAATACCCAGTTTTGGCAGGTCTTGAAGTCACTGAGACCACTGGGTAACTCTAAAGATTGTATCTGAACTCATAACCTCTACTTTTCTAAAATTTACAAATTTTAGAACAAATGGTCCAAACAAAATGGTGGTATGCAAACATATTCAAAGTAATTATGCATTTAAGTCTCTCTACAGAAATTGTAGGGCAGGGCATCGCTCAGAAACCAGTGCTATCATTCCCACTGCTCTCCCATACCACTCCAATCCATTGGAAGAGAAGAGCTGAGTGAAGTAGCACCATTTAACATAGCACAGATAAATGGAGGATGACCGGAAAGGAGGAAGAGCTTCCCCCCATCCTCACCATCCTGGGAGGGATTTTGAAGAGCATGAAGCATATTTGAAGCAATCATTTTAGGTTAATTTTTAAAATAGTTACAAATTGTGTAAACAAAGCTCCAAACATCTGGGCCTCCTTTGCCAAAGCAACACATCTCTAATTCCCGTATCTGTGGAATATGCTAATTATTTGTCAGCCTTTTATGAATCCCCAAAGCATCTATTCACCTGTCTTGCAACATCACTACAGAAAATCACAAGTGAGTCTCCTTCTGGTCTGGGGATTTGTCTACACAGTATGAGCTCCCTGCTTACATGTGCAGATACAGGAGCAGAATTATGGTTTCTCAGCAAGGCTTGTTAGCCCTGACATGTGCCTCTATCAGGGATAACCTGCTTCCCACACCCTGGATAGCTTACACTGGTGTCTCTACACAGCATGCTGTACACATATATCAAACCCCGTGCTAACACTGGGCCCCTGGGAATGTTACACATGCATAATGTAATATAATATTATATCCTTGGGCTAATGTTTTCCTTAGGCTGTATCCCTGCAAAAGTACCACCACCAACACACGAAGAGTGCTTAGTTTCCAAAATATGTGCTAGTAATCTATCCACTGAGACTGTGTGTGAGATGACACAGGTCCACTTTCATTCTCCCATCTTTCCTTCCTTCATTTCTTTGTGCCCATCCCTTTGCCCAGACTGAGTTCTCTCCCTACCCAGTTCCTGTTAAATCAGTCTCCCATTCTCTAGCTCTCTTGCTGTCTTTCTTAATGTAATTCTTCTGTGCTCCCCAGGTGCCACCATCACCAAGCCTACAGCACTGCTGCCAAGAGACACTCAGTACAGGGGGTGAAAGCAAACATGCACTGCTTCTCCTTCCTTCCTCCTCTCCCTGTAACCTGGTTTCCGTGCAAAGGAAGGCACAGCCAGTGAGGGTCTGTGGCACACACTGCAGGACTGGGGCCAAGGGTTTTCCATGTCAGGCACCACTGGGTCAGCCAAGTCACAGACCACATCTACAGGAGAGAGATGCTATGGGCTCTGGGTTCTGACACCAGGCACTGCCCAGGGCAGCCAGGGACGGAGTACAAGAGAGGCAGATCCAACTTTAGAGACAGAAATCCAAGCAGAAAACACTTGCGAACAGTCCAGGCAGAGTACAATAAAAAGGAAGAGACACATTGAAACGGGGTGTGCAATGGCCTCACTCCTGGGTTGGACAATGATGTGGTGCAATCACTACAGCAAACCACAAATGCACTGGGAGAACTCATCAAATAAGTGATGAGAAACATCACAGGCAAATGATTTTCATTATTTTTCTTAATTGAACTAGAGTCTGTAAGGAGCTGCTGATCTTTACTTAGCAGGTGACTTTTATTCCTGTCCTACTTTAAAATGGGTCAAACCTGGAATTTTGACTCTGACTGCCATTAGATTTCCTCAGAGCTTTATGCTGAACCTGTTAGGAGGCCACTTGATTCCTGGTTGTTTCTAGATTAAGAAGGATCACAGTACCAATTGAACTTAAGTTAAAATGTCAAGAAGTTTCTATTTTCATAAAGGTAGTTGAAATGTGGTAAAAATTTCAGCTCAGGCATTTACAGCACTGTTAAATCCAGACCAACACGTCATTCCTAAAGGAGAGTCTGGCCTTGCTGTCAGTTTAGTTTTTATTTAAGGTCCAGATTAAACACTCATGTAGAGAGTTAATGGGAAGCATATATAGCAATTCCCATCACTCCCTGCTAGGCATTTTGTTGATGTCTTTCCTGTATGGCAGTGGGGGTTTCCTATCTTTCACTTATATCTCTCTAAAATTATTTGAAAAGGTAAGAATAAATTGCTATAGGTTCTGTTTGTTTGATGGCTGTTCTTTTACTCAAACACTCCAAGTGTTTGAAGTTGAATATCTCACCTTCATGACCATACCAGAGCACCCATCTGGTGTTGTCAGAGACATATCCAGAGTCACTCCAAAATTTTCTTTAGAATTGCACTGCATAAACCGAGAGATGAGATGAATAAATTTGACCAGCAGAAAATGTTTCTCCTTTCCAAGTCCTACAATTTGCTTCTGTTCTGGCAGAGCTACATGGAAGCTAGTAGAAACATATATTCAGATGGAGCCCTTTGCTTGAGAAAATAGGTTAAACACTATTCTGTCATGAAGTTTATTTCCCTGTTGCCCTCTGTTCTGTTTCTTCCTGTGCAACACAAAAACCAAATCCTGCCTAAAACCATTATTTAGGGGGCCAAGGAGGACTCTGTTCCTTGAACCAGATTCGAAAATCTTGCCCTTTATTCTAAAACGTTCCAACCTTTTACCTGATATGTGGAACAGAATCTCCTCAGAGGAGAAGGAGCAGGGTATCAGTGCTCTCTAGTTTCATAGGGAGGAACAGTACCATGACCTTTTAACATCTTTCAGCCTCATTTGATACGCCCGGCTAGCATATGTATATTTTTTTCCAGGTCAGGTACTATCTGTACTGGCTTATCAAGGTTGGTGACCCAAGCCTGCTGTCCTCACTTTAGGGTGGTTTTCAGTGTGTTAAAATATCAACGCCAGCATTTTTCTAGTTTCTCAGTAGGATCACTGAGTTGTAAAAGGCACAGGCATTGTCCTGTAGAGATGTAAAAAACAGATGCTATTAACTTTTCCCTCTAGCCCAACAGAGGAACTAAAGAAAACACTGTGCAGGGCATCTGAAACTCCCAAACAGATGTTTTGCTCTGTTTTGATGTCTTATGCTCGGACAGAGAATATGTTGGCACTGCCGTTTTTTCTGTGCCTGAAGGCACAGGTTTCCCACACTGCACAAAGAGAGTCTGCACCCAGTGGATATAGAAATGTGTTCTGGGAGCAGACCACCACACCTTATTCCTTAGTAATTTCACTCCTGCATGAAAAGGCACATATAAGCTCTTTTACACCCCTACAAAATTATGTATCTTGTCCTAAGCAGAAAGAGATGATGGTATACACAATGGTTGCACCAGCTGTACCTGCTCCATTAGCCACGAGGCATTGTCCAGGCTCTCCTTTTAGCAGCTGCTTCTTTCCTAATATGCAGTATTTTAACTCACTGTAAATAGGAGATAGTGGATTGGCAAACCCAGTTACAGGAAAGGAAAAAAAAATATTTTCAGAAAAGCACTCTTTAAATTCAGCCTCTGAAAACGAGAAATGTTCTCTGGTGACTTTACTCATTTTAAGTTGCTGACAGGTTTGTCACAAGCCCAGGCAATATTGCTGGCAATATTCCCTAACACAGCTTCCACAACAATTTTATTTGAAGGGGAATTGTTTCCACATAGCAGGTCTCATTAAAACAATTTCCATGCTTGGGTATGACATCTGGAAGCCAGCTTCTTAACGCTCACCTATAATAAACCAAAGGATGAGCAGTGCCAAGATCATGGTCTTCTCATGTTTCTGAACGTGTATTATTTACTCAGCCTCGACCCGATCCTAGTTACAATGTTGCTCAGAAGAGCATTGGCTCTCACTGGCAGCCTAATTAATTGCAACTTAGAAGGGCATCTCTCCTCTCTTTGCTTGGTACACCTGAATTACACCACATCTTCTTTGCTGTTTTGCTTGACCTGCAAAATACATGCAAATGCCTGAGCCACACCAGTAACTTCTGTTTTCCCTCTACGCAGGTATCTGGCCCTTTTGGTGGCAGATAATCTGTCTGTAACACAATGGGATTATCTGATACTCCTAGACAGGAAAATAACACATTGAAAAGCAATGAAAGTTTGAGCAAAGGCAAATGACTGAGCTTCCACAAAAAAGAGTTAAACAAGTTTAATTCAGCAGTCTGGTTTGACAGGCTTGTTGTGCTATAAGCAGCTTTGGCAGATCTGACTCAAAGCTTCTCAGAAGCACATGGAGGATGGAGCGCTGCTGTGGACGAAGGTTTTCCCACAGCAGCCAACTTGCCCATGCTGGCAGCCCCCAAGGACTGGATGGGGAAGAGGATGGATGGCCACAGCATCGGCTTGTGGGAAGATATACATCCCTCACCTGTACAGAGCCTCAGGGGAAGCAACACATGTCGCTTTTCCTGTCTCTGCTGAGGCCAGAGAACAAGTGCTTGGCTAGAGACAGTCCCACGAGCTCGTGGGGAGGGCTGGGTTTGAAGAGGCAACCTCTACATGGTGAGACGCCCTTTCTTTTGGGACCCCAGAGGTTTGTACCTTTGGCCAACTGCAAACAGCAAAGCTGCAAGCTTCCATACTTGCTCTCGATATTGCCAGTTTTCATTTCTCTCCTTGTACTTCCTCCAGCTGTTGTGGTGTGAAGAAGACTTGAAATGGGGGGGATAGGTCACTTGCACATGGAAAGTTTTCATCCTCCTGAAAAATCAAGCTGTGGCTCCTTCAAACTGCCTGTGTCCACAGTCTGGGAATGTTTTCTACTCAAACGAGGCCTCAACGTCAGAGAACTGGGTCGGGGTCAAGGTCTTGCAGGTTACCTAGTTCCTAGTCCTTCTCCACTGCTCTTCCCTGTGATAAATTCCTCACATAGCACTAACTGCATGTCAACACCAATACTTCATGAACACTTTTCTGTACTGTGACTACAGAAATGGATGAGACTTAAATTTTGCAGGAACAATAAGTTTAACAGAAGCTACTTTAGATAAAAATAAGAAGTGACCTGAATAAAAACTTAGCATTTGAGTTTTCCTGTTGGGCTTAATAGTGTTTATCTGCAAAATGATATCCACTATGCATAAATCTATATTTGATGGTAATATTCACTGATATGCAATCATCAATTCTTAGCTGAAAAATTTTGCCTGGATTTGGATTTGTGTGTCCATTCTGGTTTCAGGCAAACACTACTGTTGAGGTCATTTAGATACAGAATTTCAATTCAAGGCCTTTTCTACTAGAAAATTGGAAGAGTTTGAAGACTCCTTTTTTTCCCCTACACCATTCTTTTCATATGGATGAAAACAGAAAGTCTTTGATTTTCCTAATTTATTTGAGTAATGCTTTTTGTCTCCACATTGTCTCCTTGAAGTGTTTTGGGTTATCTGGGAAAAACGGCACAAATTTGTCAATAATTCCTTCAAATTTGAACTACATTTAAGTGTAGAATTGCATTATTTTTTCCACTTTACCTCTTGCAAATTGTAGAAATATGAGCTGCAAAAAAGATAGAAATACCAACATAGGGGCTATATTAACCACAAACCCAAGTCAAATATTGAGATTTTCTTTCAGAAATATTGTCTCCTGTGTTAATTAAGTTCTGTGTAAGAGAGACTGGAAACACATCTGTCTGATCTCCAGAGTCCTTGTCTTAGGGAGCAGCACTGAATTTCTCAAACTTCCAACACAATGACAGGATCACAGAAATGAAGAAGTTACAGTTGAGACATTCTTATCTCTGATCAATCTATTGGCAAGTCTTGTACTGCAGAGTATTATATATGCAAATATGCTATTTTAAACTAAAAACTTTTATCTTGAGCAAAACCTCAGGAAACCTGGAAATGTTTTAAGTTTTCTCTCAACTAAGCAATTTCATTTCCTTCAATATTACACTGCTGACACTGGAGTTATTCTTAATGAGAATATACAGGTTTCAGAAGAAACTCGTATGACAACTGAAGTGCTTGTGACTGGGACTCAGAAAAGGGTTTGTTTAAATAATCATTTTTCACAACTTGTAGTTTCTTTTTTTATGGGAACCTTTTCTCTAAGAAGACGGAGGCTTTGGCTTAGGGTCAGCAACAGAGTGCAGGCACAGCTGCATCGCTGCAGAAATTTAGGATATCTTCCCCTACCCAGCTCCCTTTGGAAGCATAACCCTCAGTCCCAGCACCTCCAGTTTTCTTCCCGTCACGGGCAGATTATAAATGAGGTTCTCACTGCTTCACTCAGTGGTTAATAATATACACAAGTAAAATCGTTTCAACAGCAAAGCCTGGATATGACCCAGCCTAAGACAATCAGCTATAGAATCATAGAATCATTAAGAGCTCTACGATCATCAAGTTCAACCACTAATCCAGCACTGCCAAGCCCACCCTTAAACCATGTCCCTAAGTGCCACACCCACACATTTTTTGAACACTTCCAAGAACGATGATTCCACCATTTCCCTGGTCAGCCTATTCCAATACCTGACCACCCTTTCAGTGAAGAAATGTTTCCTAATATCCAATCTAAACCTCCCCTAGCGCAACTTGAGGCCATTTCTTCTCATCCTGTCTCATTATCTGTGAGAAGAGACCGACCCCCTCCTGGTTACACTCTCAGACAGTTGTAGAGAGTGGTAAGGCCTCTCCTGAGCATCCTTTTCTTCAGGCTAAACAACTAAACAACTGTAGTTCCCTCAGCTGCTCCTCATAAGACTGGTGAGTCTTATGAACCTTCATCAGCCTTATTGCCCCTCCTTGGTCATGTTCCAGCAACTCAATGTCTTTCTTGTAGTGAGGTGTTAAGTAAAGTCATTCACCTCTGCTGTAACAGCCTGAGGTTCAAATTCCTGAACAAACCCTGGCAAATAGAGATTGGACCCTGAGCTTCCTGAAAGACAAGTGAAGGCTGAAATCAAAAGGTATTGTTTACTGTGGTACATGCAATCTTTCTCTCATTGGTTTTGGCCAAGATTTCACCATTATCCACAATCCTGGGAGAATATTCAGTTTTAAAAATGTAAATTTTCTGCCAGACAAGTTTTGAACAGTTCTGCTAATGATACTTTTAATTTTACATTAATATAACAGCAAGCAGATGTTTTGAGCTATAATTTGTTGATTGTTTCCTCTATTGCTAACAGCTGCTCTAATCTTACTTTAATACTTCCCTAATTTCTGTAAATCTCTGAGATACATGCATACAAATAATATGAGGCTATTATATAAAAAATATTCTGCTAACGTAATTGCTTGAGAAATATTTATTATCTTAAATAAAAAAAACCCATGAGAGCTAAGCATAGCTGCTCCTCATGCAAGATGGATACTTCAAGATATTTCTACTTTGGAAATGGTATGCCTTAACCAATATACAGTGTGAAAATTTCAGTTTCTTGAATCACTCAGCACAAAAGTGAAACTATTCGGCCAAAGAATTAATCATATATGGACACATCAGCTCAAACTTGCATGAAGAGCTTTAAGTTCTTTTACTGCTCCAACCTGATAAGAGACAGCCCCAATCCAAAGGCTATCTCAACTCTTCGTATTAAATTCCGCTGTATTAATATGGCTAAACAACTTGGAAGGGGAGGTAGCTCATGCCTAAGCAGTCTGGAGTGTGAATATATCACCATTCAGCCACATCAGCATTGCCAGTGCTATTCTTATGACAGTCCAACCTTCCTGTTGGATTAGTCCAACAAACTAAGCTGACCACAGTCCTTCCCATTGCCAAAGCCAAGGGAAAACACCAGACCAGGAAATACATTAACACCAAGTTATAAAGAAACTTTATGTGGACAAGGAGGAGAGTTTTGCCATTGTTTTCAACGGGAAGTGGTTGGACATCTTTGTACCAGAATGCTGTTTCAAAGACTGATTTACTTACCCTAAACTGTAGGCTTCAGATCCCAGTCTGTAGGCTGCAGCCAGCTTGTTGATGGATTCAGATCCATGGCTATAGGCAGCTGAGCTGGTGCTGAGGGACTCAGAGTCAAGGCTGTAGGCAGCAGATCTCTTACTTTGCACGGCAGAGTGGTCATAGGCGGTGGATCCATAGCTATAGGCTGCCGACTCGAGGCCATAGGCTGAAGAGCCATGGCTGTAAGCTGCTGAGGAGTCAAGGCTGAAGCCTGCTGCAGACGAGTGGCGATAGGCCGCGGAGCCTCTGGTGTAAGCTGCAGATCCTTGAGCATAGACGGCAGATTTGCTCTTTGCCTCCTTTTGGTACTGGCTCACAGTGGACGACAGCGCTTTGTGGCGGTACGCACGGTCATAGTGCTCATGGTGTCTTTGGTAGAAAGGTAAAGACATCATGGGTGCCTTTGAATTTTGGGTTTCACTGCACTTTTCCGAGTGTAAATAAACAAGATGATGTCTGAAAAAGAACAGGTCAAACATAAGGACTGTAGTCAAGGAAACTCCTGAGTTAGCATACAAATAATACACAACTTCACACAAACTAACACTGAACTTGAAAGATCAACTGCAATGAGTTTAGGGTTATCTTTCTATTATGTGATTTAAACTTTCAGACAGGTTCATACTCAGGTTTCAAGATGCTCACACGTCACCCATCATGACCAGAAATCTTTGCATTGTTGTGTCTGTTCATTTGTAGCTGGCCTCCCTGCTACTGCAAACTAGTCAAGTTTTATGTGCTCACTTATTACTGCAAACTAATGAAACTTTGTGCCTGGCTTCTTCAGAGAGAGTGTAAATAATTTTGTTCAATTACAATAGAGATAATAAAGTAACAAATTATTTTAAAAGGCATGAGGAATTCCAACAAGACTATAAAAGCTGAAACAAAAATATATGAACATTTCATTTATTTTTCTAATCCAATTTTCAGACTGAATTTAATGTTCCATTTATTATTACAACAATGAATTAAAACACTAAGATTGAGAAGGATGTCAGTTTTTCTCTAAATGTGCATTGCAGTGATTATTTTGTATGTGAAACCAGGGTTCAATTTAAAAGGGCTTATTGCTCTTCATACTTTTATAGTTTAATCAGGGATCCAGTCTGTATGCAATGGGTAAAATAATACCATGCTCCTCAATCCAAATCCTTTTTTTCTAACCTAGAATACCATGTTCAAGATTGCAAAGACCCTTCCGGCAGACGATAGGCCCATTTAAGTTCTAGTTTGCGTGTCATCAGTAGATGACGTAGTCACTTGTACAAAATTTGATCAGGTGAGAGGTAGTTNTTAGTTTGCGCGTCATCAGTAGATGATGTAGTCACTTGTAGTACAAAATTTGATCAGGTGAGAGGTAGTTCCTCTCTCAAAATGGGATGAGAGTGCAGAAAGAATTTCCTCTGTTTGTTTGTTTGTTTTAAAGTCAGCAATTGGTCATAATTTTGCTTTTGTTTTATTTTGCTGTTGTTATAACTGACTTTTTCTACTTTGACATGCAAGCTTGCCTCAAGTAATCCATATGATAAACTCTCTTTCTCTTTCTTTTAGGCTTACATGGCTACTAGGATTGTCCCTGAAAAGGTACCTGATTAGTAATAGAAATGAGCTACAATGAGGAAATATTTAAAAGGATTTAAAGAAGATCCAAAAACAATGGTGAGAGGTGTTTATTGGGTTTTTTTAAAATATCAATCACAACAGTAAGAAAATTGTTCTGCTTCTTGCTTTCTTCATATTAGTGAAAATGATTTAATGTTTGGACATAAAATACACTTGCAGAACTGGAGAGCAATCATGACTTCATGAAAATCTAGACATTTGATTTGGGTTATCCTGTGCAGGACCAGGAGTTGGTCTTTGATGATCTTTGTGAGTCCCTTGCAACACAGAATATTCTGTGATTCTGTGATTTTTTCCCTGGTCTTTATGCTTCTTAGATTTCAGTCCTTGGCTTTTTCTCTAGTATTTGGTTCTGGTAGCAAGTCAACAAATTTCAAACTATTCTCTTTAATAACGGCTGCAGTGTTCACCCTAACCAAGGCAAATTATGAAAAAAACCCAAAACAACAACAAACCAAACTCAAACCCAACAAAAACTGAAAACGAAGAGGAAAACTTTCTTATATTTCAGGGCTCTCACAAGGGAGATGCTCTTTGTAGGATAACTGAATAGATCATTTAGTTGCAGGAAGTCAACAAGGAAGAAACTCATTCAGAAACTCTTTATGTAAAAGAAATTGCTGATATCCTGATCACAGTGAAACTGTGACTTCAAGGAGACCAGATTATGCATTTACTTTATTTTTATCTGAGGAAGGAGAAATGGGAAAGAGTGCTAGCCCATTGCTCTCTATGGCAAAAACTGATGCTCCTTTTTAACTCCCTTATTCCTCACGCTGGATATTTTTTCATGTCAGCCTAAAGAAATGCAATTATTCTGTCTAGCATTCTTGTTTCTAATACTTGTCAGTATTTTGTGTTGTTACTTATTTCACTTTGTTAGCTACCAGTGATATGTAGTTCCTCTTAATTTCCCTAGTTTCAGAAGATTTTTTTCCTTCATTTTTCTTCATTGCCTTCCTCTCTAAGCTCTGCAGAGATAGGTTTAGGATTTATAAGTGTTGTCATCTCTGCCTAGGAAGGTTAAGGCATACAGAAGAATATTGTCTTGCACACTGAAAGGGAAGGAACATGAGAACATCCTGTTTTCCTTCTGCGGAGTACTACAGTTTGTCTTCACCAGCTTTATTTGAAGTGTTGGCTGGCTTTGTCATTCATACAACGGCCACAATGCTAACAGCCATTCAGCTCAGGCATTCCCACAGCCTTCCAGGCTTCAAAGTACGGAAGGTGATCCAAAAGTATAAAGCGCTGCATGTGTTGTCCGTTAAGAAGTTAAATGAGGCATTTCATTTACATTTTATCAGACCAAAAGAACAAGTTAAAATGTAGAAAGGAAAAATTTTTCTTCCGAACATGAAAGGTCTGGATCTCACTGTCCTCAGGAGTAAAAGTCTATGACAGGAGCAAGGATAGAAAGGCAGGCACTGAGCACAAAGTCAGCTCTCCTGGTTCAAATCAAAGACCAACACTGACTCACATCATGTAAAAGGAAACTCCTTTCATAGGTATTTTATCACACTATGAGTTATGTTTTATATTTCCTCTGAAACATCACGGATTGCTCACAGGCCAGGATAAGTTAGTTACATTAGTCTGATCAGATATAGTGTGATGCTATCAGAGATGACAAGTAATGCAGAAATTTCTAAGGACTTTGCTCCTCTTTGGAGCACTGCCTGATTATCAGATTGACTCCCATTTCATAAGTTTTATCCATGCTACCTGCACCCACTTAGCCTGCATCCACTAACCAGCCCCCTTTTGTGTGAGGGGAACACTCCCTCTCAAGATCTGTGTAGCACTTCATAACTTCTGAGCTTGGCCTAAAAATGTTAGTGGCCATAGTTAGATGAGTTTGAAGTTTTTGGGGCTATATTTTAGCAGCTGTTGAACTGAGTATTTAAAATTACTGCTGAGCAGACAGACAGTTCTGTACTTGCCCATGTTCATAGCTACACATTAAGGGAAGAGATTTTGCTGGCATTACCTCTTGTGCTGTTTATCAGTCTGTGTAATTCTTTAAAGATCTACTCCATCAATCAATGAAAATAGTGAAATAGTTAAAAAAAAAGAAACCCTTGTAAGCAGAGAAAAGATAACATCCTATGCAACAAGAAAATATTTACGTTATTTAAACATTCTCTAAGCCCACAGGAGATTACACGACAAACTCCTCCTGTATCTCAGTAACCCATGCTTCATTTGAGAGTACTGTGACAATATGCAAAGATAGCTGAGGGAAAATAAAAGAGCCCCTGCACTACTTTCTTTTATTTCACAGCTGAACTTTCAGATGTCTTCAATTCACGTCCACAAATCCCTCAACTGCTGAGCCAAGAAGAATAAAGGGAGCTACTATCAACTTGGCATTACAAATTCAGATTAAAAATAATTGAACACATAAAGCCTTCCGGCATAAAAAACCCACTTACCAGGCTCCAAATGAATGGCAGCAAATGGAATAGCTCTCAAGTGGATGAATAGCACAAAAATACAGCAACAATGAAGCCAGCAAAGAAAGAGGTAGTTAGGACGAGGGGTAAGGACTGGACTTCAAGGTCCAGAACAAAAATAATGCCTGCAGTCAGTGGAATGTCAGAGCCCCAGTCCAGACCTTTTATGGCCAGGGGGATGCTATAAATATAGCATCGAAGAGGGAGAGAGACAGAGACAGATACCGATACCCTGTACTATCTCTGTGCAAAGACACGATGACGGCAGCTTCAAACTAAAGGAGATACAGAGTTCTCCCTTTAAAATATCCTCACTAAATTCTGCACAAAATCAGCATTCCAATTCAAAATTATTTCCAGGATATTTTTTTTCCTTAGTTAAATCAGATTTAGGAGAAGAGAAAAAAAATTTTGGGTCATGAATCTGAAACTAGGAAAGACCAATCCCTGTATTGACCTTTGCTATGGTACAAGAATATGAACATTTTACTGGTTCCTTTTATTTTAATGCCAAGCCACAGTACATCTAACATAGATATTTCAGCTTACTGACAGACAATCTACCAAGACTCTCTAAAATCATACAGTGAGTTACATTTCAATAGAAATGTATTTTCTTTGTTCTGCTGACAGTGTTACTTTCTCATCATTTTCTTTGAGATAAAATACTGAATTAAGAACATGACCTCATGAGGCATTTAAGTAGATATAAACAATGCAGCTCTAAAATCCAATTTTTTGTTTCTAAATTAAACAGTATTACCTCTAGGAATAATTAAATGGGCTTGTCTTCTTTCATTTTGGTCACAGCATTCTGGCACAAAAATGAGTAATCAGCGTGGCTGAATATTACATCAGAACAAGTTCTGTCATCCAAGATCTAATAGGTGGAATGCAGTGTGACTTCACTATGAATACAGTTTTCCTCTGCACTGTAAATTTAGCTTTCAATAAAAGTGATTAGTGCATTTTATTTTGTGCATTTGCATTGACAGAAATATTAACCCTCTCAGTTCCGCTACAGCCTCTTTCCACACTTGCCACGCAACACAACTGAGAACTTCCCAGATCCTCCTGCTCTGCTGACGCTGTCTCCTTCATGGATGTAACCACCAGAAGAAGGTCTGGACAAGGTTAGAGGATCCCAGGCTTTTCTCTACAATAGTTCATCAGTATCTTCTTCTTCACCTCACTGCCTTGATTCTACCTGAAATCCCTTTGTTGTCCCCAACAGCTACTTGTTCTCCGGGGAGCCACGGCCTCCTGCCTGATGCTCCACCATGCAGTAAGTTCAGAAGCCTCTTCACCTCCCACACCAGGAGCTGCTCAGCTACACCAAACGTTCCGGCTTCTGTTTTTTGCTCATGAGGACAGAAACTACAGCCAGCAAAAAAATTTTTGCTTTCATAGAAACTGTACTGTGGCTCAGGCCAAATCTGCAACAGGCAGAATGAAAAACAGGAACCCTAATGTAAGCTTTTCTTCCCCCAGAATACTGTGCCAGTGGCAGTGCCACTGAACCATAGGTTCTGGGCTATAATGTGTATTTTTAGATAGAGTAGATGGGGCCTCAGTGGACAGACTCCTGGATTCCATTACAGACTCCTGATCCACTCCTTCACCATGGGTCATTTGCACTGACATTGTAAAAGTCTTTATGACATGCAAATTGTGTTTTAAGATTTCAGGAAGATGCAGAGCAATTAAAACAATTGAACATCATATTTCTCTGCTCTCATTTCAAGATAATCTGTATAGCTCACGGAGGGGGATAAAAATCTAAACAACATTTTCAGTGTTTTTCCAGGTATAATGACACTATGGAGTTCAATACAATTTTCAAATTCTGTGCTGCCTCTGTTTATTCTGTAAATAAAATGGAGATAAAGAGTAATAGCAAAATCTTTTGTATTATTTTGCCCCTTAAATTTACACACTTTCAGATTGGCTTTATTATGAGATATTATCCACAGCTAATTCCAAATCACTTAAGTCCTATTTGAATATCAAAGTACATATTTTAAATCACTTGGAGCTCTGCAAGCCTCAGAATCCCTGCAGCACTCTGTATCCACATGTATTTAGTCACACCGGTCTTGGGAGAGACACCCTTAGGAAATGTTAGTTCTGTTTTCTCCTAATTAGAACTACATGGTGCTAGAGGCCAGATTGTTTTTCTGAATGGGAAAGCTGGAATATTAATTTAGAACCTGACATGATAGAAAAAAATAGCTTTCCAGACTGTCCATTGAAGTTTTGAGAGCTACAGCATCTTGTAGATGGGGGCATAAGTCAAATTCCACAGCATCCCAGTCCATCTCTTTCACCTGAGTATAATCTTAAACAAATCTAGTAAAACAATTTTTGGAGAACAGAGGCTTTGAGCATGTGTGTTGTCTTCTGGAGTTTGCTTTCAAACTTGGGTCTGGTTTTCTGAATTGATTTTTTTCCAGAAAAAGAATCACTCTAGGAAGATGTGCTATTGTCCGTTATCCCCAACTAGCTATCTTCATAACCCGCTGAAGAGAAGAGAAGTCTGTGTTCCTTGCCCTCACCCATATGAAGGTATTAATCTCCAGGTTTCTGTTTATTCTCTGCATCACTCTCAGCTCATATATTTAACAATGAGTCAACATTTTAACAGACAGGTCTGGATTCAACCTACAACAGCTTGAGTGTCTGGCCTCACACCTGAAGAACTAAATACAAGACCACTGTCTCCTTGATATGGATAGAAATTTTTCCAAAAGCATCTCAAGCTATTGACTGTTGGTGCCTAGATCAATTTTTCATCATATGGAAATATTTGCCTTACCATTATTAGCAACATTTATTCTGCAGCATCTCTCTGGAACTGGAAATGTTGCATAAAAATGTTGTTGCTGACAGCATTTATTTTCCTTTGTAACATTATAAAAGTTTCTGTTCATAATAAAACCCTACCCCAAGAGTATACAGCAGATTCCTGGAGCTATTCCAAAAGAAAATTCTTATCATTTCTTTAAGTAAGTGCTTTTGGCACTTAGATGTTTTTTCAATCCATAGTATCTCCTGTCATTTTAATTTACATATCAAAACAGATGGTTGTTAAATGTTGTCCCATACTTTATCATTCTTTCCTAAAACCCAGAGATTTTTCAATACCTTTATTTCAATAATGATGAACAGTTTCTAATCTCATCATTCTGTTTAGTTTTGTACCTTGGAACGACTGGCCAAAACACCTTGACGCACAACTGCTGAAGGACCAGAGTTGTACCAATGGCAGATAACCCAAAACCGGAAAACTTGACTGAAGCATAATATCTGAGCTCTTGCCATTTAGGTGTGCAGCTTTTAGAAGAAGGTAATACGTTTCAAAATATGAGTTAAATAGTTTAGGCAGGATATTGGCCAAACAGAGGTGCCCAATGTCTGGGACTGGAGCAGTGGGATAAGCACTGGCTGCCAGGTCCTCATAGAGCCTGTGAGGAGCTCCCATGGCCCCTGGGGAGGACTAAAAACAGTGACTTTGCAGTGATTGTCACCCCCTTTTCTGCTATCTGTAGCCTGTGTAACTGAACTATTTCACTACAAAGAAAATAAAACTGTAGATATCATCTTACTGAAGTGCAAACTACTATTGCAATAATACAAAGCAATCGCTTCAGGTATTACAATAATCATTCCCACAATCATTCAGGCACAGCTAACACAGATTTACCACCCACTACACAAGAACATCTTTCATTTTCTTTGTCCTCACATTGATTGATGAAATACTTTAGAATCAATCAAATGATTCTTTTAAAAGAAAGGATAGTGGCAATGTCTTAATAGAAGAAATAAGAATGTTTTTAGCTCTTTAGCCACCACACTTGGAAATTATGTCTAATATAAAAATTAGGCTGAACAAAGCTTTGAGGAAAACTTGCATCAGAAATCTATAAATTGATCGGTTTATTCAGTACTCCTTGCAGGACAGACCTTCAATTACAACCAAAAAAGTCTTCCAGAAGTTGAAGGTGAATGCAAAAAGACCTGGTGAAGACAAAGAGGTGAACATTAGACTGTTTCGTATCTAAGGAAGAGAAGGAGATACACTGAAGAACAGAAGTAACTGAGATTAGGATCTGATGCGTGAACATGCAAGTCAGAGATAATTTTGGTGATTATTTCCCAGGTGTGATTTAACTTCAAATGAAGCAGCTCAAACATCAACAGCATAAGTTGCAGCACCAAATGATTACGAGACAATTGCCAAACCCACCAGGACATTTCATAAATATTCAGAGAGTTAATCGAATAATTTGAATAGTATTTTTCAGTAACTTAAAATATCTGCTATAGCTGGTGACTTCAGGCTCCAGTGCAGTTATGCTCCACAAAGGCAAGAGTATGTTTAACTCCGAAATGGATTAATCCTGATTTTTATGTGACAGGCCAATACTCTGGTCTCTCCATCCATGCCGTAGGACAAGTTTTTTCATTTCTGAGCAACTTCAAGTTTGGAGACTCAACAAAAGAGACTGGCATGAACTAAAATAAGATGCTTCAAAGACTGGAGAATGTACGAACTTGCAAGGCAAGATCAGTTTTCTGACTGGTGGTGGTCAGTATTGGATGGTTCAGGAAAACATGCAAGAAATCAAAGTGGACAGGTTTGCAATATCCTTTCCAGGGGATGTTTCACCTTAACATTTGTTGCTTAATTAGTTTATGATCTTATAGCTCGAGTGGCTTATAGGAGAAGTTGCGGTGGCTTAACAAACCCCTTTATTTAAAAAAAAAAAGAAATTTAAATAGCTGTTTATAGTAAAATTCTAGAATTCAGTATAACACTAGTCCTACACATGAGAGCTCAGCCTTTACTGACTCTCTGAAAATCAACTGGGATTTGGTTATTTTATAAGCTGTTGAATGTTTCTAGTTCCCCATCTGTCTTTTTCTTGCTATAGCTTGTTCCTGGCTTTCTAGCAGAAACTGTCAATGTCTTGTTAGCACATACCTGCCTCTTCCTCTGAACACTCCTTTGGCTGGACACAGCAAGGTGGCAGCAGTCTTCTTTCCTCAGTGACTGGAAAGGAGTAGAGGACCCCTGCCTCATTTCTAATGACTGCCATTCACAACCCAGCGTATTTATACCCAAAGCGAGCCTCATAATTCAGAGTAAGGTTAAACAACAGCAGCAAAATGCAAATCCTAGACCAGCAAATCCATCTCCTCCAAGTCGTTTAGCCACAATAAATTTTAGAAGTGCTCCTCCAAAATACTATACCTATGTATTCCCCCAGTGAAAAGCAATGACTTCTAGGTGAGTGATTTACAACTCTTTTCAGTACTTGAACTAAGCAATCTGCAGCAATGTTGAGAGGAACACATATACCGAATGGGCACCAGGTGTGCCCAAAACCCCACTGGCTGCTGGGGCTCCGGAGGAAAAGCAACCGTGGGTTCACTGCCAGAGTGAGAAATCTCTGTGACTGCAGGTGGTGGAACCAGAAAGAGGTAACAAGAGCAACTTACAGGGCAGGGAAGGGGCAAGCAGGGAGTGACTGTCAGCTATTAAAATATCCTCCTCTGCCTACTCAACCAGCTGGCTTAGAGAGCAGAACATCTTTTTCCCCCTGATAACAGGTAAAACAGACAGATTTATCCATGAGAGATTTAACAGATTTATCCATGAGAGATTTAATTAATTAAATCCAGCCTCAGTGATGGTGTAGCTCTGGCAATATAAATTCTCAGCACAGGACTTTTCCACCTGCTGTTTACTGAGCTAATCAGTTTGGGGTGAGTTTTTCAGCCAGTCCTGATCTTGGCACTATACAGCTAGTCCAAATGAACTCGTTAATTTAAATCTCCTCCAGATATATCTCTAGACAAGGTCTGTGTGGGCATAACATTAATTATTTTTTCAGCACAAGAGCTTGAGGTCATCAAGGCTCTGTTAAAACCCAGATGATGTTATAAAATCAGGGATAATGTGCATAATGAGAAAGCCCAGCCTCCTAATGAAAACACTTACTTACGGAGCACATAGGGCACTATTAAGTCAAGGCTGTGCTTATGCAGCCTTAATTCTGTCCCTGTGTCTGATTATTTCTCTTATTTGCGTTTGTATTTCTACCACTTCTCACAGTAAAGAGCATGACCACATCATTTTGATGTGGAGGCACACTGATCACCTGCTCCCTCACTTGTGCTATTCTTAAAAACTCTCCTATGGCTCACTTTTCATCTACAAAATTTCAGTTCAAAAAGACACACTGCATGCTGATGTTGCTCACCAGTACTTGAGAAAAAAATACATGGAAAAAAAACCCATGATATTTGGCATGTCTTACATGGTCTTACAAATATATATATATAAAGTTAATATTCTCTGCTCTGGTGAGACCCCACCTGGAATGCTGCATCCAGCTCTGAGGCCCCAAACACAAGAAGGACATGGACCTGATAGAGCCAGTCCAGAGCAAGGCCACAAGAGCAAGGCTGGAGCACCTCTCCTATGAAGACAGGCTGACAGAGCTGGGGTTGTTCAGCCTGGAGAAGAGAAGGCTCTAGGGAGACCTTAGAGCACCTTCCAGTACCTAAAGGGGATCTACAAGTGAGCTGGAGAGGAACTTTTTACCGGGGCTTGTACTGACAGGACAAGGGAAAATGGCTTTGAGGTGAGAGAGGGCAGGTTTAAATTGGGAATTAGGAAGAAATTCTCCACTGTGAGGAGGGTGAGGCACTGGAACAGGTTGCCCAGAGAAGCTGTGGATGCCCCATCCCTGGGAGTGTTCAAGGCCAGGTTGGATGGGGCTTTGAGCAACCTGGTCTAGTGGAAGATATCCCTCTCCATGGCAAGAGGGTTGGAATGAGATGATCTCAAAGGTCCCTTCCAGCCCAAGCCATTCTATGATTCTATCCCAAGAGCTCAGTTTCTGAGACCTTACCTAAGAACTTAAAAGGCTGAGCTATGACATAATATGGCAGAAACAAGTGATATAGGGACCATTTTGGTGTGGGAAGCTGAGGCTGTAGTACTGCTGAGTATACAGCCTGGCCTGTTCTGCATACTCAGCTTCTCATCTACAGTATTTTTCATTTGGCACTTGTTTTAGTCATTTGAAACGGATGTTGAAAACAAATCATTGCCCAGTTGAACTAAAAATCCTTCTATTAAAAATCTTTGTAGTGTTTCACACCAGCTACTTTGAATCTCTTCCACACTTTGTCACTACTTGATCTCTGTGTAAACTGCACAAAGATTTTATACATGCTTGTAAATTTGAAGGGCATACGTACCATAAATTTATTCAGACTATGCAAATCAATAGGGGAAAACATTCTCTTGCTCTCTTTTTTCTCTTGACTCTGGTGATGATTACTGTTGCTTTGCATAAATCATAGCAGAGCTGTGGGAGCTGGAGAGATACAAGATGCAAGCTTCCTGTCTGAAGTAATTTGTCAAAAATCTCCCATGGGCTGATGTGCTTTCAAACTAATTAAGATATTGTATCTCATATCTTCCAGTTGTTTTATATTTTAAACATTAGTTTATTTAATTTTTACTTATAACTCTGGATTTTTCATCAGGTCTTTTTTTCTTGAGTCAAAACTTCTCTATGTAGTACCTGTCATGGCCATCTCAACGGACTTCTACTTCCTTACATGTTTTAAATTGGATCCCTTTGTATTTGAAAGAAGAATTGTTGGGTTTTTTAGCCATGTTACTCATATTTAAAGAAAAAATTTCTTGATTTTGCCCCATAAAGAAATATTTTCTTACCATATTGAGAAAAAGGCAGGAAGACTGCAAATGAAAATTAAATTTATTTTAAATAAATAGTTCTTTCTTCAAAGTCATCAAAGATCAGTCTAACAGACAAAGAATTTCATGTGGAATCTTAACAGAAACCCATCTGCAATATAATGGTTTACAAAAGGAAAAACTGCTTTTCTCCATGCCTGTGGGTCCTGTTCTTGCAGCCACTGGCTTTTCTGAAGTACTAAGTAAACATGAACTGGAAATACCCTGCTGGAGGCTCTCACAGATGAGCAATTGTCAAGCATCGCAAACAGGTTGAGATAAAAACATTTTCCACATTAAAAAAAATGAACCTTGAGAATACGATTAACTTCCTGTTCTTCTCTGCTTTCCAAGGAAAACCTTCACCCAATGTTTGTGGCAAAACACCCCCATTTTGCTGGCCAGCTTGGTATTTTGGTACTGCTCCCTTTATAAACCATAAGAATCTGAGAAATTTTCCCAGTCTGTAACCACCACAGTTGCATGGTACTCATGGCATAAGAATCAGAAGGTTTTGGTTCATCTTTCTTCTCTTTTATATAACTTTTGGTCTTGTTATTCTGTGTTCTTCCATTCCTTTTTTCTCTTTTTCTTCTGTTTTCCACAAGTGTTTTGCTCTTCAAAGGATCTTGCTTGACTGTACAAAGCACCAATTTCTAAATTTTCTTTACACCACAGGGAATTACTATTTAAAACAATGCAATACCAGCAGAATTTCTAAATCTAGCTGTACTTCAATTGTGATTTATAGTCACACTTCTCTCCAATTAGTCCATTGCGTGCAGCAGTATAAGACCAGTCTTTTAAGCTACTCTGGTTAGCATGTCTGAAGTAAAATAAAAGAGTGGTTATTAATTTTATTGGATTGCATTTATGCACTTGGAACAATTTCCAGTTGCCAAGAAAGTCATTACTGATCTTAAGCAGAAAAAAATCCCTCTAGGAAAACGATTAAGCAGTTAAGCCTCTGCGTAAGTGAAATACTTCAGAAACTGGCTATAGATAGGATTGCTGGTGACAGAGAACAAGTCTCCCATCATTTTACTGTCATCACTCTATTTGCCATTACTTCTGTCTGAATAGCCTTTCATTTGTAGAAATTTGCATACTGTTTTACATCTCCATTTTCATACTGCTAGTCCAGCTAACACTTTTTAGTAAAATCAACAGACAGTACAGCACATCTAAAAGGCAATTTGGATCTACAATGAGAATCTCAAAAATCACAAAATAATTCAGGTTGGAAGGGAGGTGGTCTCTTGTTGACCCTCCAGTTGAAAGCAGGGTCAGCCGTGAGACCGTTCACAGCTTTGTTGAGTTGGGTCTTGGAAACCTTCAGCAACGGAGAGCACACAACCTCCCTAAGCAACCCGTGCTAGGCCTTGCCTAGTTTATCATGTGTGAGACAGGAGTATCATCCATACATCCTCACAAATTTGGGGGTTCTCCTCCAGAATCCTACTTTGATTTTTCATTTATCTTTTTAAAAAACTGTGCCATGTTTGTGGCTCTACAATCTGGTGTTTGAACTCCTCCAGATACCCCAATGCCCATAGGTTGTCAGTACTCTGACAGTTGTGGAACAGTAACAACAGACCATTTGGAGATCTGATGACAGATTTGTTTTAAAAATCTCTGCAGTTTCAGCAGTGCAGTTTAAGCTGTATTTTACTTTTCTCTTCACTGTTTCAGAACTGCTAGCATCAAACCCAGCCCTGGAGCCAGCAGTTTATCAGTGACACAAAGCAAAACTGTTTTGCTCCGTTGCACAAGTTTCCAGTGTCAAACTATGGTTGCAAAGCTTTCCTTCAATTCAAGGGCTGATTTTTGACAGTGACAGGCTCTAAAGATGACTTAAAGGGTATTCTGACACTGCAATCTACTTGCTCAGTCTTCCACATCCCGTCCTGTGCCCCTACGTCTTGCTTTTCAAACTTTGCCTTAGCCTGGAAAATCGTGGCAGAGCTTAAGTCAGTGGGCTGGCAGAATTCAAAGGAATGCAGCTGGTGAAAGCTGCTGAGGAGAAAGGTTTCCCCGGAGTCAGTTGTGTGCTGTCACCAAAGAGGAGGTTTTTCCTAAGAAGGCAAACCTTGACATCTCGATGATCTCTGGACATAGCTCATGGAAGCATTAGTGCTACATCACTGCTGGATTGTCATGAGGGCTCATAGGGTTACAAACATTTGATATGATCAAGAATATGATGTCCACAAAGATGGTTAGGTCTTCAGCTGCATGTCCAAACAAAAGATGTGGGCCTCAGAAGGAAACCATCTTTCCAAAGGTTCTGAAAGAGCTGCATATGAACCCATAGAAGCTGAAGTGGTTTCAGAAGTTTAATGACCCACATGAAAGAAGATGACCTTCTTCACACTGGTCAGTGGCAAGGAAAAGCCACTGCCAACACTTGTCAATGTTAGAGACAGGCAATCTGTATCTGCCTTATTCAACACTGAAAGCACTGAGCTGTACAGATATTGTAAACTGCAAAAACATGGAGCTCTTGCAAAAACAGGCATTTTAAAATTTGAATCTGTTCACTAAAATTGCTGAAGAACATTAATTTTCAGAGCACAGCATCTCTGAATTATGTGTATTACTAACAGATCATAGTTCAGTATTCTGAATGCAAGCTCAGACTAGCTAATCAACCACATGGTTATTTGCATAGATCAGTGAAAACTGCTGAAAGCAATACTGATATTCACAATCTCTAGCAAACATGGTAATGCTTTATTTGTTTTTAGCTTTTCTGTCTAGGTGTCAGATACAAGCATAATATTATTCCACTAAAAATAATTTTAAAGTAATGAGCTGAAACCAGCTGTACAATTCACAAAGCTCTCTAGTTTCAATCCCTTCCCAGCACAAGTTCTTAAAACAAGCTCGTAATAACAAATTGATTTTGGAATTCAAGTAATTTTACTTAAGAAAAGCGATTGCCTGGGAAAGACACATCTTGAGAATCCCAAAATACTTAAATGAAGAACGACTACATATTAGGGCATTACTGTTCCGGATATAGTACTCAGGGTGTTTGGGAACTACACTCACTGGATGAGCTGCACGTACACTTAATTAACAGCTACCTTTTAATAATGGTGGCCTGAAAGTTCATGGGAAACTAAAGGTTCATCCACCATTGTCCCATCTGGGGCAGGAAGATGGAGGACTGACAAATCTGAATAGTCTCAAGGAATGGTCTTGCACTGGCACCAGTCTGAGCACAGGAGGAGTTATACTTTCCCTTGCCTTTTCTTACACTGTGATCCCTGGCTTTTCAGTCTGCCCATAGAGGTGGAGCAACAAGGAGATACAATGTAAAAACCAAATATGTGCAAGAGTGGTCACAGAATATAGTACTGGAAATGTGTTTCAGACTACAGTCATCTAAGTCAAGTTTCCAAACATTAAAATCCTGCTGCACAATTGCCTTTTTATTTTCTTTTGTAACTGCCTCCTACTTTCCCTGTAGCAGAATGAACAGAGATCTGTTTCCAAAGCCCTTTTGCAAACTAATTGATACTTAAAGTTTCTGAGTCACGATCACTTTGCTGCTGCACGACTTTGTGTTATTTTGAAAATGGTTTCTCTCGAAGTTTGCTCAGTAGAGCAGGTACCACCCTTACGAAGTGCCAGTATCGACTTTGCTGGCCAAGAAAGATGTTGCAGCCTAATTCTCTGCAATAACTGGAAAGCTAGTGCTCACAAGCTTTGCTTGGGTTTCTCCTGCTCACCTTGTAAAGGCAGTAGTCATTTGAAACCTGCTTGGCATCTGGCATTAATAATTCCACACTTTTGTCACAGAATGTCTTTGGTTCTAGTGTCCTCAAACACAAATAATTGGAGCAGCAGTGATTAACATTAGCTGCTCCAGTTCAAGAAGACGCAGTGATACCGGCATCTTGGGTTTTATCTTTCCATGAGTCTCTGAATTGTTCTGAAAAATATATTATAAAAATCTCTGTAAACAAGTGCCTTTACTAGCTGATCTCACTGCTGCTAGTAGCAAGCTGACAGTGGAGAAGAAAGTCTATTTTGCCCAGGTATTTTCTGCTTCTGAACTGTTTGCAACCATGGTTCCTCCAGCATCCATCCTCTGTGTGTTAAACTGGGCTAGATATTCAGAGAACTATACACACAGGGCTGCACTCCGTATGGATAGGCACAAAGGGTACATGATCCTAAAATTCCTGCTATCATAATGGCAAAACAATCTCTTTATCGCAAGAGGTACTGCTCTGCATGGCCCATGACACTGCTAACCCCAACAGATATGATTCCTAATCCTCATGAAGAGAAAAAGAGTGCCAGGGAGATAGCCTCTAGAATGACCATCTCTATAGACACACACACTTTAGATTAATTAGAAACGTTCCTATAGATAACAGCATAATCTTCATAGGAATAATTAGAACAGTGATACGGACCCACAACACTCAGAGTTATTAGATAAAGTTAAAAGCACGTGGAGCCTGGAGTTCATGTGATTCACTGTCTTATAAAGCTCATACCAACCCAAGGACTAAATGTGCACAGCAGAAAATATGAGGCATATCTTTGTTTACTTTTTATAGCCACATGCAAAAACAGAGAGGAAGCATTTGTTTACTAGATGGGTCTTATTTTCTATGAGATGGTCCAAACTGGAGCCCATCTGATGCCCATTAATCACCTCCTGGCAGTTCTTTGAAGTTCAGTCGCACTTCTGTTGCAAAAAAAATATTTATTTAAACATTACTTTTCCTCTGGCCACAGCCCAATGAAAATTAATGTTAGCTACCTGGGAGAGATCAAATTGAATAGTTCAAGCATATTTCCACATTCTGTCATTTTATGAATTAAATTTTTACGTTACTTAACTTGCAGAGGCTGAACTTCCTGAAAGCTCCAGATTCCAATGGGATTTTGTGAAAAATCTTTGTGATTTTCACACCGGGGGAAACGGCAATATACTGGGACCAGAAACATATCATCCTTCAAGATTTTGCTAGTAATTTATTATACTTTTTTATGTATGATGGAGAAACAGGTTTCACCAAACCAGCCAGAGATACCTTGAAACTTTTAATACGTGTATTTGTCATTACTTCTGCAAGTCTGAAGTGCCATTAAAACAAAATACACTATGGACATTTTTTTCAGCCGATATCTTACTTCTCTCATTTTGCGTGTATAAAATAATGTTAACTGATTAAGTGTACCACAGTACTTTACAACTTCCATGAATGAAAAAGTCCCGTGTTCCAGGTTTTGGAAGGGAAGGGTGTGTTCTGCTCCGACATCCATGATGGGCAGACAGCTGAAACCTCAGCCAGCAGCTGGAAGCACATTTGAGTACAATCCTGAAAAATGTATTACTGGTTTCCTGAAGAAGGGCTGATTTCCTGCTTACTCATCTGTAAATTCTTACTCTTTCGTTAGAGTTCTCCAGAGGCTGTTACGCTAGCTGGCAGGGTAAACAGAGGGAATCTGGCCCTTCCCTCTGCTAATGCCAGCAGGGAATCATGACCAAGTGCAGCTGCATAATGACTGCTAGAGGCTTAAAAACAGCTGCTGATCAGCTCCAGAAATTCCTGGTGGAGCAATTAGGGTTTTCTTTTGCTGCCGGGTTGCTCACGAAGAGAGGAAGAAGTCTGATTGCGGGTAAAGCTCAAGTGAGCAGCGTCTGGCCCCATTCATGGGCTTTCTGTGCTAGCAACGGGCTAACATTCCAGGAGGGTGCAGGAGCATGGGAAACCCAACACTCACCAAGGAAGCCAGGGTCCCGTGTTCCCCACTACAGCAGCTCCAGAGAAAGCAGGGAGGGCTGAACAAGCAAGATCTGGTGGGAGGAGGGCTGGACAAGGGCTTCAGAACTTCCAGTTGGAAAAGTGGGAGCTTGTCCTTTTCCTTCCTTGAAATTGTTACCAGGGAAGGAAAAGGGAAAAAAAGGATTTTATTACGTCTGTCAGATACCCAAGGAAGCCTTTCTGGGGTGCAGCCACAGGGCAGCATGGTCTGTCAGCAGCTATTCTGCAATATGAGATGCATTCTGGGGTGCATTTTGGTGTGCATTTTGGCGCATTCTACCCAGATGTGGTGCACCTAACATCCTTAAATAAATACAGAGGTAAAACCCTTTTTCCCCTCTAACCGCGTTTGGCTTTTAATTTTAAGACCAGGGCAAGGCAACAATTCCAAATCTGTTTTTCTTTTCCAGCTCTGGACCTACTTTAGAATATTTGTTTTCATATACTTTCCAAGAACTTGTAAATTTTATTTAAATCATATTTATTCAAAATTTCCTTCTGAATTCAGTCCAGATCCAGAGGAAGATTTTCAAACCTTGTTCAAGTGGTAGGTCAGCTCTGGCTCATCACACTCACACAGAATGTTTCTCTGCTGCAAACAAGGAGATTCATTTTGTTCTTTTGTTCCTTTTCCATTTGCCAGATGGAAACGTATGGAAACGTATTTGAGATAGGTGTTGTTGATCACTACGATGCTATATCTGTTAGTGCATTTGTAACTGTGATTGGAACAAAATGCTTTCCATCCCAGAAAAATAATATTTGAGCTTTCCATAAAATGAACACACTGATTCCCAGCCTGCACCAAAACCAGAGAGACTGCTTAGGGTTTCATCACGTGTGAAACTGCAATGTCAGGTTTCATAAAGTTTTAACAGCTGTGATACGCCCAGCTCACGGGAAAGCTTCTGAAGCAACCAGAGCTCGAGGACACTTCTCTTAAGTTTCCAGTGATAGGGGAAAAGCAATTAACAGCAGTGAAGCAGAGCAAAGAGGGGCAGCTATAACAAGGCAGGCCCTCACTTTGTAAAATGCCAAGCAATTTCTCTTGGTAGAAGCAGGCAGATGCTTGCTACTGGCACTGATCTATGGCCCTCAGCACAGGAAAGACATGGACATGCTGGGACAGATCCAGAGGTCCTCAAAAAACGATCAGAGGACTGGAGCACCTCTCCTTTGAAGACAGACTGAGGGAGTTGGAGCTGTTCAGCCTGGAGAAGAGAAGGCTCTGGGGACACCTTATAGCAGCCTTCCAGTTCCTAGAGGGGGAAGAGAGAGCTGGAGATGAACCTTTTGCATGGGTATGTAGTGATAGGACAAGGCAGGATGGCTTCAAACTCAAAGAGGGCAGATAATCGGAAAATATTAGATATTAGGAAGAAATTCTTTCCTGTGGGGGTGGTGAGGCACTGGAACAGGTTGCCCGGAGAATTTGTGGATGCCCCACCCCTGGAAGTGTTCAAGGCCAGGCTGGACAGGGGTTTGAGCACCCTGGTCTAGTAGGAGGTGCCCCTGCCCATGGCAAGAAGCTTGGAACTAGATCACTAACTTTAAAGGTGCCTTCCAACCCAAATCATTCTATAATTTAATAATTCTATTCTGTGATTTGCGGAGCTCCAAGTGTCACCGCAGAGCCCGCGGCACTCGTCGGGTCTTTCCCCTTTTTTCCGCAGCCCACAGCATGGCTTAGCCCCATATCGATTTAATGTCTTTTCACAGCGTCCCCCCTCTCCTGTCCGTGGCGGTAGCGGAGCCGGGCTGTCTCTCGGGTCCTGCCCAAATGCGCAGCTCCCCTTGCTGGTGACAGCCGGTATGGGACCGGCTCCCGGCTCCCGGCTCCCAGCGCTGTGCAGCGACACACGCGTGCCCAGCTCAAGGTGGGAATCCGAAATCGAGGTGAGTGAAGCATCCTCTGCCTCCCCAGAACCTGTGAGCAGGCGGCTGCCGGGCTCCGGTGCGGGTGTAAGAGCTCCTCTGGCTTCTTTACAGGCACATCGTGACGCGTCAGTGAGGTGCGGGGACATATTCCCACCCTAGGAATGCCTTAAGAACGGCACCACCAGGCCCATGATGTGGCACCCACCTTCCACATGCTGGTATCAGCTGGAATTGTGCTGTTTAAATAAACTCATATTATTTACTGTAGTGTGGGAGTCATGTGTTGCTTGCTGGAGCTGGTAACTAGTCAAAGCCTATTCATTCTTTCCTGACTCAGTAGTGATAATTCCCAGAATGGAACTGTAGTCTGGCTTCTTTGGTTTATTTTATTTAACAGTCTGACTATCCTATTGCTTACATAACTGAATACCATAAAATAATATATTCCCCTGAGCTTTGTTGCAAATGTATTGAGTAGTTGTCACTATTATTCTTATTATATTATTGTTGTTCATGTTGTTGTTACAATTTGTTATTGTTATTATTTACCTACTTTGGAAATCACTTTATTTCTAGGAAAAACAAATCATCTGAAAAGCATTAGACGAATTGCTAAATTTGACTTATGGTTACAGTAGGTAAATCATCTATTTGATGATGGTGCTTTGCTTTTGTTTCTTTGAATACCCTAGGTCCCATTGAGTTGTTTGGGGATTTGTATGACTTTATATTTGTATGAACTTCATTAAAGTACGCAGATCACTAAAGGATCCTTCTCCCAGTAAAAAGCATCCTCACAGAGGAGACACACTGATGAAGAGGTGTGACATCATGGCCCTTTACTTCCATACGGCCAGGATTTTGATGGCTGCAGACTCTTCTTGGTAAATTGATATAACTCACTTTAGGCTGCCCCTGCCAGTCTGAATTACAATATTATCATTTCCATGGAGGGAAATTGTATTCAATGTATGTGGGAAATAACAATCTACAGGCAGAGCAAGGTGTTGAGACTGAGAAGAAGTTCCCAAACCATGTATAGAACACAGCAGTGGAGAGCCCTATAATGACAGAGCATGAAAAGACACGGAAGATGCAAAATGCAGAGATGCCAGAGACCAGGAGAGCCCAGGAAGGCATATCCTTCCCCAGACGCACCACCACAGAGCCAGGCAGAATGCCTGCTAGTCAAGAGAGGAGCCTGGTTGCTCCATTAATACTGTATTTAGTGCAGTGAAACGATCCGCACAAACAAAGGAGTCACCAACCCAGAAGCATTAGTCTAAGCCTAGGTATAGTCAAGACTGAGTCTAAAAGCAGCCTTGCAGTACTTCTTTTTTTAGGGACCTCTGGCCTCTGAGGAAGTAGCAGGTAAGTCACTTTAAGGTAAATTCTAAAGTTACTTAGGTGTGCAAATATTGGAAGCTTATAGTGCAAACTTCCAAATCCCACTGGAATTAGACTCCAAAACTACCTAACCTACTGACAATCCCCGCACATTCCCAAACCTCATCTTTAGCATTTACGGTCATTGACCTCACTTGTGCTTCAGTTTCACCATCTGTAAAGTGAACTCATGGCACTTCTATACAGTAGAAGGAATTAATGAGAAGAAAGTTACAAATGAATCATTTGTATTTTTTTTACAACTGGCTAATTGTATTTTTCTGGAAACAGGGTTGCTCTGCATGAATCAATATTACTGCTGTATTTCTTAAAGATGCCTGAAATCTACTGAGTCAGTTTCTCTCTACTTCTCAAAATAAAAGGTTCCTCAGCTTTTCCCACTAAGAAATTATTCAGAAAAAAAAACTGTGAAAGGTTAATCAACTATGGTGATTTAGAGTGTAGGTCAAAGTCCTCTGTAGTTAGTCAATATATTAGCATCACTCATTATGTTAAATATAAAACCTGACAGCTGCTCATATCCAGGACTCTCCAGATGCAGATCCCAAGCACGAAGGATTATTCTGACAGGTCTTCCTACATATTTCTTAGTGGCATTTTAGCCTTTGCTTGTTATTTCCATTTTTCCAATTTTGCATGAGCGAAAATATTATTTTAGTAGAGGTCATAAAAATGAACATTGAGTTAGTATTGTTCCAATTTTTGAAGGAAAACATTAGGAAATCATTGTCATTGTATTATTTATTTAATTGTTAGATAAAAATACCTTTAAATAGATAAATATTCTGATTTCTGCTCATATCAAGGCTAACTTGGATAAATTACACATCAGTTTTGCCACTGACTCCATCTGTGGAAGCACTAGACTCTAGAAGCATAAGAAACAAAGAGAAAAAAAAATGCAATTCAGAGTATGCATGAGTTTTGTACGTGGCATGAGGAATGACCCATTTCTGGATCATGAGAGGAAAGTTTGTCTCAGCTTCCATGTTGTCTCAGCTACTCTGCAACAGAAACTCATGCGTTTGGGGTCAGGAGCTGCCTGTTATGACACAACAGGTTCACCCCAAGTGGGGAGCCTGCAGCATCCTGCCAGTGCCCAGAGAAAGGTGGGAGATATGACAGTAACCACCACAATTCCCTATAGATAAAAAATACTGCCAGCAGTAGCAGGGACAGGGCAAACTGCAAGAGGCTTTTTTTGACTCTGCAGGTGCTGAGCAGAGATGTTCCCCCAGAGCTCTGCTCTCTGCCCCAGTCAGGGGAGCCCATGGCGAGGCCATTACCTCCTGGATACTCAGTTAAGTTTATTTCCCTCAAAAAAGTCAGAAATATGGGTGATCTCTTACTGCTTTCATAAACTATGTGACTTTATATACAGTTGCAAACTCTGCAAAAATTAAGTAAGCAGAACTAGACGTCAAGTTATAAATTAGGCCACATAGGCAGTGGTTGTTTTATCTGTTTATTATATGATGCTGTTTCTATCTTTGAGCTGTGGTCACTGTTTTTCAGATGATGTTTCTGTTCATCCCATATTCCTCTTCATCTCGGCTTAAAAACAGTATTATTTACTAGGAAAAGGTTCTTCTTCCAGAGGATGGTTGGGCACTGGAACAGGCTCCCCAGGGAAGTGGTCACAGCATCAAGCCTGACAGAGTTCAAGGAGTGTTTGGATAATGCTCTCAGGCACACGGTGTAATTCTTGGGGAGTCCTGTGCAGGGCCAGGAGTTGGGCTTTCATGATCCCTGTGGGTCCCTTCCAAGCCAGGATATCCTGTCATTCTGTGAATCTTCCAGACACACCAGCACCTGCTGATCGTGCAGGACAGTGCCGTGCCATGTGTTGGGCTGTTTAGAGCTGCAAGGTTGATCAAGGGACTGGAGCATCTCTCCTACGAGGAAAGGCTGAGGGAGTTGGGCCTGCTCAGCCCCGAGAAGAGGTAACTGAGAGCGGACCTTATCACTGTCTGTAGGTATCTAAAGGGAGGGTGTCAAGAGGATGGAGCCAGCTCTTGTCGGTGCTGCCAAGGAATAAGCTGTACAGGAACTGCCACCTGAGGATGAGGAAGAACTTCTTTACTGTGTGGGTGACCACACACTGAAACAGGCAGCCCAGACAGGGTGTGGAGTCTCCCTCAGTGGAGATATTCAAGAACCGTCTGGATCCAATCCTGCGCCATGTGCTTGAGCAGAGAGGCTGGACCAGATGTCCCACTGTGGCCCCTCCCAACCTGACCCATCCTGTGGCTCTGTGGTTCTGTGTTACCGGCTCCCCCCCCCGCACCGCGCTGCCCCGCACAGTCACAAGCAGCTGGGAACGGGACTTGTTCCTCAGCCAGAACGCGGGCGGTGGACACCGGCAGCCCCCACGGCACAGCGCCCCTCGGGAAAGCGAAGCGCTAAGCTGGCAGCAGCGCTCTGGCCGCCCTGGAAGCGTGAGGGACGCGCAGCCCCCGGCGAGCCCCCAGCCTGGGCGGGGCAGGGGCGGGGCCAGCGGCTAAGGCCCCGCCCACCGGCGCGAGCAGGAAACTCCCGCCGTTGCCTTACAAGGGCAGGCGCGCGACTCCCTCCGCCCCTCGCCCTTGGAATGCGGTGACCACACCGCGCTGCACCAACGCGTTGCCGGGGGAGGGGGGACGACACACAGAGGGCACAGGGGCTGAGCTCGGGGCTCTGACTGTCTCCTTCAAGGAAGGCAGGGACCCCAGGGAAAGAACGCGAAACACGCGGGCCACCGCGGGTCCTCTCCTCGACACGGCTCGTGGAGCCTGGCCGCCGAAGCGATGAGCCAAGCCGCCACCTCCCCCTCCTGCACGGATGGTCTCGCCCACAGCTTCCTTCCTGCCCGGCGGGGCGGTGGCCGCTCCGCTCTCCGGAAGTGTCGCTCCAGCCGCTCCCCGACCGGGATCGTCTCCCATCGCCAGGTGAGTCGGGGGGCTCGGCCCGCTGCCCGCGGGGCCTGAGGCCGCGGGGTGGGGGGCGGCGCCCGTCCAGGGGTCGCCTGCGGAGCCGGGGTCGCTTGCGGCGTCGCTTGCCGCGGGCGCAGCTCCCCTTGGGCCTCGTCTCGGTGCTGCTGCTCTTGACGGGGATCCGCCCTGCGGGTTGGGGTTTGGGGGAGACGCCGGCTCCGGGCCCCGCGACCCCGTCCTGTGAGCCAGGCAGGGCGCGGCGCCACGGGGATGGTGCCCACGGGGACGAGCTCCTTGTGCATCATTTCAGGGAATTGTGTTAAAAGATACTGTTTGTCTCCCTGTCGGAAGGGCTCGGCTGCCTCCTGGCAATATCGAGCCTTTGCGGGTGTTCCCCCGGTTTTGTTAGAGCACGGGAAGGGTAGGGCTGGGAGGTGCTGCGGTCGGAAGAGGGTGAGGTAGTGGGACTGGGTCTCTTCTCCTGTGCATGTTTTGGCATAGCCATAGCCGTACAGGGGACTGCGTGCAGTGGTTCCCCGCCTCTCAGAATCCCAGAACCAATCAGTTGGAAAAGATCTCTGAGATCATCGAGTCCAACCTGTGAAAGACCACCATGTGAACTAGACCACTGAGTGCCATGTCTGGTCTTCACTTAAACACTTCCAGGGACGGTGACTCCACCACCTCCCTGGGCAGCCCAGTCCAATGTCTAATCACCCTTTCTGCGAATAAATTCTTCCTAATGTCCTACCTAAACCTGGCGCAGTGTAAGGCTGTCCTCTCATCCTGTCGCTTTTTGCCTGGGAGAAGAAGCCGATCCCCACTTGGCTACATTCTCCTTGCAGGTGGTTGTAGAGAGCGATAAGGTCACCTCTGAGCCTCCTTTTCTCTTTTGCAGACAGGCTGTGTTGACTCACTGGCGCTGGATTTTGAGGTAAGTGTAACTTCTGTTCAAGGGTTTTGTGGAACTTACTAATGAGGAGTGTGTTAAAGTGGTTTTTAAGACTGGGTGGGACAGGGTAGGGTTTGGCTTTTGCTCGTTTGCTTTTATAAAGTGTAATCTGCTCTTTATGGAGCCTTGACACAGATCTGCTGGAGAGCACCTTGCTCTTATCTCTTCCTGTTGCCACCCAGATTGTGATGGATGTGTGACTGTATGTGATGCTATAATTGACTATGTGGAGAGAATGTGGGATTTAGCTTTGAGGGTGACTTTTGAGTTTGATGTTCTGTCTTAGTTCATGTAGAGACTTTCTTGGCTCTATGGGTTGTGCGGATTTATTGTATGGTGGTTTGGTTTTTTTGAGTGATAGATATTGCAATTATTACAATATTCACAATGCTGAAACATAAGAGTGATTTCCAAAGCATAACTTTTGGTCACTGCCTCTGAACAGGTCCAGCTTAAACCACTGTTACTGGCTTGTACATTTTCACAGCTTATTGCCTGGCTCAAAATTTTTAGTGGCTTGGGTTTTTTGTCTCCAAAGGTTTATCATTTTCCCAGAGGAAGGGAGCACAGGATGACTCTCTGTGCTTCTGTGCTTCAGATATCCACTGCTGTTGCTTTTCTGAGCAAATGACAATACAGGCAGCACAAAGCATCACAGTGCTGCTACTATCTATTTATTATTTTTTTTAATATGTGAAAATCTTCTTAAAGAAAGGTTATGTTTTCAGAAATATCTTATGGTGTGTCTCACAGGTAAGGTCTTAGATTTGAAGTTTCTTGGACAGCTTCCAAAACAAGGCCTGAACCATTCAGTGCAGACTAAACCTGCATGTCATGACTTGCACTATCTAATGTGAAGTATTCTGACTTTTTATCTACTGAAATTCTATTTTCAGCCTATAGTAACCCTATTTCAATTATAAAAGCGTTGGCTTAGGTGTGGGTCTTTTTGTTGGGTCTTGGTTGGTTGGTTTGGGGGGCTTTTTTGGTGGTGGGTTGTTGTGTGTTTTGGTTTGTTTGTTTAATGACCTGGTGAATTTCTCAGGTTAAATTCTACTTTCTCTAAAATTAGGGGGTCTGGTGCTTGATTCAAATGAGCTTAGCTCTGGCTAGTTAAATAAGTCACTATTATACACAGAGATAACACAAAGTGCAAACACTTTTGGAACTTTTAAATCATAAATTGATCTCTTTGGCTAACTGTATGGATGACTTTGGTTTTCTGAACATGTTCCAAAATGTACCACCCTCTTTCTAACAGAGATTCCTGGAGCTGAGTGCAGTGTTTCAGGCATAGCTGCACCAAACCTCTGCTGAAAGGCACTGCAGTCCTGTGAGATCTGATGTTTCTCTGTAGCTAGGCTGACAGCACTTTGAGACTGGAGGAGTTCCCAAGCCTGGTTCAGAGAAACTTAGAAAATAGTAATGCCAGCACTGGCACTTTTTTCATTTTTTTCTAGTAAAATATACTCTGATAGGTCAATCTTCTGAACAGAGTTATAAAGAATGTGTTGGCAGTCTGCTTTTGTTACCTCCTCTTGCTTAGGATTGGGTTGTAGGTGAGAGAATTGCAGGTAGTGACTTGCTGGGAGCGCTGCCTTTGCAGCACTGATGGCTTTTCACTGGTCCTAAAATTACAAGCCAGTCACAGTTAGGTGATAAAAAGGGGTTACCTTTATAAGGATCCTTATGGTGCACAGCATGCTGGATGAAAAAGCGCCGAAGATGCACACTGTAACATAAAGTGGGTACAATTTTATATGTTCAGCAAATTAGCATAACTGACAAGAAGCCCCAGTTAGAGACATAGGTGATGAGGTAACTCCCTCCTGGTTCTACCCTTTTCTGAGCCCCCTCCTCCTTTAGACAGGAACTAAACTTTGTTTATGAAAAAGTGTCTCGGGAAGCCGTTTTGACCTCGGTTCCCAAAGAATCCAACCTTGGACCCCCAGGCCTTGGAGCCACTGGGGAATGTATTTTGTAAAATGCTAGCTACGAATAAAATAATAGGCCACAGAGCTACAAATATAGATGTAAAGAATATAGAGAATATATAAAAGCAAAAATGCAAAAATCAATTCTGTTGCCATCAGCACATGGAAAGTAAACTTTTGTGTTTACTTTGAATGGGTCATATCCTGAAAACTGCATTATTTCAGAGAAGAGTTATTAAAAGATACTGTTTTGCTCTATTTTGAGTAGTGGAACTTTTACTCAATAATCCAGAGGAGCTTGCCTGAGGGTTTTTACAGAGGTAAGAAAACCACCAAAGTTATGCACAACCCTTGGCTGCAGCTTGAAAGCAAACTACCTTTGTTGTCAGCTGTCTACATAAATATCTCCATGTCAAGAGTTCACGTTTATTTGTTGCAGTGTTGTGGAGGCCAGACATCTCGGGTAGCTCGTGGTTAGTGAGTGCAATGAAGAGAACGTCTGCGTTGTTGAGCGATGCGCAGTTGCATTTCAGGGCTATTTTTAGTCGGGACATAATGGTTTGTTTTTTACGTCAGAAGAACGTGGTAGATGCACATAGGATTTAAAAGTGTGGAATTAGCAGGGGAAGTCAGTAGCTGTCTGTGTGGACAGACTGAGAAGGACGTAACCATGGAATTTCCTTTTATGCTCCAGATGCTTGGTACACCCTGTCAGGTATCTAATACAAAGCAAGGTAAAATGTCTTTCCTTTTAGTTAAACAAACCAAAAAATAGCTTTTTGTCTGCATATTGGGTTGATTGTGTAAGGGAGTTACTTTGCTTAATTTTACTCCCTTTTTTTTTAAGGGTGAGTCCCAGGTAGTGAATTCAGTCTTACTTTTTGGGAATCTAATAAAACATTCTATCTTTGAGCAAACTATCTGAGAAACAGTTAGAACTGTGCTATGACTCTGATTAGCTTTGCATTTCTGACCAGATAATTTGTCTCTAAGTTCTAAAATTAATATGTAGTTTAAATTTCAGAATATTGATATTCTTGCAGTTACAGGTGAAGCTTAAATTTGTCTTCTGTCAAGAGACATTTGCTACAGGTGCTTTCAATAAAAATTCAGAATCAAGGATGGAAGGAATCTGGTTTGCGTAACACTTTGTTTGAGCATAATAAAAGATTATAGCAGTATGGATTACACTTTAGTTTTAGCTAATGCAAGCAGAGGTTTTGAGAGTTTTGGAAACAACATTAAAAAGGGTCTAACTTTTGATCCAAAAGCAATATTGAGGGCTTTGTGTTTGCCTTTCAGTGAATGACTCAGCTTTTCGAGTTTGTACTGTCATACATTTAGTTAGAACACTACATGTATCTTCCCAGCTAAATAGATGCAGTTAACTTAAAAGCCTCATTTCTACGAGTGTATTAGTGTTACAACATATAATCTACCATGTTTATTTCTTCATTTGACAGCTTCAAGGGAAACAATGACATTGGTATACCTGTGATATGTGAAAATCTGTCAAAATATATAAATGTTTCTAAGGGTTGGTAGTTTAAAAGAAACAATCTTCACATTTTGGTAGCTATTATGCCAGTAATTAAAGAGAGTGTGCTGGCATTTGCATGTGTTGCATAGTAGTTCCACTGTGTAAAGGAATAGCAATGTAGAGCTTCTGAACCAAGTCGGTGTTCTCTCTGTCTCTCTCAACAGCACCTATTCTAACAAAATGCTATTCAGAGCCTAAAATACATTTTTTCCCCTCCAAAATGTTAGTTTAGCATACTGTCTGATCTATTTAACCGCTGTGCTAGTTTAGCAGCACATATCCTTCTATGTGGTAGATCAACAGTGCCTCCCAAACTCCTCAGTATGTAGTCTTAATTTGTGGAAGATGCAGGTGGAGTATTGAATTAGCAATACAAGCACTGTGTGAGTTTCATTTCAAGAACTGTTTGGGTTTTTTAATGTAGCCCGCTATTGGCCTACAGTGCCAATAGGTCCCTGAATGAGGTCCCTGAATCCTCAAGGACATTATGTTTTAATAGCAAGTGAAGTCTGAATGAAAGAAACTGGAGCAGGAGATACCAAATTAAATAAGTACTTTGGGGTATATGCTGATAACATGAAACTTGATGTCCCTTTACCCATCCTTCCCGCAAGGACTTGTAATGTGTTTTAATAAGGCTAAATCTTGGATATGTTTCTGTCTCCTTAGAACCAACAGCCACCATGTCTAGCAAAAGGGCAAAGACAAAGACCACCAAGAAGCGCCCTCAGCGCGCCACTTCCAATGTATTTGCCATGTTTGATCAGTCCCAGATCCAGGAATTCAAGGAGGCCTTCAACATGATCGACCAGAACAGGGATGGCTTCATTGACAAAGAGGACTTGCACGACATGCTCGCCTCCCTTGGTAATGTCCCTTTGCTCTTTATGCTTGCCAAGCAAATTTGTGCTGTAAAAATCAGAATTCTGAGTTTGCGATATGAGAGGTGTCTGATTTTGTATTAATACTCATTTGGTATTAACACTCAGTTTGTACTGACATTACCTGACATTACTTTTTCAGTTTGAAAGCTAACCCGAGTATGAATCCCTTTATTTGCAGGAAAGAATCCAACAGATGAATACTTGGATGCCATGATGAATGAGGCTCCGGGCCCCATCAACTTCACGATGTTCCTCACGATGTTTGGTGAGAAGTTAAATGGCACCGACCCAGAGGATGTAATCAGGAATGCTTTTGCTTGCTTTGATGAAGAAGCGACAGGTACATGGATGAAACAACAGTGTATATGTATTAGTTCTACTTACTTTTATATCAGTAAATTCTTGTGTTCATAGAAGTGGTGATGAATTTTTTAACTTGGAAAATTTTAATTTCTGCAGACTCAAAATCATGCCTGTATCCTCATCTGCTAAAATTACCTTTTCAATCTCTGTAAAAATTTCAAATTTCTGGCAGTTCAGTTTTGTTGTTCAAGACAGGAGAAAGTATAAAAGATGCTGATCAGGAACCAGGGTCTTAATTTATTCCTAACTTAAAATTCACCTCTGGGGCCACTTTTATGAGGGGAATAATTGTTTTCAAAGCTGTTGTGCTTTTATGAACAACTTGTTTTCTGTCAGCAACTTGTGTCCACCTTCCCTCTGTTAAGCTGCACTAAAAGGAGAAGAAAATTAATGCAAGAAAATTCTTGTGTGACACACAGGAGTGCTGATAGGATGCCAAAAATTTATTCTTTGCAACCAGTCTGGTAAATCTGAGTTTTACCACTGATTTAAGATCAATTTGAAATGTTGTAAACTTTCCCGTGTTTCATGCACTTGTTGAATGTTAGTAGTCAAGTTCCATCTTTGTGGTTTTCAATAGGAATGCTCAAGGCAAACTGTTCCCCTGTGTGATTTTTTAAATGCAGAGTTGCTAGAAGGCTCTTGGTGCTACTGGGAGTGTAGCCCTGCTGTTGGGAAGGATGTCCAATGTGAATACTGACAAATTTGTATATTCTTTGGAACACCACAGGCATAAATGGTCTTTACTTGAAGTAGTGGGACCTTTCAAACTAAGATGCCTGATTTGATTGAATCCTTGTAATTGGCAGTTTTAGTAATAGGCTTTTAATGGCATTGTTTTCATTTGGCAGACAAAGACTGCAGGTATTTTTAATTGAGGGAAAGAACTCGGGAAAGAAATTATCACCCAGGTATTAGCAGATAAATGTTAAAACTCCTCTTCTGTCCTCCTACACTGTGCTGCAGGGTTCATCCAAGAAGACTACCTGCGGGAGCTGCTGACCACGATGGGAGACAGGTTCACGGATGAAGAGGTGGATGAGCTGTACAGAGAGGCCCCCATCGACAAAAAGGGCAATTTCAACTACATTGAATTCACACGCATCCTGAAACACGGAGCAAAAGACAAGGATGACTGAGCAACTCCCTGGATACCTGCAGATTATCTCTACACTTACATTTATTTTTAATGGTTTCTTCCTGATAGAACTTGTTGCATGCATTTAGCTCCAAAGCTTTTGTCTTTTTCAATATATTTATCTATTCCAGGCCGTTTAGGCACATTTGCACCTGTAATCAGACTGGAAGCGGGGAAAATATTGTGAGGGAAAGGCTACAGGACAAACATTCCCTGGAGTTGATAGTCCAGGAAAATAATCTCAATGTTTCTGGTTTTGCTGGATTTTTACATTTTTGTAATAAATGCCATTTTGAAATAAAGATTGCTATATACATAAAATACCTCAAAATCTTTTGTGAAGAATGACATTTCTATTACGCATTTACAAATGCAGGTGTGTTCACTGTATTTTTCATGCAGTTGCAAGTCAAGCTAGAAAACTCATTTTCATAGTGTTTTGTTCAGTGTCACAGGGTTCTGAAATGCTCCAAGCAGCATCTGCTGGCATCTTTAAAAATGCAGCTGCAGAAGTCTTTCATCTCAGGATTTTGAAGTGGGATCAGACTACTGTGTAAGTAGTTAACCAAAGAAATGGTTAGGGAAGACTGTTAAAATTGCCTCATGGCCAGCAGAGAACATCTGATTCTTAAGCAGATACCCTGCCCAGCTTTTGCTTCCTTTTAATACTGATGGGTTTTCTAGCAGTACTTTCATATCAAAATGTGCATTCTTCTTTGCTAAGTCTTTATGCTGGCAGTAAGTGGGAATTAGGCATATTTTTTCCCTTCTGCTAAAGGAATCCGTTTGCAAAGGAAATATCTGTGCTGGCACTAATTAACAGCAATACATGGCCAGAAAACTTACATAAAGCTTTATTTTTCTACAGCTAATTCATTTGCATGTTAGAATGTGAGCCAAGTCGTTCTGAGAATTAACTTGGTAAAACCCTATAGGTGCTGAAGTTGCTCTCACTTTTTAAAATATTATACATATTCCTCAGTTAAATTGGTAAGATGGCTTTTAACCAAGCATAGTCAGTCATTCAGAACCAGTTGTGCTGATGTTGCTGTCTCAAACACAAAGAAAAGAGGAAGATTGTTCTGCTAGTATGACCATGCTCTTCTGTGTGCCTCATTCTCTTGACTACCGCAAGTTAGAAAGCAGAGGGAGAATTTATTTTGCCTATGTATTTATCAATTACAATAATGACCTCTTATGCAGAAGGCATGCCCTCAGCTATATCACACAACTTAAGACCCCGAGGAGTAGGAATTGAGCACAAAGGATTGTAAAGGCTCTGAGAGCTTATCCTGTAAGGTGGGTTTGTCTCATTTTGTGTGTGATAGCATGAAGGCTTGGTTACTTAATCTTGGCTTGTGTTCCCATATGGCAACTCTGGAAGATATTCTGGCTTTAGGTTTGTAAATAACTTGACAAAGTATACTCAGTTGGCATACTTGGACTCTCTTATTATTTTTTATTCCAGGGTGGTTTTTTCCACTTACAGGCTTAATTAAAGTTGAGTTTTCAACCATTCTTCTCCCAGTTTTGTGTTTTATCTGCTAACAAACTTAGCCTCAGTTTTTCTCCTACCCACATTATGTTCTACACTACTTCAGGTTGCCACAGCTGCTCCTTTTTTTGAAAGGCTGGTTTTTAACTATCTTGGTGCTCTTCAGTAATGGCTGCTGAGGTATTTCTCCGTATGACACCTGCAAGGTTCTAGTCAGTAGCTTATGAGTATGCATGGAAGTTTTCCCCAGCAGTGCCCATGTGACAAAGACAAGAGAGTGGAGATTTAGGAAACACTGTCTTGTTGAAATGTTGCTATGAAACATTAGGCTGGAGAACAAGTTATGCTGTCACTTCTTTAGACTGATCTTGTCACCTCTGTGCAATTCAATACTGTGTGCATACATGCAAGCAGCCTGCACGAAGGACAGATGTAAGATATTGATTATTTTTTCCCTTTGAGTGTCTAAATGGCATTAACATTCAGAGATCAGTTTACTTCTGTTAGGAACACTGGATCTCTAAACCCTTCTTTTCCTGATCCTGTTTTCTCTGTAAATGTTAGGTGCTGGTAAGTTACACTGAGTAATTGGCAGGTGTGCCAGCTGGGTTTTTCTTGCTGGAAGTAGTGATTCTAAAATCGTAAATATGAGCTACGTAGAAGTGAACCTGGTATCTTCCTTGAGAGGAAATTGTCCATTTCAAAAATACTCTGTACTGCTGCTCTCGCTTTCTGAACAGCCAGCTGAAATGTGGGGTGTGGGTGTTTTTTTCCTTGTCCGTCTTGGATGCTCCCTCTGAGTAGAAGGTGAGATGGAACTGTACTCATGTAAAGATACCTACCCAGGAAGATGTGTTACTGAGAAAGAATATCCAAGCATGTTTGAGTATAATGACAACCTTCCAAGTTCCAGTTTCCCTGCTGTTTTTTTTTATTGTAGAGACCAGTTAACCTGCAAGTGGGCACAAACCCCTTAACCACTGAGAGGCTACAAGGCCAACAGCTCCAGCCAAGAGACCATATAAGAGCATTAGATGCGTTTTGTAGCTAGGCAGGGAGGAATGTGACAGCTGAGGTTGCGTGCCGAGGGCTGTAGGGATGTGTCATCAATAATTCACTTCCAAAAATAAAAATAACTTTGGTCACTGAAACAGCTTAAAATTCTGATGACTTAGCCTTAGCATTTTGCAGCCAAAATCTTGCAACCTAATCTTTTCTCCCTTGGGGTTCATATATAACAGTCTCCAAGTTCCACACCAGATTAAGCTTATGATGAAAAACTATTTTCATGGGCTCATGCACACATTTAATAGTCTTATATCTACAGCGATCTATAATGCCCCGTGAAGCACTACCGAAAAGCAGTGATTTATTTTACGTGACCCACTTACCCTGTTCTAAGGCTACAAATGCAGAGGTCAAAATGAAGCCAAAGAGCTCCTGAGGCTGCATGAGAAACCTCCAAAGAGGACCACATTTGTGTCGAGTGCTGCCAGGGGATGTTTGCCTGCTGCCTTTCCTTCCTCGCTCTGTTGCTGGAGATGAAGGTAACATGCAACATTCTACACTTGTTTCTGCTCTTTATTTAAGCAAATAAACCCATCTTTACGGCACAGCGATCAGATGACTGAAGCATTTCACAACACGAAGGCAGCTTGTTACACTAGCTCAGCAGCTCAGGGATGTCACAGAGGTGATGTCCCTACACTCCGGAGGCAAGGATCTGTTTCACCGCTGACCTAAGGACTATCTTTAGATCGCTTGTTTCTAGGATCACTGTCGTATCTGGAGAAATGAATGCAACACAGCGCCCCGTCCTGGCACAGGGCATCAGTAACAGCATGCCTCTGTGTCCCGACACCTGCATTTGATCCAAAAGCTGGAAAATATCTGAAATCTTGTCACCACATGTTTCTCGTGGCCCTTTCTCGTCTGAAGTGTTATTCTATTATTTGGGATGTTCCTGGGGAGTTTCAAACAATAACTAATGCAAAGGCATTCAGACAATATAAATCCAAATAATGGGTGAGTAACAATCAAAGTATAGTCAAGAACATTTTAGATATCAGCAGTTAATCTTCCACTGGTATTGCTTATGCACCCATGCTCCTATTTTGGCTTCTTACCTCATTTTTCAAAACCCTACCATCATTTTTAGATAATTTCCTCCTTTGGAAAAATGATTTAGGATTACAGTAACTCAGAAGCAGTATTGCAGAAACTAGGAACAAGACAGAGGCAAAAAGAACTCAGTAAATGCCTCTCAAAATGCAGCTTAAAATTATCATGAAATATTGAAAAGTAATACTGGGGGGAAAAAACCCCTCCACACAGCTTTTTTTTTTCTTTTGTGCTCTGAGCAGCAACTCCACAGAGACCACTGTTTTCCCAAACCTTTGATATACTAGATAAAAAACTTTCCATCTTAAAAAAAAAAAAAGGAAAAAAAGAAAAAGGTGGCATCACATGGTTGCTTTTCCTACTTTTCTCTGCAGCCCATGGGTAAAACACTGCCAAGGAATGTTTTCAGACCAGAAGTGTGATATTCCCTAGAGATCATACATCATAGGCCCTGCATCACAGGACTTAAGCGGTCAAGCAGTTTGTATTGATGTAATAAATCTGAGGGAAGATATTTACATATTTCTTAGCAGCATGCACTTAACAGGAGAGCAGGAAATCAAACCGGCCTCCTGGAAAATCCCAACTGCTTGCTGCATGCAGACTCCCCTGCCATGCAGCTGTGATTCAGTCCCTTAGTAAAGCAGCCTTGCACTTTGATAAATACTACAGGATTAGGCAGGTCGAGACTGACTTTATTACGGGTGCCTAAAGGAGCAGACGGTGGCAGCAGCAGTCATTTTAGCGTTCTTATAAATTGCTCAGTTTTGCAAGGTTTATTTAATCCTCAATCCTCACGTTGACTATTTTAGGGTATCAGTAAGTACAACCTCACTAAATATTGAACTAGGCTTTGGTTTGTTTTTTAATTATGGATAATTGGGAGTTAAAAGACAGCATTTCACAACAATTTCCAGCCTGTGCCAAGCATATTCAAGTGAGTGGGTGTAAATTGAGGCCTGCAAGACCCGTCTTAAGTATGTGCTAAAATAGAGCTGGCATCAGACACGAGTTACTCGAACCTTGACTTAGCCTTGTATCTAACAGACACGGGGGTTTTCCCCTCTTTTGAGTTCTTCCTTCATTGTGAGCTAACAATCTCTAACGCAAAAGATTTAATAGTGGTAACATATTCCCACCCCACGAGAAGTATGTTGATTTTGAAATTGCTCCACCAGCCAACCAAACTTGCCCAAGCATCAGCTGATAAGAAAACTGATAACAGCTTACTTTTCATGTCAAACAACTGACTAAGTATGCCGCTTCTTGTTTTCTGGGTATGTTTTAAAACACTATTTTAGACCTTCAGCCAAGCATTGAGCACATTTCATTTTCTTCCATATTTGTACATACACACTGTCAAATAGATACAAACTAACACACAAGGAGAGGGCACATATGTACATCCTTCGGTTCAGCAGAATTAATTACATTTGTTTGAAAGACTGGAAGCCTTCAGCTCTCCTTGTTAAGAATACCCATCAACACTTATTTTTGCATTTCAGTTCTCCACTTTATGGAGTCACAGTGTCTGGCAATATTTCTGATTAAAACTAGTGCAAAAAGAGCTGAAAACCACACAAAGACTTGGCTAGAATTGTTGCAACTTACCAACTATGATAAAAAACAAGGGAAGGACATACAGCACAAGTGGCAGTACAGTGGCTTTGATCATAGAGAACAGGCAAGAAAAACCCAGCAGAAATCAACAGCCCAACAGCCAAAGATGTACTTTTCAATGTTTAGTTGGGGTTTTTAATTTGTGTTCTTCCGGTATAAAGCACTTTGGACCTGGGAATGCAAGGAGTACCGTGTCTGCTGAGTAAAGTCCCTCAGTACTCTATCAAACATGTGTCAGTGCCCATTCATATAGTGACTGAGATGCAGTTTTAAATAAATATATTGAGGTTTGTTTTCTTGTGTTTACAACATTTCACAGACTGACTGCATTTTATTTATGTTCCATTAAATTTCTCTGCTTTATCCTTCAACCTGCTATATCATTGTCTTAAAATGCTCTAGAGAACTCATGTTCTTGCCTCACTCAGCCATGGACACTGGAAGTTGCTAGAAAGTCAAAACAGTGCTATTTTTAATTTTCAGTATGGAGAAAAAAAAATCTCTTTCTTCTATAGGCTCCACTACATTCCCTGAGAACCTTTATTTTTCACGCTTCAGCATCTACCGTGTGGCAGGGACCACCCGGGAAAGCAGTAATCATTTTTACTCATGAGGTCATTGAATGAAAACAGGGAATAACCTGCAGTCCAAGGCCCTCCAAGAGACCCAAGTGAAGACACATGTTCAGAATCCCTTCTTTAACTCATGACTCCTCAAATGTTTTCCCCTTGGATCACAGCACTGGAGTTATTTTTGGAGAAATTCCAGAAAACTTTGTGACACTCTCAGCATCTCAAAAAGAGTGACTGTCACTCTGACTGATACTGCACTGCACTTGGTATAGCTTGACAGAGGCAACAGATGCCAGCCGGAATCAGGGATGAAGGGATGGAAAGGCAGAGGGATGAGCCAAAATACCAGGTGAAGCAGCTGACAGACAAAATGCTTTTATTAAATGATAGCTTAGACCTAGAACTTAGATGGATATATTCAATTTTGACTCTGCTGTCAATACTTAATCTCTGTAATTAACATTTGTTGAACAGTGATAATATGCTCAGAAAAAAGCCTTTTAAATGCAAAACCTTCCACTCAACTTTCACACAATTTTAATTCTTAATGTGGAAATCACACATCTGCTTTTTCATCTAGTCTCTCTTTTCAGACCCTTTTGTTTCTTATGCATGTCCTCAGCCTTACTTCCATGATGACCAAGGGCATGAAATGGCTTCTGTACAAGAAAAATTACCTAAGTGGGACTCTCTGCTACAGCTGATGGAACACACAAGAGCTTTCCAGAAGCAAAAGTAACATGAAAGAGGTGGACACACCATTCAGCCTTATTATTTCTTCCAATACAAAGCCTAGAGCACTGAGTAAACACTGGAATAGGTACGGTCAAGATTAGTAAGGTGCAGTTGTTCATGTGACAAATGGCAACCTTGCAAAGGGCTCCGAAAACACCAGCAAAGCACACTGTGGATGCTGAATTTACATCAAGTCAAGGATTACATACTAGGCAAGTTCATGAAAGAAGCTCATTGTGGGTTACTAAATACCACATCTGGCTCAGCGTAGCTTATCCTTCCATGAACTAAAAATAGTAGATATTGGGAGAGCATTCTGGGAAGATATCATAGGCTACCCTGATTCTTATTCTTCCCTAAATACCTGCTTAGGCCATTGCTGCTGCTCTCCCCTCAAGAACAGGCTAAAAGCACCCAGTATGCTCTCCTCCGAAAAGAACAGGAAGTACAGAGAAAGAGATTGTTTTTTTTAATTATTCCAAGTTTTGGGTAAAAAAATCCAAACCAATAAAACTCTCCAGTGACCTGGTAGGGAAGACCTCATAGCATCTATTATTTCTTGAAGGCATCCAAGAAACCAGCAGACATATCCCGGTGGTGCTCCGACCTAGAAATGGAAAGAGCAGCTGCTGGGCTTCCCCATCCCCACTCTCAAGATTTTTTTGCCAAGACTTCGCTCCCTGCCTTCCACATCCAGAACCCACATCTCTTTGCAGCTGGGGCGCACTGGTCCAGGCAGACTCTTACAGTGAGCCAGTGCAGCCATTCTCGTAACATTCATTAGATTCATAAAGAAACATCATATGACAAAGACTGGTTCTGCTTCATTAAGTAACCAAGCTAATCACAGATATTTGCACTGTCATTGTAACTCAGAAGAGGTGGGGAAATAGAATCATAGAATTGTTAAAGTTGGAAAATACCTCTAAGATCATCAAGTTCAACTGTTAATGGAGAGTTAAAGGAAAGGAGGGAAAAGGTTTGCTGTAACTTGCTTACTGTCTGTAGCAGCCGTAAAACTTAAGCATGAAACATATAATTTTGAAGGTTTTTTGACAATTCAAAGAAAACAAGCATTTCAATGGCACCGAACTATTTGAGTATTTTAGACAGAAAGGATAGGAAAAATTCATACATTTTGCTTAAAAAGGTTTTTTCTTAAACAAGACTGACATAAATGAGAAAGGAGAAGGGAGTAATGAATGAAAGAAGTAGAAAGAAGAAAAAATAAAGAGTTAAGAGCTCAGCACTTTTTTTAAACCACCTTTTCAGAAAGGATCATTTCTATTCTGAATGTTTGATGCACAGCTCTCAGGAAGCACCACACTCACAAAAAAGACTCTTACTTTTTTTCCTTTTTCAACATTTATGTCAATGAGTTAAAAAAATATCCTCTAAATATTACAAAAGGCAAAACAAATCTCTTTTTTTCCCTTTAAATTCCTTTTATTGCTATGATGAATGCCGTAATCAAGTAAATTTGAACCATTTCTAAAAGCATTACTTAGGTTTACACTGAACAGAAAATGGCGTGCCTGTAGGAACTGCTGCTCATTCCACCATGATACAACAAATTGGAGACAAAAGCTTTAAGAGAGAGACACGCACTGACATGCAATTTTGTCATTAAGAACTGATCTCATACCAGGCAAGTAATATTAGGGTACCTATCCCCACATCTGCAGAAGTTAAACACTGAGAACAACATACATGGTGACAGGTATCATGTAACACCCTTTTAATAGCATGAAAAACAATACAAGACAGACTAGTATGTTTGCAGTAGTTCAATTTAAAGTAACTGACGAAAGAAGTTTAAATTCAGAGATCAGATAACTTCTCGTAATTAAATTTCAACACACAGTTCAGTTGTTCAACATTATCATGAAGTCTTTTATTAACTCTCTTAGTATTTTGATATTTCTACTGCTTTTCTGCCCACTCATACTTTGCATGTAATTATCTTGAAACTATGTGCCATGTCTAGTAAGCACAGAATTTTTTACCCAGAACTTTTTCCATTAATAGGCTTTCAATTTAGCAAAGTTTAATTTTAGTTTCTATTTCACTTTGAGGCAAACTTTAGAAGAGTGATATTAAAATTCATAGGGGAAGTATTATAAGCTAATTAGGCCAAATTCTCAGCCCTCATGAAATAACTTCTGATTTGAGAGGAGAGCAGGGAAAGAGAGTTGGGCCTCTTGGCAATTAAAATATCTCCCTTCAAATTTGAGACTGCTACTTCTAGATTACATATTAGATTACATGTTAATTTCATTAGGTCTAGTGCCTAAATGTAGCTAATTCACATTTATAAATATAATTAATAATTTCAGCCAAAGCCTGTATGTCTACTTTTTTCTTTCACAGAATGACCAAGGTTGGAAGAGACCTTTAAGATCATCTAGTCCAACCATCAACCCAGCACCACCATAATCCCCAAGTGCTACACCCAGACACCTCTTGAACACCTCCAGAGATGGTGACTCCACCACAGCCCTCCTTCGGTGACTTACTCCAATGCCTGGCCAATGCCTTTCCTCCTTAAGAGTTCTTGTTTTCCAACACACAGCCTGTACACCAACAAAGCTAACAGTACCTAGGAGGGGGATTGAAGGAATGATGATCTGGAAGCACAGCTTTCCCATCTGACTGTTTCAGGACCTTTTTGTGCACTAAACAACAGTTTTCTTGAAGCCCAAGCTATTTATGTGGGACTACGACAAGCCAAACGGGAATAAGCATTCCCTTCAGAAAATTTCAAAAATGTGCAAGTGGGCTAAAACCAAACTGTTTCTCAAGCAATTTCAGACCCCATCCCCCTAGACCAAAACCAGATTGTACCTCAATTTATTTGAGATCCTACATCAAATGACGAATGGAAAAATAAGTGTCATCCTTTTTCATTAAGAAAATATATGCAAAAAAAAAAATCCTCCTAGGGGCCTTACAATCTATGGCTACCAGAGAAATTAAGCCTTGCTCTGCGGGAGCACTCACTTAGAAGACTTTACGGTACAATCTGGAAGTCTTTTGATCCCTCAAGCGACACACGAGGAAGACTGAAGGTAAGGATAACACCCCACACCTGCTAATCCGGGCAGGACGTCCCCGCAGGATGAGGAGGCTTCGTTCACCTCCCCGATGTGGCACCACCATGTGAACCTGGGGACGCCGCGGGCGCCGGCACCGGCTCCAGGAGCAGGGAAAGGATGTCCACCTTCAGCGTGCAGAGTTTTTATGTGTACAAAAGAAGAACCCCACGGGAAGCTCTCGGTGACCCGCAGAACTCCTCCTGAGTTCCCACACGCTGTCTCCATCCCTGCCCTGCAGGCGGCGCCCGGGCCTCAGCGCCGGCGGCGGCGACTTCCCCCGGGATGCGCCAACGCGGCCGAGGCGGGGGGCGCACGGAAGCGGCCGCGGGGCCGTGCCGAGCCGGCCGCCGCCCAGGGGAGCCGGGACTGGCTGCGATCCCTAAGAAAAACCCCTGGCTGTCGTCTCCCTTCCCTCCCGCTGCCTCTCTCAGCGCTCGTCCGCACCCGCGGCCCGAGAGGGCGATGGTTTCTCCAGGAAGAGCTGGAGCATCCGCCGGCGCCGGGGCCGCTTCCTCCCTTCCGCGTCTGTTCCGTACCGGGTTGCCGCAGCCACCGCTGGGGTAAGGGACGTTTGAAGACTAAAATTTAAATTAATTTACATCTTATAATAATGACTTTTTTTTTTTGTTTTGTTTATGAGTCTGTCTTTCATTTATCCATATTTTCTGCTTCTCGTTTTCCCTTCTTGAAACTACTAGGGAAATACCTTCTGATGGGAGGAAACGGGAATGCGTTAGAGGCGCACTTTACCATTAAACCATAGTACTTTTTCCTTTTTTAAGTCCTAACTCTGATCTTACTGCATTTACTGTATTTCCTTCTCTCCCTAGTGTCCAAAAATCAACATGTCTAGCAAAAAGGCAAAGACAAAGACCACCAAGAAGCGCCCTCAGCGCGCCACTTCCAATGTATTTGCCATGTTTGATCAGTCGCAGATCCAGGAATTCAAGGAGGCCTTCAACATGATCGACCAGAACAGGGATGGCTTCATTGACAAAGAGGACTTGCACGACATGCTCGCCTCCCTTGGTAATGTCCTTTTGCTGTTCATGCTTGTCAAGCAAATTTGTGCTGTAAAAATCAAAATACTGAGTTTGGGATATGAGGGGTGTCTCAGTTTGTATTAACACTACTGACATTACTTTTTCAGTTTGAAAGCTAACCCGAGTATGAATCCCTTTATTTGTAGGAAAGAATCCAACGGATGAATACCTGGATGCCATGATGAATGAGGCTCCGGGCCCCATCAACTTCACGATGTTCCTCACGATGTTTGGTGAGAAGTTAAATGGCACCGACCCAGAGGATGTAATCAGGAATGCTTTTGCTTGCTTTGATGAAGAAGCGACAGGTACGTGGGTGCAACTCAGCTGCTTGGTGGGGGTATGGCTGGGTTTTTATGTTGTTTATTTGGGTTTCTAAACAGTATGCTGATTTTTGCACCTTTATAAATTAAGTATGAGATGGCAATCCTAGATGGCATATTCTACCAAGTAATGAGAATTTGGCTTATTACTGGGTGACAGTAATATCTGTCTGGCTGTTCTGTGTCAGTACTGAGGACTAGTACGACTGTTCTTCTGTGAGGCTTTGAAGAAGAGTGTTTTAACTTGGCAGTGTGGATGTTCCCCAGAGTGTAAAACAAGGTGTATTTGCTCTAAGATGAGGAATTCAAATCAGTAATGTGTGATTTTCTATGGCATTGAAAAGGTAATGATGGGAAATCTGTTATACAGTTGAGTTTGTCTCCCCTCTGCAGTAGGTCTGAGATGCATCTGAATTCTTCAGGTGTTTAATATTTCAAGACAGGCTGTCCAGACTTCATAAACCCTTTCGAATCCTCATCTGGCTGAGTGCTCTTTATGACTCTGAGGACAAATGTCGTGCCCTCACCTGCAGCTCAGTTTGCTTTCAGATTGCAGGAAGGGCTGCAGCCTTAGTTGTCTAAAGATGAAAACCGGATGGGGTGTAGAAGACAGAAATGACAGATTGGACTGACTTGCAAAGCAAGATGGAGGGAAAGAGAAAAACACAAGAGCTCAGTTTTACTATGTCAGACTTCCAAGGTTGTGCCTGTAATCTTGAGGTTAGAGTTTTATGTTTTTATTTATTTGCCTAGGCTAAGATTCCTGAGAAGTGTGTAGTAGCTGGGGAGGAAGCCGTTGGGCAGTCCTGTGGAATTACAGCGTTATCAGTGCTTTGATATGTTGTGAACTTGTCTTACTAGCTTACATTGAAATTATGTAGCTTCTGTACTAGAGATGACCCTGGATCTATACCTTTCCTCACAACTGTCCACCACAATATTTTAATTTAACCAGTCGATACGTGCTCTGAACCTTTAAAAGGATATTGTTCCATTTCAACAGCTATTTTCAGTCTGTGTATTTTTAGCACCTTTTGCCTTTTCAAAGAGCATCCCCTTCCTGCTGAGGTGTGGCTAAACAGGTTTTCTGTTGGTAAGGTCTTTTCAAATGTTAATCGACTTCCTCCCTCTCAAGGGAAATCTCTTTACCATCTCCTAGAGAAGGAAGTTTTGCTAGTAGGTTAATTATTTTTCTCTCCACAGGTAGTCTGACTCACTGTGCTACAACGTTTTTTTTGTTTTTTTCTTGTGCATCAAAACAAGAGTCTGTGAATTACAATATAGAGAAAATGGTTGTGCTACCAGTTCTTTGGAACAGAAACCTTCTGTGTCTATGTAAACAATAAGTTACTAGTTCGGGCACCTATATACTGATAAGACTGATTTTAATATCTTTCAACTCTGTGTGTTAAATGTTTTAGTCTAATCCTACAATGATTTGAGAATAATAGTTTGTTCTACAGTTTCTTTTGTGTATTATGCCACCCTCAAATTTTAATCAAGAAACATACGAGATAGTTACGCTGTTTTATTGAGTTTTGATTCATAATAGTCAAAATGAAGTCTTCAAAATAGCATGTGATGTATTTGTAGAACCCATGTTATGTTAATCCTTTATTAATTTTATCCTCGGATTTGGCTTCTGATCCATTTGTTCCTTTTAAAAATGTACAAGAGCATTTCCAGCTGTATCAAACTCTTTTTACTTTTTTATTTCATGGTCTCCACGTGTGTGTTTGTTATGGGCCTGGTTTTCTAGCTCTACATCAGTGTAGGTCTTTTAAAAGAGAGTAATACAAATCAGATCCTACAGATGAGGATAAGGTAGTCATACTTGTTGGGTTTTACTTACATTTCCTATATTGCCAATGTAGTTGGATATGTTGCTTCAGCATTACTATCATGCATAGTACTGTGGAATTGGTATAAAAGTTGGATCTGTCTACGTTTGGAGTATTTTTCATCTGCTTTTTGATCCTGCATTGCCATCTACTTTGTGCTGCCTGCAACAGACTGAATCTTAAGGTTTGCTTCATTTATTTGTTACTCCCCATCCACACTGAAGCTGTGTGGGAGGGAGAGGAGCACTGTTAGCTTTACAATTCGTTGCTGATAAAACTTGTGCTGTATCCTTAGTCTGACAGCCCAGTTCAGTGTTTAAACACCTAACTATTCAGACAGGAGCAATTAAGTCCTTGAGGCTAAACTTGCAGCACCAAAGGCCTTGCATTCTTTGAATACTAATCCTTATGTCATCTCTCATCACTGCTTGGTCTCTGTAGGACAGCAGAAATAGAGTCTGATCTGTTTTGCTGCCTTTTTCCGTCTTCTTTACACCCATATGCAAAGAAAGAACTCCAGGATTTGACCCAGTTAGGATGGGCCTGGCTAACTGAACATTCTCCCTATTTTTGAAGTAGAAGATTGCTGCTAGCCTTCTTCATTTGGAGTCAGTAGCCAAGGGCTGGTCTACACTAGGATACGATTATGTTTTCATTAGCATATGTTGAAACACAATTTTTTTTCCCTTCCCCCAGCATACACCACCCCCGTGCTAATTTGTCATGCTCATTGACTGCTTTCTGGTCCTCTGATTCCTTGTTTGGTTTTGTCTCGCTAATGAACTCTGTTTGCTTAAGTTATTCAACTCTCTTTCCAAAGCAGCACTTTTTTTACCACATTCTAATTGAACCTACATCAGTTGATGTGGGTGTCTACATATGATTTCCAGCTGTTCCACAGAGTTTACATATCTTCTTTGTGGAAGCTACTGCTACCTCGTCTGTTCTGTTATTCATATTTCTCCAACTTAAGTCCAATAACCAATTTCTTTCGCAAATGAAGCAACTATTGTGCTGCTAAAGGCATGGCTGGTCTTATTTCAGCATTTAGCACTTTCTGCATTCTACTGTCTACCCTTTGTTATGCGTGTTCCTTTTTTCATCTCTACATTTTCCTGGAATTATTTGGCAACTGGTGGTTCTGCCCATCTCTTGAAATAGAATTAGCAGAAGATACCTAGAAACTGCTCCTTTTATACAGTTGTTAACTTCATCAAAAATCTTCTGCTCTTTTAGCGTAAAGTAAATAATACATCCTACTCTTTTTTTACTGGGTTCTCCACCTTTACCTCTCCACAGTAAACATTCTTCCTGCCTCCTGAGCTAACTTGCTCGGTCCTGTCTGAAAGTCTCTGTTATAAACTCCTTCCCTGGGCACTAGCCAGGAGTTCTCTGTATCCACATATACTGCCTCCAGCAACAGTGTTGTGCAGCATTGAAGAGCCAGAGTGGTTATTTAGTCCCCAGGGGAAACTAGTTTATAGAGGATGTGCAAATATATCTAATTAAGTCAAGAAAAATATAGCTCATTTAAGAGAACTGCTTGTATAATGAAGACTAGCAATGACTGGAACTTGTTTTTCCACTTTGAGCCGTTGAAGATCAGTAGATGGAAATAAGTGTTATTATACCACAGCAGGTCAGGCCCTGTCTACAAAAATCTGTATGAAATGCATGAAACTTCCTTTCCCTTTGCACCCAAGGAATTTCTTTAGGATTCAGTTAAGGAAGTTTTTTGGGGCTTTCTGTGCAAATGCAAGTGTAATATATTAATGTGCTGCACTGGCTAATTGTCTGTCTGTTGGCATGTCTGTGCTGCTGCTTTTGGAGCCCCGGCCTAAGAGGCTCGGCCTCCCTTTTGCATTTCTCTCTGCACATCTCGTTCCAGGGTTCATTCAAGAAGACTACCTGCGGGAGCTGCTGACCACGATGGGAGACAGGTTCACGGATGAAGAGGTGGATGAGCTGTACAGAGAGGCCCCCATCGACAAAAAGGGCAATTTCAACTACATTGAATTCACACGCATCCTGAAACACGGAGCAAAAGACAAGGATGACTGAGCAACTCCCTGGATACCTGCAGATAGCGCCTTTAATTTTTTTTTTCTTCTCACTAATTTTATTTCTCAGGATCTGTTTTTTTCATTTTTTCTTGTTGGGACCTTCTGCATACATTTTTAGCACTGCAACTTCTTCCTCTCTGGATCCTAAGGCTGCTCAGGCACACCTGCACCTTTGTAATAAGACTGGAAAGTGGCAAGGAGAGAGAAGACAGCTTGCAGTGATAGAGGTTGAGGGACCAAGATCAAAGAGTGTGGAGGCCCGATTAAAAATGTCAGTGCTACTCATCCTAGATAGATTAATTTTACATTTTTAATGATAGTTTTTCAAATAAACCACTGTTCTACTAAACGCATAATTAATATTTTCATGCTAGAAGTATAGTGTTTCTCTAATGATATCTGTAAATATTTTTGCAACTGAACGCAGTCATGTTGTTACCTATTTTTGCCTTAAAAATGATGCATAAGTCACTTAAGCATACTGATGTTTGTACTTCAGCAACTGAGTATTTCACCTGCTACTGTGAGCATACACAATGAAGAAGAAATTCCCATCCTTCAAATTTTAGTGTATTGTAAATTAATCATTTCTGTCCAAGACTTGCACATTAAACATTTTAAATCTTATGGATGTAGTTGAGCATGTATTTTACCACCTCAGTGCCTCCATTTCTGGACACTGAGTACTGTATTAATACCACTTTTAAAAAACTTATAATGTGAATCCTAGTGTTTTCTTTAAAACAAGATGTCATATATGGGTAGAGTTGCTTGAGTGATGCTTCTTACCAGATCTGTGGGGCTGCTAATATTGAATTATTGGCATTTCATTGCAACTATTTCTTTCTTTCTTTTACCTTTCTATCTTTTTCCAAAGCACAGTAAGAACGGGGCTGGATGAAGAAGGAAAGTGTGCTGTCTCTGTCCTTTTTGTTTTCTGTCTGAAAATGTTATTCTTGGTTTTTAAATGAAACAATATACACTATATTTTTAAGACCTCCTGCTGAGAGTGGTGCTTTGGATGTGTGAGACTGAGGCATTCCTTTTTGTTCCACTTCTCATTTTTGTACCCTCTATAGTTTTTGTGGTATGGAAGGCATGGCGGATTTGCTACAGTGTTCTGAACAATTTTGCCATAATCAGACCACAAGCGTTTGTGGTCCTGGGGTTTCTTTGTCTTGAGAAGAAGGATGATCAGCACTGCTTCTGACACTTCTAGGAATTACATTGTTAATCCCTTCAGAATTTACGTTACAAAATTTAAGAAAAGTCATTTGGCTGAGAGCATTTTGCTGTTTCTTGGTAGGCTGCTATTGCGAACTGAGCTTTTAAGAAATGTCACTAGAGGACAGTGATTAAAGCTTTGAGGCTCCTGCTCTACCTCAGTCCCAGTGAGCTTTGCCAAGGTGCGGGAGCTGTGCACACAGGGATGATCTGATCCTGCTGACTGGGGGCCTGTACGAAGAGCACGGAAAAGCAGGGAGGCGGGAAAAGGTGCTGAACGGAATCAGAAGAAATCCAAACGCTTCACAAATGTTTTCCCTCAGTCGCTGCCTTTTTTATTTTTTCAGAGACATACTTACGTTTGCAGAGGGCAGAGATTAAAAACTCGAACAAGAATTTCTGTAAACGATCAGTGAAATTAGTACCGATTTTCATGCTTCTGAGGCGGGCGAAGGCCTCCGGCCAGCGGCTGGGGCCATCCGCGGAGCCACCAGGAGGTGGCAGCACAGCTCCCGGCACCAACGCAGCTGCGACGGGCGAGCGGCTCCCAACCCCAATTTTTGTTGGTTTTGGTTTGGGTTTTTGGTTTGTTTGTTGTTTTTGGGTTTTTGGCTTTTTTTTTTTGAGTCCCGAAGAGGTCGTTTGGTGCATCGTGCATAGGGGAAAATATGCTCCGTTCCCACAGAAGTCCTGCTCCTGCCACGGCAAGGGCCAGTGCTGCCAGGATTTTTCACATTGCAGCTCTTGCATGTGCTGAGTTTTTGGCCCTTTAATCAAATTCATTCATTACAGAAAAAACGAGGCCTCTGCAAGCCGTTGTTACAGGCCTACATACACAAACACACATGTGGTGTATGTTTGGCAAAGATTGGGTTTCAAAAGGACTTATAGCCTTCCTTGTAACTCAAACCAGAGGCACTGCTCCTGCATTTCACTTCTCAGTATCTCAGTGAGCCCTCTGCTTCTTTCGTTAAGATTAGCTTTGGAAAAAACTACTCCCAAATTCAAATGTATATGTTTGTATAACCTTGTTTACATACGAAAGACTAAAACCTGTGATATAAACTTAACTGCTGGGGCTCAGAGTGAGGCAGCTGGTATTTACCTACAGCAATAAATGCCAATTGTTAAACCCCAGTGCTTGCTTACAGGCCAGGGCTGTGGTGCTGTATAGCAACACCTATATGCCATTTGGCTTTGTGATGACGAATTGTAGTTCACTAATACTATTGTTCTTAGCCTTGCCTTCGGCAGAATCTTGGTTTTACTCTCTCAACTTTAATGGCATTTAATGTTCTCATAAAAACATGTCAGAGAGAATGAAAGAAATGGATTTTTGGTGTGTAATTCAGAGGCCTGGGATTTCTCTTGCAAAGAAATTTTAAACCCCTGCTCAGCTCTGATGCAGAGGGTGCCTTAAAGTCTGTGCGTGTCTGGAACCAGTAACACTGGTTTTATAGACTAATTGCAGTTCTTAGTCCTGGCAAAATCATTCTCAGTAAGAGCCACAGAATTTTCAAGTGTTCTCAGTGAAGTGGGTCAGCAGAACATGAAGGCGTTTGTCGTGGGATGTCTTTCTCCTTTTATTTTTGTTATTAATTCAGCTGTTTTGTAGCTAGGTCACTTGAGTGGAGGGCGGGAACAATGTGGCCTTGAATCCTCTCAGCAAGAAGAGAGAATTAAAAGTAGGTCTGCAACATTCAGGCTGAATGTTAAACCACTGAACAATTGAGTAAGGGAGGGTGGAACCATCATAAGCAGCTGTGTTTCTTATTGTGCCTTCTTTTTTCTTTTTTCTTTTTTTCTTTTTTTTAAGGCAAATGAAGGAGCTTAGGCAGTGATCCCAGGAGAAGGAATAAGAGATCCATTCTACCTTGAAAGGACTCTTTCCTGCTCTTCAAGGTGAAGTTCCCAAAAGCTATGACTCACAAGTGGGGCTGGGATGCTTGTTTCCTGTGGTTGCAGAGGCAACAGAGCTGAACCCTGAATGAGTTTTAGCTTATAAACCGTTTCCTCTCCAGGACTGTTTGTGAGAGGTAGTGCCTCGCCAGGGAACTGTCTCACACATCCTGTATCTGGCTTAACACCCCCCACGCTAACTCCTGCCAGTGTAGGTAATAACTTGTAAAGGTTCTCACTGTCTTTACTCTGTTTGAACACCGTGCTTTGTAAGCTGCTGTGGCTCAGCACCTGATTATCCTTGAGCAACTCGGCTCTCTCCATACTGCGGCAGTTGATTCGTGAGCTGTGCTCTCCCTACACGTGAATTACAGCCACAACTCCTGTAGAAAGGGCAGTGGTGACTCCTCACCTCCTCTTCAGTATTTCTTGTTGATGAGATTCAGCGGATCCTTACTCAATACCCTTGTTTTAATAGTTACTAATTTTAGCGCCTAACTCCCCTGTCTGGGCAGAGAGCAGCGTCTGTCGGTGTGGCAGACACGCCTCACTGTGGATAGTACCAGTGGTGTCGAACATTCTTCATTTACATACGAAGTAGCCGGTGTTTAATACAGCAACCTCCAAATGTCAAATAGAACGGTGCTTGTTCTAAAAACCGCCAAGGTCTGGAGAGAATTCCTGTCACCAGGGTGGTGGTGTCTAAATCCTAAGCACTTGGTCTGACCTTTGTGGACGGTCTCCTAGCGGCAGGCAAGGCTCGTTCTGCTATTCAAATAACCCCAGCTAGCTGCTGACTCATCTCCAGTTCCACTCGGCACATCCCAGTGCTTAAATATAAAAACTGTTTCAGTAGCACTCTGTAGCTGTGAAAGGCAAACCTAACCAGAGTTCCTATGTAATCATCATGAGATCAGAAGTGTCATGTAAACGGCGTAATTAAAAACATAAAAAAGAGTTCACATGACTTTAACAGAGATGCATACCAGTCCCAGCAGGCTTCTTTCACTGAGTAGGTAAGACTTGCAAATTAAAGATACTTGCAGCTGGAAACTTCCTTTTCAAATAACTGCAGGTCGCTGTGACATTGGAAATGGTTGCAAAAAGCTACAGTGAGACCACAATCATGGCACGCTGCCCCCTCCCACACACATGCACAAGATTTCCTGGGAAATTTGCTCAGCTCCATGCCCCACAACCGTAGCAAGCTTCAAAGCTACGGGGCTGGAGTTAGTTAAAAGGAGAGTTGACAAGACTTATGTTAGTAAGATAAGCTCATGCACTTTGTGATTCATTTTTGGAAGAGAATTAAATGGAACAAAATTACTTGCAGTTAGTGCTTGCCTGTTTATTTCTTTTACTAATTCAGGGGATAAGGTCTTGTATCTTTATTAGAACCTCAGATATATGTTGTGCAAAACACAAGTTATAACACTATTACTGCTATCGTGTCAGCAAAGAGGGGAACTTGGTCATGAATCTAAATCCTCCCACTTTGCCTGCCCTTCTTATCTGCTAATTAAAAAAATAATAATAAAAAGGTAGCAATGCAATTTTCAATTGCCAGAAGATAGCATTTCTTTCAGACTTTGAATTTTTGGTAACCTAATTGAACACAACGTTATAACTTAACCAACAATAACTAGTTTTTCTGCTGTAGAAAGTCCAGATATGCAAACTGTTGTTATTGGTGGTTTTTTAGCATATCCATCTATTCCATGGCCACTTTGCCCAGGTGGGGCACGGAACAGCAGCACTGTTACAACTGTGTGTGGGGGTGCTGTACAACATGTAGACCTAAGAGGAAGGAGTCATCAAACTTGTACAAAATGAGGAGTGAGGAATACGCTGCAAAAATGCAGAACTCTGATTCATTTGCTGGAAGATGACATGGAGCTATCTGAATCCCAAAGAGGAGGATGAACCGTTGCCATGAAGTGCTAGTTACAACTGTGTGATAAGCAGAAAACCTACTTGATAACAGCTACAGCTGAGTTTGGAAGCAAGTTGCAATGTGGATGGGACAGCAATCAGAAGACAGTGATGACACTTGTTAGCAGTATTTGGTTTTATTCTGCTCCTGTTGCAAAGAATGCAGCCTGCTGCCCCCAAAATTTTCTACCTCAAGCTCTGGACACAGATTTTGGATATCTGAGTAGCCATCTAAACTAATGAAGATTAAAATACCAGAAAAGAAGATAGGAGCCGAGGCACTCAAGTATTTCCTGGTGCAGCTGATCAGAGATATTACCCTCTAGTTGAGCTTCCAGTAGTCAGACTTCTCCAGAGGCTGGACACCAACGCCCAGTCAACAATTTATGTAGCCCCATGCTTTGGCAGCTGACAGCAGCTTTTCCAGGGTTCTGTTTTCCATTTGATGTTTGACTCCTCTCCTTCCCTCCTCTCCCCTCCCATCCTTTGTGCAAGCACTTAAATGCCTTCCACATGTCAGGGGCCTGCATCTACCCTTTCTGTTACAAGCCTTACATATGCTGAAGGGTTAAGACCTTCAAGCAGGAAAGGCATTCCCTTCCCTACTTTGTGTACCACACCTTGGGCCTCACTTTGAGATAGGATTCAGAGCAGCTAATAAGTTGTAAGGCAGGCTTTGCAAATTTTGATGAGCAAAACTTCACCTCCAGGATTAAAGGGTATTTCAGTGGCAGCTTTTAAAATGCTGGCAAGTATCTAAACGCGATGGCAGTACCCCAGACATTTCAGGCTCTGGGGTGAAAGTGAAGATCAGACTCCTCTGCACATCTCTGGATGCACAACACATGACGGAACTGTCCTCTGAGGGCAGTGGGTGAGTGGGGAGGAGGAGAAGAGGAGACTTTTGGCTGATGCTCTTACTAGTGATGCCTGGAAGATCTTACCCTATGCCAGGTTTTCAGGGCAGGTAATTATGCCTCTTCCACTCTTCATCTCAAGGATTGCTATGAAAGAGCAAGTATCAAACAAATGGGTGCTGGCTGCTTATTTTCACAACACTTTCCCAACTCAAAGTGCTCTTTACACCTCTGTGATTGACTGGATTATTCCTACCTAGGACAGATTTTGTGTTCACACACACCCTTTGCAGGAATGTTTTTGTTACCTACCGGTGGTTTGTAAAGTGACTATAAAAGGAAGGAAAGCATTTGGGAGATGCTGTTATTATGAGCAGGTTAGGGTGTGTTTATTTTAGTTATTTCTTCTCCTTCCAATCCCTCCATGCCTCCCTTAAGCCTATTAACAGACAATGGTTCTACAGGCAAAGTATACTGAATTCACTGAGGCTCACCTAAAAAGGCCATTTCAGCAACATTATTCAAGTTTCCAATATTTATCTTTACATACCAGTATGTATTTCTGGCTCATTTGTTGACTCTGCTGTTCTTAACTTTGGGGCATGGGGGAGATGTTCTTTTTTTTTTTTTTTAAGGTACAATCTGCTTGAGTTTTAGCCTCTAATCACTATTACATTAATGACTTGCCTATACAGTTTGCCCCATTTTATCTCAGTTGCAGTTGAAATTTTCATTTGGTGAATTTCCTTGCATTTCTCAGCAATACGCTGCTGAATGTCAGACACCTGTGACATCTGGGCATGTTCTTACATGGTCCACAAAAGTTCATTCTGAGCTTTTTTCCCCAAAAGCTACGGAGAAAAGCACTGTATAAAATCTGTTTAGAACAGAAGTTGGTTGGGGGTGGGAGGTGAGTTTTATCCCTGGAAATAAAAGCAATGTGGCATGAAGCTATTTGTAATGTGGATTCCTTTTAACAAATCTTAGCCACTTAGTTGACTGAAGACATTAAACTGGTGCTTCCCTAAAGTAAGTAATTAACTTTCAACACAGAAAATTAAATTGCTTAAGATTATTACACAGCTATCTGAACAATACTTCTAGTGTCTTGTTGCTTTTATTGCTTTTTTGCCCCTGGCATTTTGTGTGTAATCATCCAGACACCATGAGACATATTGATTAAATAATTTGGGGCACTTTGCACAGTACAGTCTTGTTTTATATAACCTTATGCAATATGTTTTTACTCTAGCCAAGTACTAAGAGCAGAGTTAAGACAGAAACTTCGGGCAATGCCAGTCTGTCCTGTCATCCATAGTCAGAAGTAGTTTGGACTCCTGAAACAAGCTACATCTTTACTGGGAGAAAGACAGACAGACTCCTGAGTTGACTTTAGTAGGTATTTTTATATTAGGCTGAGCATATTTCCTCTTAATACACTGAAAAAAACTGTTTGAAGAGCAGCTTCTGTGCCAATGCTCCCAGAGCTCCAGAGAGGTAAGCAGTTCTCCATGTTTGTACAATGTCAAGCACAATGGGGATTGGTGTGTGAGTGGGAAAATTAAATGTTTTATGGCATTTCCGTGATAAAAGTCAAAAGCACTTTTTTAGTAGATGTGACAAAAGCTATGTTTAAAGAGCACTGGGTTCTATCTAATTCACTGGAGCATCAGTTTCAGCTCTGGCTTGGCTAGGCAGATTTAGCAGCTTTCTGCTAGCAAGGTTCTAGATAACAAGTGGCAACCAAAATATTTCAAGGCTGCCTTATCCTCTCTTATCCCACAGCCTCATGACAAAAGGAGACAATTGTACCTTGTTTGCTAACTACATGTTGTGCTTTAATCTTGCATTTTGGCTTATGTTGTCATGAAGTTGCTAATCATCATTCTGTGACGCTGTCTGCACAGCCCCTCCACGCAGCTCTGGGCTGCATTACATGGGCATGGTATCACAAAAGAGCAAACACAAGCACCGGCACCTGTTGATAACTGTTGTTTAGAGGGAAGCTGTTCCTTTCGCCAGCCAGTGAAACATCAGAACTCCAGGCCACTAAATAAATGCTATTATACATCATCTGGGCACCATATGGTCTGCGTGCTCTGAGTGTAGCTGAGCCACAGCCCTTCAAGCAGTCGGGTGAGAGACCCGGCTTCAGCCTCAGTAGCTGTCTGCTTTAGCAGCAGTAAGGCTTCCACACTGGTGTGCTCTGAAGAGAATCAGGGAAAGCCTCTCATAAAGTACCAGAAGGATTCTGTTCCCCTGTAGAAGTGCTGAAGTTTCTGCTGACCCAGGTGCATACATACCCTTCCAGGGTACAGCTCTGCACCCTGGGGTATCTGCTGCTCTGATGCCCCCTCAGAGAACTCATCTTCTACTCTGGTAACCAAAACTGTGGATCATCTCATCTCATCTCATCTCATCTCATCTCATCTCATCTCATCTCATCTCATCTCATCTCATCTCATCTCGCTTTTATTATGTCTTGCAAAAGAAGTCCACTCTGCATTGAAGTCTTACTTTGGCACCAAGCTTGAATGGACAGAACTGGCACACATGCATAGCTGGAGGTAACGGGGTTAAATGCGCCAGCAGGCTGAGCCCTTCCATGGAGGGAAAGAGGAAATTAGGTCTGAACCAATTCCTAGAGTAGCACAAATTAGTGAGCTACTAAGAGCCCTCAGAGAGGTTCCCAGAGGACCCAGCTAATTGTGGCTGCAGGTGGCTACAACCATGAATCATGTAGGTGAAAGTAGTGCGGAAGCCTCAGCAAGACTGGTTTTATAAGCCCAGAAGCTCAGCCCATCTACTAGTCCACTATTTTATTTACCTTACTGCCAAACACCCTCAGTCCCTGCACTAACAGCTAGCCAAAGCAGAGCATCCTACTGCTCTTTGAAACATTGGGACTGGGACAAGCTGTGTTGGCCAAACTCTAGCCTGCATTCATACAAGTAAATCCAGTATGTGTACAAGTACAGGGAAATTTGGCTCTGTGTCTGCAACTCACTTTTTAACAAGTGAAGATCTGTTTCCATCCCAAAGTGTTTGAAAGGTACTTCTGTTTTTGAGAACATGAGATGATTACAGTAAAAAACGACTTCATCATCTACCAATAATGTCTTGTAAGCATGGATACATAGATTTTGCAAAGGAACTTAAAACTTTCAGGTTTCATAGTGAACTTAGCCTTCAAACTCTTAACAGAGTGAACTGTACTTTCCTTGTCCTAACTGCTTACATGCCTGATTGTCCGGAGTGGGATTTTAATTGTTTTTTCTAGAAGACTCACAACATATCTAATGTTCTAGGCTGAGCTGAACAGCTTGATTGTTATTTCCAACCTAAAGTCATGTTTGTTCTACAATGTGATGATGTCTTTGTGCCTAACCAGTGTCCTGCTCCTTCAGAGCCTGAGTCCAGCAATATGCTGAATGTGTTTAGCAAGGGTGGACAGCATGGAGTTAAGCACAAGCTCAGTGGCATCTCACACAAAATCACAGCTGATGAGATCCATGCCTTTTGCATCTCAGCTCAGTATCTAGAGGTTGCATATGGCAAGTTGAGACCTGACTGCAGTTTCCTTTTGAGCCTGAGAAGGTTCAAGGATCTTATAGCAGAAGCTCTTTTACAATGAGAGCTTTTTGTACTGTTCCTGTTGAAGCTGGACTTTTAAAAGAGGGTCAAATTCGTGGGAGAACAAGGAAAGACAGAAAGAGACAGCATACAGTGCCTGGCTCTGAAACTCAAAAGTTTCTGGAGCACTTGGGCTACTTCATTGTGAGGCTGAGAGACTGAACTCTTTCGGGATAATGATTCGAAACATTCCCCCTTTAGTGGAGATGCCAGAGTGCTTTGTTGAAATGGAAGAGGTGAGCTTTTGTGTATGTAATGGCTAACCTCTGATCTGATAAGAAAGAGGGCGAACGATGGGCTATGAGTGAGACAGGAGACAGATCCTGTGGAGATGATGGTGCCTCTTGTCATGGTAAGTTGCCCTCTCCTGCACAAACCACTAAGTTGTGGGGCTCCCCCTCCTCCCCCTCCCTGGGGACATTCATGTGTGGCCTGAGCGTGTTCATCTCTTCTGATGGGCCATAATGGGCCATAATTGACTCAACTGCCTGGTGTGGTGCACAGCTGTGTTGTCTTAGGAAGTGTCAAGGGCTCCCAAAGGGTTCCATGATCCACAGTAATATATCATCCAGCGTGAACCTCCCCACCCTGCCCCGGGGAGGCACCTGGGCGTTCCCACCTGAACAGGAATATAAAGCAAATAGATTTTGTGTTCTGTGGATTTCCCTGGGGTTGTCCCCACCACCTGATGGATCCAGTCTGCAGCCATCACTTTGACCAAGACTGCAACCATCACTTTGCCTATCACACATTGAAATTGCAACAACCAAGTCTCACATATTGAAATTGCAACAACAAGTCTCACAAGTCTCACTGCCCATACTCTTGCAACAACTTCGTGAGGCCTGTGGGGGTGAGATTTCTACTCTTATCCTTTCCTTCTCTTTCTTATACATTTTCTGAAGTGATATTTTCATATTGTCACATCACTATAGATAATAACAACCCAAATAGCTGTATACCTGTTTCCCTTTGCAATCAAATTGTTCTAAAATAAACCCTACATATGTATATACTCAGCATCATTTCACTCTACCTCAAGGGATCTATTTCCAAGAACCTGGGCTACCTGTGATTTCAGGGACAGGTCGTAACAGAGGCCCAACTCTGTGCATTTTGTTCAAGAAAAAAATTCCTTGTAAGAAGCTAGGCCTGCCTTCTCTCCTAGGAAGTGCCCTTACTAAACTGTAAAAGTGGGTCCAGAATTATTTTCTCTTTTCCACTTTCTTTTCTACTTTGTACGTGTTATTATTGGCATTTCTTTTTGTCCAATTGCGATATTTCTTTTCCTAGTATGATGGTTGACACCAGTCTCATTTTTGCATGTAAAATGTTATCTTTCTATGGCTAGTAGTGGTGAACTGCAGATGCAAACTTCATAATGATTCATTAGTCATTATGGCAGTTCCTAACATAGGTCTGAGTTATTCAGGATTATTGCATTTTAAATACATCCTGCTTCAAGGAATACATTATTCTCATTTGTGGAGGCCTGGTGTACAAACAGATGTTATGATGGGATGCCATCCAAAGGAACCTTGACAGGCTTGAAAGGTGGGTCCTCATGAACCTCATGAAGTTCAACAAGGTCAAGTGCAAGATCATGCACCTGGGTCAATTCCAGGCACAAATACAGGGCAGGGGACCAAATGGATTGAGAGCAGTCCTAAGCAGAGAGACTTGGAGGTCTTGGCTGACATGTACTTGCAGCCCACAAAGCCAGCTACATCCTGGGCTCCATCAAAAGCAGCACGGCCATCAGGTCAAGCGAGGTGATTTTCCTCCTCTGCTCTGCTCTTGTATGACTACACCTGGAGTGCTGCATCCAACTCTGGGTCCTCAGCACAAGAAACACATGGACCTGTTGGAGCAGGTCTAGAAGAGGGCCATGAAGATGATCAGAGGGCTGGAACCCCTCCTGTGAGAACAGGCTGATAGAGCTGGTGTTGTTCTGCCTGGAGAAGAGAAGGCTCTGGGGAGATATTACAGCACCTTCCAGTATCCAAGGGGGGTCTGCAACAGAGTTTGACAGGGCCTTTTTACAAGGGCATGTAGTGATAGGACAAGGGGGAACAGCTTGAAACTGAAGGGAAAGTAGGTTTAGATTGGATATTAGGTAGAAATTCTTTACGGTGAGGGTGGTGATACACTGGAACTTGTTGTCCAGAGAAGGCCCATCCCTGAAAGTGTTCAGGCTGGATAGGGCTCTGAGCAATCTGGTCTAGTGAAAGGTGCCCTTGCCCATGGCAGGGAGGTTGGAACTGGATGATCTTTAAGGTTTCTTCAAACCCAGACCAGTCTATGGTTTTTGAACTGGGGAAGCAAATTTACATCAAAAATTCCCCCACTGGGGCAGGGTCACAAGGCAAATCTGGACCTGCAATTCCTGGTAAAACTCCAGCGAAGTACAGCTATTACACATTCTCTGTCTTGACCTGCTCCCTCTTCAAACAGTCCTTAAACATTCAACAGAAAGATGGCCAAAGTCCTATACAGCAGGTACAGCCTAGGCCTATGACATGTGGAAAGTTGTGGATGAGCTCTTCAGACTCCTAGAATGGTCTTCAGTGCCAAAGCACCTGAAGCAATGTTTTAATCCCAATTTAGAGGATTAGCATTTGTCAAGCCTAAATGACTGTAAAAAATTGGAGGAGAGGGGGTGGTACGTACGAGCATACCGATTCTGTGCTACACATTGTGCCTGCTTCTGCTCAGGTTCCTGCTTGACCTCACCCTCAGACACCATTATTGTAATTTTTTTATCGGTCTTGTCTCTCTCAGGAGAGCTGTTATGCCACAGCCCAAGCATACCAACACACAGGACTCCATACCTTTAAGTAACGCAGCTTTTCCGTGCATGGGTTTTCAGCTCCCCTGCCAGAGTGTCTCTCTGGTACAGCACTAATTTGAGAGGGACACTTTCAATACACTGCCATTGTATCAGTTTACCGTAAGAGAGAATGACAGGACAGGGGCCAAGCACTGCAGGGAAAGGGGTTTACAAGTGCCTGAGTGAGTGAAGTCATGCACTGGCCCTGTTCCATTTTTTCCAAATGTGGTGCTTAGGGTTTATAATGTTGCAGTAGGCTGTGTAGGTCCTCTGTCAATGTTTTTACAGTGTACTGTGGGAGAATTCATCTGTCCCACCCCAGATCCTGGCAGAAGTAGCATGGGTATGGCAAATCATGAAAGTGAATTGGCTCTGGCTCCACACTTGTGGTTCCATTGGTGGCAAGGCATTGATCCAGTGGTTCACTCTCCAGTGTGTAAGTTATGCAACAAGCCTGCTTGTCTGCAATCCTCCTTCTTTCAAATTGTCTAGAATCAGAACATTGAGCCTATTTCGCACTCTATCTTCAGCTGTCTGAACCAGGCAGCTGTTTTTATATCTGCTTCATCCCAATACATCCAGCTCTTAGCTTTGGTGCTGTGCAGGTCAGCACATTCCCCTTCCCCTGGCACACTTCTGCACAGGTCTGCCTCTGCTCAGCTTTCTAAGCCAATTTCAGCGATGTCAGCCTGGGGCTTTCTAGGCCCAGTTTCTATTTAAGCTCTGTGAATCTACAGACCTGCACAAGACAATCTGTTCATAGTTCCTGATCCAGTCCAAGCAGTCAGAATATACCCAGCTGAAATACTTTTTGGTGCAAGCTGACATAGAATTGTTGAATTGTTAATGTTGGAAGAGACCTCAAAGATGCTCAAATCCAATTGTTAACCCATCCACTGTCATTCGAAAATAAACCCTGTCCCCAAGTACCATGCTCACATGTTTTTGAACACTTCTAGGGATGGTGATTCCACCACTTCCTTGGGCAGCCTACTCCAGTGCCTGGCTACCTTTTCAGTGAAGAATTTTTTCCTAATATCCAACCTAAACCTCCCCTGGTGCAACTTGAGGCTATGCCCTCTTGTCTTATGTTATTACCTTGGAGAAAAGGCTGACCCCCACCTGGCTACAACCTCCTTTCAGGCGGTTGTAGAGAGTGACGAAGTCACCCCTGAGCCTCCTTTTCGTGATTGCAGAGGAGAGACAATTAGGACCAAACATCACAGTCTGATATGACATTTCTGGGCTGCCACGGGAAAGAAATTATGGTACTAAAAGGGAATCACTATGGACTAACAATAGTGATGTCTGCATAACTAGTACATAAGCAATAACCAGTGCACAAGGCAATACCAAGTTCAAGAACATATAAAAACTGTCAAAAAAAAAGGCAAGCAGTAGTAATAGGCTATTAATTACCCACTGGGAAATATTAATAAAAGTTAAAATTTGTTTCAATTGTATTTGGTGAAAACCCTAGAAAGACCAAAGACCAAAAACCACAAAGGTGGTTTCATGATTTGCTTGCTGAAAAGAGAGCTTTTGAGATTCAACAGGAAGCAGTTGGACTGTCAACATGAAAGGAGTGATTGATCAGAGGAAAGTGCAGAGGGGTTCCCACTACAGAGCAAGCTCAGGAATTCTATGCAATGGGCAATAATAGTGATGATGGAGAGCCCAGACCAAATGTTATAGGAGGGGTTCTTAAGTGACAGGAAGGCATAAGGGTCTACTGGGGTGAGTCAGGAGGCAAAGTAGTAGTGGTAGAAGTTGAGGGGGAGGGTTTGACGGAAGGAGAGAATGTAATACAGTGATCAAAATTCTTTGCATATGGCTCAGGGAAAAGGCCAAATGGGGAAGACGAGTTGAGTAGAGTGACAGAAGTTACTGGTATTGGAAAGGGAGTTGGAATTATTAGTGTCTTCTGATAGCTGTGAATGACAGAAATTAGTGGGCTGCTGAGAGCAGCAGAGAGTAACGTGGCACTAGTGTATGTGACAGATGAGGAAAGCTATTATCTTCATATTTTCTACTTGGGGATCCCAAATTACTTTATGCTGCAATACCTTGAGGCTTGGAGAAAGTTTCTGGTCTTGAAAGGAGGTACCAATAGGCCAGATATAGCTGTTTGGGTTCATAATGGCTGTAGAAGAAAGGTTAGCAAGGGACTGAGCAATATGGTGGAATCTGGCTGAAGTAGGAACAGTGTGCTCGGAAAGGCACTGACCTGCCACTTTCTGAGTGTGAGACAATGGAAAAACATCCAGAACACAAGAACATCAGGTAGCTGAGCCCAAGAGTGGTTTTGGGAGACAAGCAAGAGAATCATTCCCAGCAAGGGCAAGAACAGAACTGACTGTATTGGAGTGTAATCAGACTGAGGCAAAAAAACCCAAAAAGGAAAATTCAGATTAAATCACTGGTAATTTCTGCTGATTTGCTTAACTGAGAAGTTTACTTAATATTTCATGTGGAGATCAAAAGTTTACATTTATTCCATTCCTCTGTGGTCAGTTTAGCAATGAAACCCCAGAACTCTGACAGCCATTTTAAAGAAAAAATAGGAAACTTCCTGGAAGCCAGAAATTTTGCTATCCATATGGCTGGCACAACCCATTCAGATGTGTATACAACTAACACGCACAAAAAATAAAATAACACCTTCAAATTAAAATTTTGTTGTCTTCTGTGCCCTGCTGCTTTTTCTGCCTAGAAAATAGGTGTGTAGATTAATCCTCCTTTTTCTCTCTAATGAGCACTGTCCTTGTATGCTGGCCCTGGGACAGCGGATGAAGGCAAGAAGAGCTAAAGGCAAAGGTGTGTGGGGGAAGAAGGCATTATCAACTGAAGGATGCCAGCAGATAAGAAGAGGAAGGGAGGAACAGCTCATGGAGCTCATAGTTTGGCAGTGCTGCACAGGGCACATGTCCAGGGGAGGGACCAGGTAAGCACACATGGGCTGTGGCCAGGGCAGCTGGGTTGGGAAGCAGCCACAAACTCCTGCAGCTGGTGAGAGAAGGTGGCAGACTCCCCTGGCAGGGATGGCACGCCCCTGTTTCTAATTTTTTCTCACTTTGCCTCTTGAATTTTTGGATGCAGTATGTCATCCTTACTCAGGCCAGATTCATTCTTACCCTGGAAGTGACTCTACAGATTTCAGTTCAGATGTTAACTGTTTGGACACGAATGTGTCATATACAGAGCATGGAAAGGTAAAATTGTGACCTAAAAGAGGCAGGATATATATTTTGTACACCAAAGTTTCCTGTGTATAAGTTTTGTTGAGGAAGGCTGTGTGGCAACATCATGACATGACCAGGGCTTTGGGTGCTGGTTAGGTTAGCACTGTGTTGTTATTCTGCTGGGGCTTTCAGAGGGAGAGAGACCAATACCACCAGCAAGGTCCTACAGCAGCTATTCACAAAATAAACAGCCGAGTCCAGAAACAGTAGTTCTGAGGTGGCACTCAGATCTGGACCAGGAACTGCCTGTCAGCATCTCTGCCCAGAGGACCTAGCACAGCGGGGCTTCAACAGAATTCCTCCCCCTTCCTGAACGGCTGAAAATATTGGACCTCGTGGGCTCTGCTGGCTCCCTACTCCCTTCCACATTCCAGATAAGAATAGGAATCATCCTGAGAGAAAATTAGTTATGTAGGCTGCTATTGCTGTCCTTCAGAGAAGGGAACAAGCTAAAAAGCCACATAGAAGCTGAAATTAAAACTGAGGAGTTTCTGGCTGCGTGCCCTCTGGAGCTTGTATCACTCATTCTGGTTAGAAAGAAAAACATTTAATATACATTGAAATATTTTTGGCAAGAGCCAGGAAAAAAGATGCTATATGATGGATATGGTTTTAATTACACTTTGAAAGTTTGGCTGAGTGGAACAGTAGCAGCAGAATAGTTTGCTGTTTAAGCTATTCCCCTCACAAACTTAAAATGAGGCTTTTCTGCTTAGCTAAATATTAAGATGACATTTCCCTACAAGTTCAATCAACTCCCAACATTGCTCTCTCTGTGCTAAGAAAACTTTTGATTTGCACATTAAAACAATGATGGGTAAAAATAATCTTGATAAGTCATTCATGGATCATCTCCTCTTGTTTATTCAGATGTTAGTCCACTATCTTTTCCTTTCCTCATTACAACCATCACTTTAATGCAGGAGCTCCTTAATGGTGTCTGACAAATGTGAACAGAGAAAGAAAAGGTATTTTTCCAAGGAGTTATTGCACAGCACTAGCTCTACAGCAAGCACTTTGTGTTATAACAAGTGCAGCAAAATCCGTATAGCTGAAATTATTTGCAGATCTCCATTTTAAATTCCAATTTCACATACTTGAGATGTCCCATTTGTGGTCTTACTCTAAAGGAAAAATATTTCTCTTCCCTTTGTTTAAAAATTATTTCTATCTCAGACTGGAAGTATTTTGTTGTTGTCAGAGTTCCTGCTGTTCTTTAATCTGTGGATGTTGTGGAGAACAGGCTGGACAGAACTGTAGAATACCATCTATTCTGGTGAAGATCTCTGAACTTTAGAAAAAGGACTGGCAAAATGGGGATCCAAATAGTGGACCTGGAGCGTTCCCATTTGGTCAGGATATGAGCAGTTTTCCCTTTTTATTTGCATACTCACCCCAGGGGTTGGGTTTCTTAGTCATTCTTTTATACATGCAGCATGAAAAACATGCTACTTACCAAATCACTCTGACTCACTAGGTCCCGTCAGATCAAGGGCTCATCTATTATACATCTGACCAATCTCACTGGAGTCCTATTTCATGGCTTAGCTAAAAGATCCTCTTTCATTATAAGTCACGACCATGGCAACAATCCAGTTGCATGATTTGGCAGACTGGATCTCCTGATAAAATTAACATGATCTTATAGCTATGACTACGTATTTGCATCTCCAAAGCAGAGAAAATTATGTACAAGGTAAATATTAATGTTTCTGGATGCATTGTACAGCAAAGGCCAGGGTACTGAACACAGAATTTGCTTTCCCTTTCCACAGACACCTTGTTTAAGAACTTAAAGTACCAAGGTAATCTTTAATTCATTCACTACTCCTGGGCAAAACTTCTTTAATATATTACACTGCCATTCTACTAAACTAGCATTCTGAACCTAGGCAAACACTTCTCTACAACCTTTATTCAAAAGTTTTCCATCGAAATCCTGGGCAGCTAATTATCTTTTTAAGGAGATTAGGGTTCTTTAATAAATCCAAAGATTTTTTCACATAGAATTGAAAACAGCCATATCAAACCTGGTATTTGGGAAACACACTTGATTAAACAGGAATCTGTATTTTGTGAGTGCTGCTTTCATGGAATCATAGGACCATGGAATGATTTGGGTGGATTGGGACCTTTGAAAGTTAGAATCATAGAATTGTTAAGCTTGGGAAAGACCTTTAAGACCATCAAGTCCTACCATCAACCTAGTACCATCACAACGTTCACCATTAAACAAAGTCCTCAAATGCCAAATTCATGCATTTTTTGAACACTTCAGGGATGGTGACTCCACCACTTCCCTGGCCAGACTGTTCCAGTACTTTACAACCCTCTCTGTGAAAACATGTTTTTCTAATATCTAATCTAAACCTGTCCAGGTTATCTAGTCCAACATCTTCAGTTGGACATCTTCAACTTTCTGATCTGAGAAAGCCCTGCACCCAGGATATTAGGACACACTAAATCAGAAGTCCTCTTCTGTGGGGAGCTTGAGCTCCCCTTCAGCATTGCCTCGTGGTTCTGCTGGCATAGTCCTCACATTTCCTCAGCCACCCTCCCTCCCACAGCCAGATGAGGCACAGTGGTCACAAGCTTACTTTGCACCCTGAAGGTCAATACTGGGGAAGACCCAAGTACAGAGCAGGGAACTCAAGGAAACTGAGGTCTTGAACCTGTTGCAATGCCACGGGACTGGACTCATCTCACAAACTGCTGATGAGGTTGCTGGTGGAGCTGGGTGTGCTGTGAAAAGGGGACACACATCTCAAATGGGGTGCTGCTGAATTTGTTGCTTTTGCTGCTCCAGCAGAACCTCCTACATCACCACTGCATGCGAAGCATCCCACCAGGGAATGTAAGAACTTTCACACTGACCAGGCCAAACACTCAGTGTAGGCCTGTAGAGAAGAGCCATACGCCTGTGAGACCTGTCATGCTTACAATAGAGTCAACAGTTCAGGCCCCTGTGGCAAGTGAAGAAAATTCCCCCTATTGAGATACCATTGTTGATTTGTTCTTCTCACAGGGGAGAAACCACCAACGAGATCATTCCTTCTGTGGAAGAGATCCCAGTGTGCCCAGTGAAGGGGAAGCCCTGGCTAGGTAGGTTTCCCCCAGACCTGCTCCCTTCACTGTGCTGTACAAACCCTCCTTCAGCCAGGCTGCATGTGAGGTCCCAGGAGGCTGTCCTGGCTCTCGTTGAGCCACAGACCTCTCCCCAGAGCAGAACAGGAGAAAACACTGCTTGTAAGGTTTTGCCTTGCATGCAAAAGGTTTGCTGTTAGTTTGTGACAGTTTCAGACCCCTTTGCCCCCCTGCCCACCCTCCATAAAGCTGTCCCTGCTCAGAGATACTGAGACCCTCCCAAAGACTGTCCTAACTCTACTCTGCTGTGGCCAAGACAAGGAAAAAAACTCTCGAATTGAAATTATTAAATCAGGCCCAAACTTCAACCATACTTATTTTTAAACATTTGTAGAAAAAAGACAAGTAGAGAAAGTGTGCAATATTTGTCAGCATAAACTGAAATAAGCACTGAAAAGAGAATTATGGAAAAATACGTTGTACTTGCTGTGGTTTAGGCCACATCCTGACTTAATTCAACACATCTGAAACAATGCCACTAAATCCACTTTGCATTTACCCCAAATAACTACGCAAATGAAGACCTGGAATGAAATTGAACTGTGTTTTAAATTAAGAGGCTTAGTAGCACAGATGAAAGTATAATCCCAAAAACTTCTTCCCCTTCCTTCATGTCACACTGCATTTTAAACATACCAAGACAATGAAGCTATTGCAGAGCTGGGCAGAAACACAGCTTTCAGAGGCATCAGTTTGTGCTTTGATTCTTCAGGGATTACTTACTTAGTAGCAGTCTGAATTGTAGCAGTTGGTTTTTCTCTGGAGAGCTCTGTGCAGCCCTCGGATCCATCAGGTGATATTGCTCTCCGTAGTGAGTAAGTACCGCTTCACTACAAATTGGTGAAAATTGGTGGTTTTCTCCAAAAGGTTGCTCAGCTTCCCACTGCCTGCCAAGACTTGAATAAAGCAATTGCTTTCCTGAGCTTCTGTCCATGCTGCAAAGCCTCTGCATCTTCCTGACTTCCAGAGTATATTAAAAAAATGCTTCTGGAAGCAAAACCCTCCAACTGTTAAATCCTTCCTTTTGGAGAGGAAGGGGTATGGTGGTATCCACCAAGCATACTGTGATTATATCTATAGTTGAAATGAACTCAGGCTTTTTTCTTGTCACACTTTCAAGAAGCACCTAGGAACAAGAATAAGGGTATCTTTCTTAGGAACAAGAACCTAAAAACCTGCAAATAGTTATTCAGATCTGTTTATTCCCTGGGAAACTGAGATACTTTCATGACTGTTTCAAGAACCATTTTACTTTTTTTTTTTTGTTTTCATTCTAAAATGACAATACTGGGACACATATAACTAATCCATTCCTCTATCACTAACTCCAGTTTAACATAAAAACACGGAAGAAAAGATGCAACATCAAGTGATACTTGATGACTAAGCACAATGGATTTCTGCAACAGCTGCTGTCTGACACTGCATGTAGGTACACTTTCATGATTCGATGTCCTCAAACCTATCCTGGGATCACTCCATAAGTATGACACTGACTGAAGCAAACTTCTGAAGTCCCAAAGCAAGAATCTTCAACCAGGCTCTTCCTCCAGCACATTCACCAGGATAAATGGACCCTGCAGGTCAGCTCTGAGCCATCCCTAAGACATACACAAAAAGTGCTCACAAAAGCCAAACCAAGATTTTTCTCCCTGTATGTTCAGCACTTAGCTTCTCATATTAGTTTAGTGGTTAGAGTATTTCCAGCTACCATGGAAGATCATGTTTCAGGCCCTTAAAATGGAATTTAACCCAGGGGTCTGTAACTCTGTGTAACACGGGCTGTTGGATAAGTCTCTATTAGGTAAACTGTTTAAATAACTTTATACAGTTTTGTATAAATAACTACACAACCTTTAAAGCAAAGAAATGAACCACACTCAGTGACAACGCAGCTGAGTGAGAGAGGAAGTAATTCTCTCTCTCTGACTTGATAAATATTTAGTTACAAGAGACTGGAAGAGATCTCTTACAGAGCATGCAGGAATCCAGTAACAGGAACATTCCCTTGGGATGTGTGTCACTTCATGACTAAGCAGCATATGCTTGTTCTAGTTTATGACTGGCATTACCTCTCAATGACTCTCCCCCGACTTTAAGATCACATCTTTTAAATAAAGAAAAACGTTTCCACAGTGTGGTAGGGCAAGAACTCCAGAAGAGAATGATGACAGAGAGAGAAGGATTACAACCTTAGGTGTTACACAGGACTAGAACAGTCTTCATCATACTGGAAATTACAGCTGTTCCTGTTCCCTCCTGATTGCACAGCTGGCTCAATATAGTGACTTGGAAAATCAGCAATCCTTCCAAAAGGGTTTTTAAATGCAAGGGCAAGACTAGAGACCTACTTACTGGTGGAGGGACTCAATGGTCCGAACTGAAACTGAAAAATATGTAGTGACGGAAGACAAGGAACGTGTTTCTTAACAGTCACCGAGGCACACATGTGAAACTGAATCCTTGACAAAGAGGTGGTGAAATCTTCAAAAATGAAACTCCCTAGAATCCTACAGTGTTTGAATTTGAGCAGAGGAAACTAGCAAAGACGGTCTGAAAACACAGAAGTTTCTAACAACCACCTTAATTTACCTTTCCTTTCTCCTGCCATGTTGGAGATAAACTCCTGAAACAATTAATTCTTCCTCTGGAAAATATAAAAATCAATTTCACCCAAGTTTAGCTCTTCTAAATCGTGGTGTTTTCAGTATGATCTCTAGGTCACCGATCAAGGAGAAAATGATGTGCCACACAAAGGCATGTTTGACCCAGACCCCTGGATCACTGATTTTTATCAAATGACCTGTGGGTGAGACTTGATCACAAGGCATCCAAAATGGTACTAAGCACAGTGTAAACAACTTTCTGTAAACAAACACATGCAGATATAAATAAACACGAGGGGTAGGGAGAATAGTAGCAGTCAGGTTACAGGTATTTTTTATTTGTTTGTAAAGGACCAATCCATTCTAGCAACATTACACGAAACCTGTGTCCCACCAGGGTGAGATCCGACATGACTCAGCATTCCCTAGGCTGTTCCTTCCATGTGGGACAGCCAGGCAGGAACTGGTGTACACACTGTTCGGTTTCCCACTTGGCATGAATGAAGAAACAGGACGTAGAGTGCAAGCATATCATCGTGTGTATTCATTCCTTAAAGTAAATTCAGCCCAAGCCTTTCTTGGACAGAGTCAGGGTTAGGGATTACGCCAGGGCTGACTGCCCAGTCAAACAAATACCATTTACAAAGCTAGACTTTGCACTTCAGTGAATGCAGGGATGACCAGAACTGAGAACTCAGGTCCCAAAATACTTTTAAAATTGCATAATCACTCTTTCTAACAGGATAACTAGATCTAACTGAAGCTTTCCTCATTTAACCTGCTGTTTTGAAAACAAAAAATACTGGCACCAAAGGAGAAACATTACAGATCCAGTGTTTAATTCCTTTAGCAGGGCAGTTCCACCCCAGGATCCTGGCTGAATTATGACACTTACCAGGGTGCTGCTGTTACATGGTATGTGGTTGCTTTTAGCTTATCAAAAGGAGACAGGATGATTTAGCTTAAACCTTTTTCCTGGAGGTTCATGCTAACACATTTTACCTTACACTTCCTATAGCCCAACAGCACATATGCAGTGGCAGTTACCACACAGAGCTGACATACAGGAACTCTGAGCAAAGAAGTTCAAATGTGTTGCCTTTACCCAGACCTCTGAACTCAGGTCTCTTTCTCAGAAAAGCTAATGTAATTATTTTCAGTAAAAATATTCCTTTTTTAATCCTCTCCTCCTACCTCCTTTTTTTTTTTCCTGAAATGATGAAATAAAAGTTCATGAAGGAAGTACTCATCTGTTGCAAATTGGTGCGTGATCATTATAGCCTTATCATGCTTTAGCACTGAGTTTATACGTCTGTGCCTGTGAAGGCATTCTGTTAATTATGGAAAAAGGGAGTGATTCTCAACGAACCTGAACTTTGGCAGCTAATTCACTATCTTTGTAGCAGATATTGAAAGGACTGCTTTATAATTTAGCTCCAGCAGCATCTCAGTACTATCACTGAGAAGTGAAGCTACACAGAACAAGGGAAGACTTCAACCAATGTCAAGGACTTCCCATATGCAAGAACCTAATTCTTCTGCTTTAAAGCATAAAAATTTTAAACAATAATTTCACTGATATCAATATATGATAAAATACCATCAGATTGGGAATAGGTCCAAAGCATTCCTCAGAACTCATTATACACGACATATATGTTGCCTCTTAGTAAGGCACTAAAGCAAGAACATGCAGTACCTAAAATATATACGCTCTGTAACGTTGACTTTTGGATTCAACTTCCTCATTAGCATCTCCATCTTCCATTCTTAAAGGAGGATCACGACTTGCCCACAGTAACATGGCAAATGAGAACTCGCAGTGAATCACAGCATCACATTCCACATTCACCATTTGACCACAGTTCACGTTCCACAAATGCAGCCAGACTAGAAGTGCCCAAAAGTTGCTGTGGAAGACAACACGACTTTTGCTCTTCTGAAAATCAAGATTATTGGTGCCATTAAGAGCTGCAGAATCAAAGAATGCTACAACTCTTCAATGATATCGAAGGCTGAGCCCCAGGCCTGGGATAACAGCCCTGCGCTTCAAGGGTATAGTTCAGCAGCTCTGAGATTGACCAAAAGTTGTCCCACTGTGGCTGTTCTCTAAGGTGTCTAAACATTTTTTCTGGGAAGACAGCAGTTCATAATTCAGAATGAATGTTTTAATGCACACTCCATTTCGGAGAGTGCAAAATTCTCCAGAAGAATGATGATAGAAATCTGCTGAACAGATGATGTTGTTGATGCAGAAAACAAAAATCTTTACAAAATAGATAATTTTGTATCTATACCACTTTTTTTACCCCACTGCATACAACCATATGTAAAGACACAGACATACTATAAAGATTAGACTCTCCGGGGGTAAAAAGGAAATTCCAGGACAGAAGGTTACATCATTTGCAATCATGAGTGAAGAAGTGCTAATTAAGGAACTGTTCTCACTGAACAGGCAGCTTTCAAGGGTCCTGTTTTCATACCCATAAATCAGATTTTGTTAGAAAACAAACTGACAGGTGACAGTTGCAGCAAAATCCAGTGATAGGTTTTTTTCCCTAAAATACATTCTTCCAAAGTCTATGCAATGCCAGATGCTGGTCTCCTATTTTTCATTAAAACCAAATCACTCGGTACCTCTACTAATTTGGGTACAGAACATGAAGAGCTAAATTAAAGCTGAACAGAAATGTAAGCTTTCAGGATCTAAAGGACAAGCTGAGGTTATCACTTCAGATGCTTTAAAAGACGAATGTACAACTTGACCTGAACCAAACTTCAAAGTCATTGAAGGCCAAGGGAAGATAAAAAGAAAAATAAAAAAGGTTTCAGTAATTACTTAGCACTGATATTCGAATAGTAGAGAAATGATGTGCACTTAGCTTAGGGGAAGCCTCCATGCCTTTGATTAAATAACCTGAAACTTAAAAAACCCTCAAGAATAAGCCCCCAAACTATGAAATATAATACTACTTTACACTCTAATTCATTCTTTTCATGTTACAGGATAAACAGCAGTAACAACTGTGTTTCTTACAACATAGATGTTCTTCAAATAAATACTAGCAAGAGGGAAACCATAGCAAAGGAGGAAATGGTAAGAAGGGCAGCAAAGGGGGGAAAAAAGAGGAAAAATTATTTTTTCACCCTACTACTAACCTAGAGACCTACTGAGCTATATAAACACACGGTGGGGAGAGGAAGAGAGGCAACTTCTTTTCTAAATCCATGAAATTCACCACAATAATCCGTACGGACTCACATCCATCTCTGCAGAATTCTACTACTTCAAAATAGCATAATATTTCCTAAAAGGAGAATTACCCAAGCTACTCATGAAACGCCAGAGAATTTTGAGGCTTCATAAGCCTATTATTCACCCTAACAGCTAGAAGAGCTTGGAAAGTACAACTAAAGGTAGCACATGGGAATCCTTGCCAAAACTCCCTTCCTATTAGCTTACTGCCTCCCACTCCTCTGTCCTGCTGCAATGTTTACATCTGCACTGGGTTTTCAAATGATCGTTCCACAGATGATTAAAAATGACTTTGAGATTAGATACCACCAGCAGCATGATCAAAACATCTGATTTGATGTTTTTGGCTCAACAAAGGCTCTACCAGCAAGAGCTGCCCTAATCTCCTTACCTGGCTCAAGGGATGAGTTAATTAGTTAACTAACAAATCTGCTGCTGGAATAGTAATGGCAAAGAACTATTTCAAACTGCTCATTAGAAGTGAGATCATGATCTTGGGATGGTTGTGGCTGTAAGGTGGCATTACATCACTCCCCCTCAGTGTTGACACTGGGGCTTTGGGTACACATTAGGCAGACAGCACGTGCCTCACTAGAATTCAGATATGTAAGTCATTACCAGTTCAGCTCGCCTGATATACCAATCAAGGAAGCCACAGCTCAGCTAAGAATAAGCTTTTTTTTTTTTGTCTAGAGCATCCATATCTGACCCAGAGGAGGACCAGGTAGCACAATCACAAAAAGAAGTTCAAATTTTGTCTCTGCAGCAGGTTCTCCATTCACTGCCCCTTGCAGAACCATTCCAGTAAACCATACCTCAGTCATACGAGAGCAGGTACACCAGCAGAGAGGTCACTGACCCACAACTGACAACAGGCAGTGAACTTGGAGTCATATGCACACTCACACTGTCTGGCCATCTAAACTAAACCCCCACGCTCATTTCCTCGAAGTAAAACCTGCACCCATAAAGTGTCTGAGGCATCCAAATACATTTTGGCTTCTGATGCCAATTTTGGTAGCCAATCTGCAAACTACACAGCCCAAAACCAGTGACCCTCATCACTCCCTGCTCTTGTCTCAGACTTTCTGCTCACCATCTCCTCCCTCTGTTCCTCAGAGGCCAGGTTGTGCGTTATAGCTTTTCAGCCTTTAACCCTCTCTAAGGCCCAAGTGGCAAGCACAGGTGTCACCATTAATCTCTGTCTATCCAATGGAGCACTTTCTTACGCCACCGTACCTAACTACTTGTATGTCTGCAGGTAACACGCTGGGCACCATTTCATTGCTACAGTCTGGCCTCAGAGCTGCCTGGATGGCTGCCACCCTGCCAGACAGCAATACCCAGAAAACATTAAGCACATACAGCAACTTTACATGAAGTCGAAGCACACATAACAAAACAGCTCAAAGCAGACTTGTGAGCTTGGTCATATATGTGGCAATACAAATGGCATTATGTTAACTGGAGAGAACATTTTCCCCAGCATTTGCCCTGCAGTAAGAGCCCTTCTGGTTCTACAGATATGGAAAGACCACTGCTAGTTCCCTGTGCAGAGTCCTTCAGTATCAGATATGGAAATCAAGTCCCTTGACTTTTAATCTGCATATTCTAATGACAGCTATTCTCATACTTTGGATGTATTTCAACTGTTCTGTAAATTATTAAGTGCAAGTATTGCAATGACACTGCCACTGCAAATACCAGACAACACCTAAAACCAGGTTAAAATCTTAGATCTGGACATGGGTGGTTATGTTGTGTCTGCATGGCTGGATGTAATTTTTTTCAAGCTGTTATTGCTGTGATCACTGCTATCAACAAAAAAACCACAGGACCGTCAACTCTACAAGCTTTGATAGAATTGAAAGAACAAGTTAGTAAATTGGGAGTCCTGTACCGTCCTCTGAGTAAGTATGTGGAAATCATGATATCACTGAACTAAGCAAGGATATCTAAAAGAATTTCTTGTGTTTTGTAAAGCAACATGAGAAGCTGAACACACTTCCTTGCAGTAATTCCCTCCTTTTAATTTTAAAATCCATCAAGATTATCTCCTTGGTACTCCAAAGAGAAGAGGGATTTCCTTCATGCTCAGTGCCAAAGCAAGAGGCAAAACCCCACACAGCCCTGGGAGCTCCTGAATGGCCAGCACCAGAGGTTCATTGATAATCTCTGACTTGGATATTATAGTTTTAATGTTTCATAACCATATCCTCTTTGATCTGCATGATCTTCCATAGGCAGTTCTGTGCTTTGAGTTTATAGGAACAGCCACTGCTTCAACTAGTTTAAGAGAAAACTGATTTTCATTACTTATTCAAAATAAAAAATTAATACTTCCAGCAACGTCAGTCATTGAAATAAAAGCCTTGTCATCATTTACCCATTGTTTAAATTCCAGTGGTGATCTACTGTAAAAAGAAGAGGAAGACAACTGAACTTATGTCTTTTTTGTGCTGGACCCTAGAAATTGAACTAGAAATTAGGGACAGACAAACCAAGCTATTGGTTTAGCATTTTTGCGCAAAACTATCTTCACCACGACAAACATTTGTTTTGGTGTGGTGGATTTTTTTTGTTGTTGTTGTCATTGGTTGGTTGGTTTAGGTTGTTTGATTGATTGTTTTCAGGGAGAAATCAAGGAGACATCATCTGGTGTTACTAAATCGCTCATCATCTGCAATCACTGTAGTTATGCACGTGGATTTGTAACCGCAAGCATCCCTACTCCGGCTTTAAAAACACAAATGATTCATCAAACATCATTTAAAAGGCCTGAATAGTTCCACAGGGAGTGAAATGTTCTTCATGTTTACTTGCTGCTTTGTGTCGCACGTTTTCATTACTCCATTTCAACTAAGATACAAACTCTCACCACTTTTTCTCTTGTGCTTGGGGCATTCAAAATTTCCCCCTTATGGGTTTGTCACTAAGAACATAACTGAACTCCTGTCACTGACTTTCCTTCTGTGGAGACATTCTTTTGAATTCTGTAAAATTTATCTGAAACTGTCTTCCAAAGTTACTGAGGAACCCAGGCAGACCAAGAGACAAGGGGAACACAATTGTGTAAATCTCCTTTCCCCAGGAATCCTGTCTAAAATTCCTGACCTTGTTCTCCTATAATGTTATGGCGGTAACATTTCAACGTTCTCTCAGTGCCAACCCTTTGCTGCCTGCTCCTTAGAGAAGAAGCATTTCTTTGTTCCTAGGACGAAACTCCACGCTAAAGCAGTATGTGGCAGCACGACCCCTGACCTCACACTCTGAAGTCTTTGCCCTGTTTTCTGACAAAGCCATAGGGGTACAACTTCCCTGAGACAGGCCATGGAGATAGACCACACTAAGCTTCTTGGTTTCATCTCTATTCAACTTCCACGAAGCTCACAGCTGCCGCTGCTTTCTCAGCTCTGAACAAGAGCAGCACACTATGTTAAAGAACACATGTCCATGTGTAAAGAACACAGCAATGAAGCAGCTCAGACTGATCTCATCTGTATGGGCAGGTTTTCCTTATCCCTCCGCCCCACTTTTATTGAAAATCCCAAGTTCCAGTGCCATTAGGTGCTGTTTCAAAACAGCATTAGGCACACTCAAGGCCCATCCAAACAAAAAAATGTACTGCCGTGATTTACAATGCATCAGGCAGCGGCTCGTGTAACTGGCTCCCCTGAGAGCTCTTTTGAAGTGTGCATGAGTCAACAGACTGACAGCAAAGCACAATATGCCATCACCAGGCATTCATGGGCAGCCTCACTGTTTCTTCTGCTGCACATCTCATTCTCCTGTCTCCAGTATATCTCTTTTCTATCTCTCTCTGGCTCTGTCAAAGCAAGTTACACTTTATTAATTTGCCGGTCAGGTATTTTCATATTGCAGAAATTAAATTAATGAGAAGTGCAGCATCTTTGAATGCTAGCAGAACTACAAGTTGCAGCACTTTGCCTCACAGAAGTCTGCGGAAGTTTTTCCATAAATCTGAGTTAGGCCAAAGTCTCACTTCAAAATACCTAAGACCATCTAAACTCTAACTGTGGTCACTTGAGTAGTACTGAGTCCCCCACTTGTTCACAGTCCCAGGTGGTCTTTTGTTTATCTATCCTCACCAACACCTGCTTGCCTCGCTGCTGCCTTAAACTACTCCTGACACTGGGCCACCGACAAGTCTTATCTCGACTGAATTTTACACTTTTGAAGGATAATGGACATTTCTGTCAGAGACACTGTATTTCTGAAGCAGCAGTTAATAAATTGTTTAGCCACTTAATAGGTGCTATTGCTGAAAATAATAATCAGCGTGACTTTCTTAGCAGTTGTCACGCGTAACACAATGGTATGTGGACATGAAAGCCTAAAGTTGGTTTGAGAGTGAAAAGTAGTAATGGCTATATTAGTGTGGTGTTTCATCAACGCTAAGCCTTACATCTTGAAGCAGGAATGCCACAATGACAAGATCATACTGTTACCAGTGCTCAGAGTTAATTTAGCATGGCATGTGTCACTTGGACAGGACTTAAATTTTGGCCAGTCTACAGAGAACTTTTACAGAGGCTTATCATTTCCCGGCACACCACATACACCAGAGTGATCATTTCTGCTAGGCATTCCATTCATTAAGCCCTCCAAAAATAATACCATTGTTACCAAATTTGCAGAATAGTATCTTCCATCTGGATGTGCATTATTACCATTATTAGTGTAGTAGGACAACAAGGAATATAAATAAAATAACTAACAGCGTAGTGTGCATATTTACACATACACAGGTGTAGGCAAACAGTGCCTCATATCCCGTGCTCTGTATTTTCTTCCAAGATTTACACCAACAGTGAAGCTTGGGAAAGGTTACTGTGCTGTATATATATCCATTCAGAAGCACACACATATTTGTTAGCTCAGAACATATAGAACAAATAGAACAGAGTATCAGTCTGAAGTGCTGGGTATATTAAGGCAGCAAAGAATATGAGATAAATTCATTCCATGTTATTATTCTTTTAGTTTGGTAGGATCAATTATCATGTTTTCATACCAAGACTATATATAAATTAATGTTGTTATTATGAAATAAAGCAAGAAACAGTACAGCACTATAAGAAAGTTTTCACCTTAACAGCAGTTTTCTCCCAGTATTTAATGTCTAGAGCATAGAACAAGCTTTGAACTTTTGCATTTAAAAAAATAGTGAGTAACAAAGTCATTCAGCACACCCATTCAGAACGCAAATTAGCTGTTAAGAGTTTTAATCTTAATTCCATGTAAACCTATTCCACTTCTAAACACCAAACAATTTCAGAAATCGTATTTTGGCAGATGACACTTACTACCACCAGATTAATTACCAAGTAAAGAGTACTGTCATTTACATAATGTGACAGCGATAATCCTTATCTCGGTCTCTCAAATACATGGTTTGTGTTAAAGAATCAGATAAAAAACTTCAGTTTAAAGCGGGGAAACTAAAAAAGTGCTCTGCTCATTGCAGATGGCTCCTGTTATCCACAAGACAATCACTCACAGATGGGTACTTCTGTATTTTAGCATGACTTAGGCACGTTATGACAACAATGACTAGGTAGATACAGGTTAATAATTTGACAGTATACAGCTATATAGTGCTTTGTGCCCACTATAGTTTACTGTAGGCATACATGATTTATCTAATACTGAACCAGGCAGGAGTTTTTTCTAGTGAAATGAGTGAGAACACACTCATTGGTACAATATCACTTAGCTTTTTCAGCCAACAAGTCAAAAATATGTTACGGGTTTTTTAAAGTTTAAACATTTTTGTTTCACATTTAAGGCTAAAAGGTTCTGCCTTCGAAGGGGAAGTTAGTCAGTCTTAAACTAGCATGAATTTAAGAATACAAATGCTAGCCAGAACCTAGCTACATACAGCTTTCCCAGATTTTGTGGCTGCAGGCACATTTGCAAGAGACTGAAATAGATGCCACAGGTAAGACAATTAGCACCTTGCAAAGTTGCAAACAACAGAAAGACTGAAAGGCATTCGAACCGGCTGTGGCCTTTTGTTACACTTTTCAGGATTAACCAGTTAATCAAACAGTTCCACATTTGAGGTTTATCTCTGAACAGCTCAAGTCAGGTAAGTCACAAGACTGTTAGCATTCAGGTGATTCAATTCCAGCTCCTCAGGAGGCAAATAACCCCACTCGGACTGATCACATTTTGTTACACTTCATGAGGGGTACAGAGGTAAAGTATAAGAGATTCTAATATTTGCTGGTAGTAGGATAGTAGCTCTTACTACACCTCTCAACTGCAATGGAAGGCAGAAAAACATAGATTTTAGTGCCTTAATGGTTAATACACACAGAGAGCAGAAAGCTCCATGCAGACTCAAAATATCAGCACCACCGAAAACCAGCATGCATTCCCATTTCTCTCTGCCGCCCAAACCTCCTTTGTCTGCAAACATTCATGTTTGGGGTTTCAAAATCAAGCACTGACACCTGACATTTTCCCTAGGAGAAAAAGTACTGAGGGTGAAGGAGCAGAAGCCCCCATCCAACTGATGTGATCCACTCCAAAAAACCAACAAAACCTTGATGAAATTACTTTTGTTAGACTGTCTCTCACTCTCATTGCCTCATAATATTCACTCTTGGATGGGCCACATGCAGGTTTAGTGATCTTCCTTGATGCTCTAAATCATAACTGCAGGCAGGCAGGCAGTCCTAAACCATCACAACGTGCATTTGCCTGAAGGAGACTAAGGCCTCAGGCTGTGTCTAGGATTTTATAGAAAGGTAGCCAACACCCAGTGCCTGTCACTTGAAAAACCTTACACAACTTCTTCCGGCAGTGAAAGCTTAACTCCTGTCTTTAGTCATCAAACACCCTTTTCACCCAGCTGAAAAGATCAGCTCACTATCACTCGCAAGACAGACACAGTAACCCAATTCCACAAACGCGCTCGTTTAGGCTGAGCCTCTCAAGCGGGCACTGAATCTTTTCAATGCACAGAAATGATCAGTAAATCATAACATTAACAGCTTACTTATATGTTCAGTTGAAGAAGCTGTCCCATAAGGCTGTAAATTTGACTGGTCAGTCAGAATCTCTCTAACACATCCATAATTCTGCAAGAATATTCTGTTTGCACTTGAACTCACAGAATGGTTTGGGTTGAAAGGGACCTTAGATATAACCTAGTTTGAACCCCCCTGCCATGCACAGGAACACCTTTCACGAAGCCAGATTGCTCAACACCCCATTTAGCCTGGCTTTGAACACTTCCAGGGATGGGGCATCCATAGCTTCTCTGGGCAACCTGTTCCATTTCTCACCACAGGCATACTGAAGAACTTCTTCCTAGTATCTAACCTAAACTTGCTCTTTTTTCAGTTGAAAGCCATTCCCCTTTGTCCTATCACTACAAGCCCTTGTAAAAAGTCAATCTCCAACTCTATACTTGCATTAATTTTAAACTGTGTAGCACTGAAGATTAACAAAACAATGACAGCAGCAAAAACAATCAAGTGGATGCAAAACCTATAGGCATACAAATCAGACAACTTTGAAAACAAAGCTCCCAAAATATATTCAGAGCAGGTACAGCACAGACAGCAGTGAAAGCTTTTTAAAATTTAGTATATCTATTTAAAATTCAATTTAACAGTGGCCTGCCATAAAATCCTAGTGGTTTTTAATTAGTCTGAATCCTTCTCAATCTTTGTTGAACATGAGGTTATGTACATGAACAGTTTTTTCTGTACCATTATACCTCATAAATAACACCCACATTTACATTCTGCTAAAAAGGCATGGAAATTCTGCAGTCACAGAAGGCACTCTTATTTCCTTATTTCACATAAACCTTTCACCCTAACGACAGGAAATGGGGACAGTGTGTCTTTAGCAAAAACTTGCTATTTCCCAAAGTATTAAGACGTGGTACCATTACTACCTTAGTTCACAGGTATAACAAATATTCCAAGTTAGGTTTTTCTTCTAAACTAGTGATTTCATTTATTCTTCTACCAGGTAATATTTAATGTATATTTCATTCACTACCATTACAATTTTTGTCATTCTGGAAGTCAAATTTAACCTTGTCTTGTAAGGACAGAAATAACTTCAGAGACAATGTTCCTGAAATACAATTCTTAAAAAACAAAACAAACCTTAAGTGTAGACTCAACCAAGCAAATATTTGGCTAGCCATAATGCTATTTCCTTTAGAGTAGACTACACTAAACAGAATAAAAGTGCCCAGATACAGCTATTGTTCTTTTAAAAGAGTGATTTTGTTCAAAATTAATGTTCTACCCTAAAAAAAATATCAGCTAGCAAGTGCAGATAACCCTTAGGCTTGTTTTTGTTGCTTTATACAGTGATTTTTGTACAGTTAGATATAGTTTGCTGACGCACAGCCCTAAGTGGAGACTGTCCAACTAAATACTAGACTAAGTCGGCTAAGCAGGGCCACTCTTGTTTTGGGTGTCTTGCAGTAAACCTCCTGCCTTGTCTTCCTTCAGTATGCACCAGCCTGTGGTAAAAGCAAGTTACACATTCCACATCTAAAACAAAATTAAAAACCTTAAAACTACTTTTTTTTTTGGTCACCCATACCTGATTTACCTGCTTGACTTCTTACAGATAAGCAAAACCCAATTGCATAAATTGCATCCACAGTTTCGAGTTTCAGGAAAGAGGGATCTGTTTCCTTGCATGCCCCAAGCTCTTGAGCTAAGCTACGACTGTCAACGATCGTGCCATTTGTCATGCTGATCTTGTTGTACTCACTTGCGTATTACAAAAGATAACAGAGCCAGAGTACCCCCTCTTAGACAAGAGGACAAAGCAGTTATAAGATGTGCCTGTGGTAGACAGAAATCATAATTTCTGACAGGAATACATGAGGTCTGTTTCTGTACTTTTAAGTTAAAACCTGAAAGGGAAGACTCTAAGTCCAAGCAAGATTAAAATTACAATTCACTTTTTTTTTTGTTTTTTAATCTGTAATTTTACACACGGATTTGTCTTCAAAATATGGAAACAAAACTGCATTTACATTAATGCAAGTTTCACAAACCACTCCCCAGAGGAAGCTACGCAGATTCTAGTCTCAGAGTAGAAGCGATTACACCACTTACGAAGTTTCTTCACTGTCTTATAATCATAACTAACATCACTGAATATACTTAGACTTAAAGATGGTCTACAGTAATAATATTATTCTATTTCCATATGCTTATGCACTAAACACAGACATAGGGGAGGACCATGTGCAGATGAGGGAGCAAAGGGCTGGCGCAGGGAACAGCTGAATGAGGCCCCAGAGGGAGACAGCACTACAACCTGCCACAGCAGCCACTGCTCCTCTTTGCCAGTAAATGTCTGAAAACCCCCGTGGCAAGCACAGATCACTTCAGCAGCTGATGCTCGTCAGGAATCGTAAGTGCTACCCTTTACCTTGAATCCATCCTAGAGTCCTTGCTGAGAACCAAAAGCTTGCAAACATGATGCTGTACCAGTCAGGAATCAGTATGATTCTACATAAAGAATTCCTGAGGTTTTTGCACTTGTTTGATCTCTGATAACCACAAGAATGCCCACAGAAAACAAGTGAAAAGCGTGTTCAGGTTGCAGAGTCAGTTATGCAGAAGTTCTGAAATCTTAGAATTGTCTTCGAGACTTAGATTTACCCTTTCTGCCCTTGTGCAAAGGTGTCAAAGTGAGCTCTAATTGTGAGAGCACAGCTGGTTGACATAATTTATTCATATTTCAAAAAGGTTTTTGACAGGGTTCCATGCAAGGAGCTACTGGAGAAACTAAGATATTGCTAGGGAAAAAAGGCAAACAAATGTCATGGATGAATATCTGGTTGGAGTAACTGAATCCAAACTGTAAGATTAAATTCTAAATTTTTTTTATTATGACAAAAGGTTGACAGCAGGGTACTTCTACATCCTCTACTCAGTCCAGTGTTTTTTAATGTAATAACTCTGACCAGTGAGAGAGGGAGAAATGGGGACAGGTAAAGAATAGTGATGGAGTTTGCAGATACAGAAAATGTATTTGAGGAAAGGGAGATTTGTGCGTAAGTTCAGTGTGACTTCTGTTGCATGAGTGAACAATGCAATGACAAAAGATTCAGCACCGATATGAATATGAAACCATGAAGAAGAGAAACTTCAAACAAGCTATATAACCTCCAAAGCTGGTAGAGCCCCATGCTCAGTATGTAGCAGCAGCCAAAGATAAAGGCTAACATGCTGGATTCCATACAAAAATACGTCAGGGAGTAAGTAATATCAAATACATATATATTCTAATTGGAGGCATAACCTTGTTTGAAATACTTCTGAAAGCAGCATAAGTTACCTTTACTGAAAAACCAATATTGTAGGATTAAATACACTTGGGAGAAAACCAAGGCAATGAGCAAAAGTTGAGAGTAATTCTCACAGGAAACGAGTGAGAAATTTTCTGTCTAAAGAGAGTCGTGCTGAAAGTATATAAAATAATGAATGGTACCAAAACAGGAATTTCTGTGGGTTTTTTTGTCTCAAAGCAGAAGATATTAAATGAAATGGGTAAGAAAAAAACGAAAAGAAATGCACTTTATGTAATTCACAACTCAACATGCTACTCTGCCACTCAAATGCCATTACAGAGTTTTAATCCTATTAAGATATTAAACTTTTATACAAGTATAAAGACTATACAGGTAGGTCAGTAATAAACTCTGAAGTTCTATTAAACTGTTCCTCCAGTGCTTGTATGGAACTATTAAATATTTGGATGAGACATTTTTTGGAAAACATTACCTCACATCTGTCTTCTGTAGCCTCTCCTTTTCCTCTCATACATTTAAACTAGTCAGCATAATGGCTTAGAAAAGGGGAAGAATAGCTGTGACCTACAGCAGTGATTCCTGTTTTTCCATGCACAGATTTATTCACCTGTTGCATTGCTTTACTCTTACTGCCATAGGCATGACCTGCTTAACTTTGTGCTACTTAATTCTGTTCCGACTTCAATTTAATAAATTTTATCACAAACATTTCAATGGTGTCTGAGCATCAATGGATTTATTTTCATAACAACCTCGGTGGAGTAAAATATTATCTAGTTTATAAATGGGAAACTGGAATAAAAAGACCAAGATAACAAACGTCCACAAGCCTGATTTGCCTAGGTCCTGATTTCCCAGAGTACTTCCTTTAATAGTTTCTATGCCCAAATCATTGCCTTGGAGACTTCAGCAGTTAGGCAAACACAGTCCCAGCACCTCAAAGCAAAGCACTGGCAAAGCAAGAAGCATACAATGAGTTGTGCAAAGTATCACACGTGGCAATGTGACAGGACAGAAACACATGCACACCACCACTAAAAACTGATAAACCTATGACATTGGACAATCATGGAGTAATTAAAAATCCAGCCCCTCCAGTTTAATTTCTCTCCCTTTTTGGAATCCAGTTTTACAAACACTTACAGCATGTCTGTGCAGATGGGTCCAGACAGAGCTGAACTTGCTCCGACTAAACCAAGCTGTTCCAACCTGCTGGCACAGATCTATCTTGATGCACCTATACACCACTACCTACCCAAGGAGCTGCACAGATGCCAAAGTTGCTCAGTGTGAAGCAATTCGAACTGCTTGTGAGATACAATTAACAGTGCTGATGCAGCTCCAGCAGACTAAGTAACTCTAAAAACACAGCCTCACCAACACATGAAGAGAAAATAAAAAACTGCAGAAAATTACATCTTGCTTTCCATACTTTCTACTTCTGCTTGCAAGCAGCAGCCAGTACTAATACACATGATCATCTTATAGGCCACCAGGTTATTTGCTGATCCAAAACCGAGCTGATCTATCCATTATATTTGAGCTCAGGCAAATCACCTGCCCTCCTTTTAGATACAGCCTTGTTTCAGCTGTGTTGAAGCTTTACCGGCAGAGAAAGTTCTGGGGGTTTTCTTCCACTGCACCACTTTTTTGCAAACTTTAACCCGCTACCACCAGGAACGTGTATCAAGAGTCTTCAAGTGGTAAAGGCAGCTAAAATTTGTGGACAAACCTGAGATATTGCCCCAGGCAACAACCTCAACGTGAACTGCACAAACCCACTTTCAGTCTTTCCCATTGGTCCCAACTATGGGTATACCCCTCCATACTTGCATCCATGGAGTAACCTGTTCCAAAATAACGCCTCTCTACGCATTTTATACCACGGGAGCTAGGAATGAACACCCACTGGTCCACTGCCTACTCCTACTAGCTAAAAAGCTGCCACACAAAGTCGAAATTGATCTTTTCCTAGAAAGCCTGTTTCTAAAACTCTTAAAAAGAAAAAAAAAGTAACTTCAGCTCAGTGTGAAAATGAAACTTTATTTTTTTCTCTTTATAAAAATGAACTTGCCAAAGAAGAAGAAAAAACAAACAAAAAAACCCAAACAACAAACCAACTCAAACCTCTAAGAGAAAAAAAATAAAAGAAAAAAATAAGGAGAGAGAAGAGCTAGCTTCACAGATTCCACAGATTTGCCGGCGGTCCCAAGGACAATGAGCAGGCGTGAGGCGGCTCTGGCGGCACGGAGAAAGGGAAATCTTTTCGAATCCTTGACGTGTCTTTTGTTAACTTCCCATAATTGCTTTTTTGGCATGACCACTGCCCGGACGCTCGGAACAAGCAGTTCGAAGAGCCAGCCCTCACAGCTGGGAAGCGGGGCTTTTCCACAACAAAAACAAAACAGTAAAAGCCAAAATAAAGCCATACGGCGGCGTGCGCGCACAACCCCCGCCCCTGAGCCACCAGTCCCTCGGGGGCACGGCTCGGGTGAAAACACCGGCCCCGGGCGAGCCTCGTCCTCCCGGGCTGGCACCGCGCGGGGCGGCAGCACCGAGCTCTGCATCCCCTGGACTCAGCCGGGGGCGACGCGGCGGGAAGGCGGCGGGAAGGGCGGGCGGAGGGCGCTCGGTCGGCGGGCAATGGCCCGGATCGCGCCGCCGCCGGCGGGACCTCGGACCGCGCCGCACAGGCTCCCGCCTGGCGCGGCGCTGGCCCGCGGCCCCGTCAGTCAGTCAGTCAGTCAGTCAGTCAGTCAGTCAGTCAGTGTGCCGTGGCCGGCCCGCCGCGCTGACCTACAGCCGGACACGCCGCCCAGCAGCCGCCAGCACAAGGGTCACCCATGCCGGAGCGAACCTCCGGCCCCGCAGAGCAGCCGACACGGAGTCCTTGTTAACTGGCGTGACTCACCAGCTGCCCTCCCCCCTCACGCACCCCCCGCTCGCGATGTAACAGCTGTTTTATCTCGCGCTGTAATAACGCCACATAAAAATAGTGACAAAGTTCTTGGGGAGGGCTTGCTGTTAAAACGCTGTTGCTTCCCTTGTGCAGTGAACGCGGATTTGTGCGGATGCCCGCGCCGCTGGGTGGGGGGTGTAGGCTGGTGGGGAGGGAATGATCCCTGGTCTGCCGTAGGAATCCATTATTTCATCAGCCGTTTAAGGCGCCTGCTGCTCACCCCCGCGCCTGCCCGGCCGGGAACAACCGCGCACGTGCCGGTGCGGGAATGACACAAACACGCTTCCGTGGAATAACTGCACGCCGCACCCGCAAGCGGCCAGGCGGCTTCTTTTACTGTCCGCGCCGAAACCTTTGCCCGTGACACTTCAGACCGCGGTTGGGCGTTCAGCACTTTTGAATTTTTTTTTTTTTTT